>JAVYIG010000965.1:0-310000 GCA_035222895.1 Strongylocentrotus droebachiensis
AATGGTGTGGCCATGCACACTACGCGTCAAATATTGTATGTTGCCATGTATTTGGGTTCAATTACCCCTTATTGTGTCGAAAGTAGCAAGACAATGAGATTTAACGTATTCTAAATTACCCAAGCTAAATAATTGGTTTTTGTATCAGATTGAGAGCTATTTTCATGGGCAAACTACGTGTAGGATGACATAGAAGCAGGGGCGGATCTACCAAAATCGCGCCATTTTACTGTTTAATTTTGTCTTCTTCTTTTCCCCCCTTTTCCCCTTTTTTTCACTTGGCCACCCAAGGGGGGGGGGGGGTTTAACCGCAACCCCCTCCTAGATCCGCCCCTGAGAAGCTCTTTCTTCAGAGACCACCTCTCTGTATATTGACCATTTACCTGTATAGGCTAGTGGTCGATTTTATTCACTCCCTCTCTCTCCAAAGAAATGCGAAATGTCAAAGAAGGCCAACCCTCTATGCATTCGTCACTATTTCTGTCTTCCTTCAATTGCCTAAGTAGAGTTGTTGACTATATTCATTTGCTACATATAAAATATTGACGAATGGCGTTTTGTTGAGCTTTGCCTATAAATGAACTGAGGTAAAGGGCACGAACCATCGGGTTTAAACCACAAATAATCTTGTTTCATTCTTTGTGATGCCCGAGTTCTTACATACCCTAAGTAATTGATTTGGAGAATCCGCTAAACAACGCAGCTCTTAATTTGCTCGGCTTCTCAACACTAATCGATAACATTAACAATACCAGTGGCGGATCCAAAGTTGGGCCCCCTCCCCTAAGAAATCCTGGATCCGCGCCTGAACAATACCGCCACTCTACACTGTTTTGGTGGTCACGTCTTGGTTGTCTTGATTTCGTTTTATCAAAACAGCGTTAAGCAGAGAACTGTCAACGTAAGTGGCATAACAAATTGGCCGGGGGAGGATTGGTCTTGTAGAAAGCTAATCTGTACTGATACTCTTTCTGTTTTAATTGGAGATGGACTTTTAAATAACGGTCGGATGATAATTTAATTACGGAAGAGGGAAAAGGATGCTAAAATGTGTGCGTCCATGCATTATTTAGATTCCCCTAAATTACCCGAGAAAATGGCATTTCTCTCGTACGATAATATTCATATTTCATATTCATATTCAAATTTATTGTCAATGATTAGAAATTTGTTTCATTTGCATGTCAGTACAAGATTACACATTATAAACATCAATAAGATACAGATGGGTACAGAGTAGAACATTTAACTTGGACATAGGTAACAACAAATGCGATAATTCAACATGCAGACTAAAATTCGATCATAATTCAGACTAAGAAGTTAAATTCAATTCAAGTTCGGATTAAATTCATTCGCAATTCAGATTAAATACAATTAAAGATTCAGACCAATTCAATTCGTAATTCAGATCAAATCATTTCAAATCCCGATCACATTCAATTTGTAATTCAGATTAAAACACAATTAACAAAATCAAACCACATTCAATTTATAATTCAGACTAAGTAATTAGATTAAATTCATAATTCGGGTTAAATTAAGTCCACAATTCAAATTCAATACAATTCATGATTAAGACAAATTCAATTCATATTTTAGAAAATAATTCAATTCAGATCCCGGTCACGTACAATTCATAATTCAGATTAAATTAAATTGACAATTCAGGTTAAATAGATTTATAATTCAGATTAAGTACAATTTATAATTCAGATCAATTCAATTCGTAATTCAGATTAATATAAAATTAACAATTCAGATCAAATTCAATTTATAATTCAGACTAAGTAGTTAAATTAAGTTCATATTTCGGGTTAAATTAAATTCACAATTCAGATTCAATACAGTTTATTCTTCAGACCAATTCAATTCATATTTCATAATATAATTCAACTCAAATTCCGATCACCTACAATTCATAATTCAAATTAAATTCAATTTACAATTCAGATTAAATACAAGTTATAATTCAAAATAGGTGATTACATTCAGTCATAATTCAGATTAAGTTAAGTTCACAGTTCAAATTAAATTCACAATTCAGATTAAATTCAGTTTATTATTCAGACTTACATTAATCCCTCCTCGTTCATCAGCCTGATTGAGCTAGGCACAAATGAATTGAGAAACCTGCTCGTTCTGGACCTTAGAGATCTTAACCTGTTTCCTGACCTCAGGGCTACATAATTGTTATTTAAGGGGTGACGGCTGTTATGGTAGATTGATTTCGCCTTGTCAAGTACTCTATTTCTACATATATCTTCGAAGTCTAGATTCTTCCCTACGCCGGAAGCAGTTTGGGAGATTGGGGGGGGGGGGGGGGCAAACATTCCCGGGGGCTCACCTTCCAGGGGCAGTGACGTCATGAGAAAAAACGTTCTGAAGGGGGGGGGGCAGACGAAGCCCCCAGAAGCTTAGAGGTTTTAATATTTAACTAAGGTCAGATGAGCATCCAGGGGCCACCTTAGGGGCCCTTGGTGGGGTGCAGGGGGCAGAGAAACTCAGGGGTTTTAGGTATTTAATAACGGTCAGCTGAGCATCCAGGGGCCCGCCTTAGAGCCCTTGGTGGGTTTTAAGGGCAAAGCCCCCGGAAGCTCAGGGGTTTCAGGTATTTAATAACGGTCAGATGAGCATCCTTGGTGGGGTCCAGGGGGCAGAGCCCCCGGAAGCTCAGGGGTTTTAGGCATTTTTTAAACCTTAATTGTGACATTGGGAGGTCACTTATTTTTTCTCTCCGTCTTTCTTTCTTTTTATCTTTTTCAAAAAGTGAGGGGGGGGGGGGGGGGGGCTCAGGCTCGAGCCCAGCCACTTTGCAGACCACGAAATAAAGGCTTATTAACAAGAGTATTTTTCGCCCGACTGTAATTCGGGAATTTCTTATTTTCCAACAAACGCATAACAAGTATGACTTTTAAAAAAAGGAGAAAAAATACCGGAAAATGTCATAACAGCACCATTTGTAAATCACTGGTATCGAATAAGAAATACATCCCGCCCTCCCCCATCAGTACGCCAGCGTTCAGGGGCTCATGTCTTCTCACCCCTATAACAAAATAACAGACACGCTTTCCCATTCTCGCACAATATGTCCACGATATGCGCGTATCGCTATTACATGTATAAAGACCTCCATTGATAAATACCGTATAGGTGGCATATGCACAATGTTTATCAAATTTAATTCCTGTGAACTTTCCTTTTCTTTGAATGGAATTATATATGTGATTTTTTTCAGGTTTTTATTTTTGTTATGTTCTTTTGGGTTAAAAATACAAACCATGTTTACCCCTTTACTTTTTTTTTTGGAGGTGGGGGGGGGGGGGGGGGGGGGGCGTTTTTTTTTTTGGGGGGGGGGCAAAAAATGCGTTTTGCCCCCCCCCCCACTTTTTTGACTGGGGGGCAACTGCCCCCCCCCCCCTGCCCCCCCCCCCCCCACTTCAGGCGCCTATGGCGAGGAAATGTGATTACATTTAGGTCGACGAGTTATTGAACCTCGTGGAAGGCACAAATGTTCGATTTGAAATATTATATTTTTCGATAACATACATTGCTCGTAAATCTTAGGCATTGCTTGTCTAACATATCAAATGGTGACAAAATGAATGCTGTGGGTACTCACATTTAGAATATGGAAATTTGGGTTTAATTTATCGGGAGACAAATATACGCAGCTTAGAGCTTCTTTCCAGACCACTATATTAAACATAAAACACACTTTCGAAGGCGCGGTTATGAAATGGTCATCTTTAACTTTTTCAGAAAATAGATTTCCGCAGTTAAGAGGATTCAGGTTTCTATAGTTTTTGATTTTTGTATTCAAGTGCAATCAAACACTACCGAAATCACCTGTTTCACGTTTTCTGATGACACCTCAGCAGAGGCGCAACAATTCCTGATTATAAACATTGAGAATAGCCCTCTCATCATACTCACGGCATGACACTTCCACAATAGTATATGATAATAATAAAAACGTTACATATAAAGCGCTTACCTTCGAAGTCTCTAAGCGCTATAAAAAACAAAATAGACTGATGAACAATTACATATTAAACAAAACAAACAAATGCAAATAAATCTACAAATTACAATACTTATGGAATACACATCAAAGTGAACGGTTTATTGACAACGGAATGGCCTAAATATTTAATGTGAGAGACGATTTCCAACGAGAAGGCTTGAACGGCAATTTCGATTGGCAATGAATTTACAGATTTATTAAATAACATGAACTTTGATTTTTGAAGATTAAGTGAGGGTTGTTTTCTTTAATCCATTATAGAATTTTAGATAGTTCTAAAGAGTGTATGGATTTTTGTGGGAGTGAACAGATTTGTGTCGTCAGCAAAGAGTATAAACGATAAAGTATTTATAGAAATCACATACCTAGCAGACCTCCTTGGAGAACGCCACAGTTAATATTACTAAAAATCTGATGAATAATCATTTAGAAAGACATATTGATTTCCATTAGAAAGGTATTTCCTGAATCACTCTAAGGCTGTCCTACTTACTACAACGGGAAAGCTTATAAAGTAATATATCATGATTATTTATGTCAAAGGCCCTTATAGAGAAGTCGAGGAACATTATATACCAACCATATATTGAAAGGATTTATCAATAGAGTGTCCTAATTTCTCAGCCAAAGATGGAAAAGCATGAATGGTGCTGTTTTTTCTCTGAAAGTTCAAGAAAACATTGTGATTTTTAAGGAAAACAACTGTTCGAATATATTTCATTTTCTCCAAGATTTTGGGGAAAATAGGGTTGTCTTTGACAACCCTATGCAATCTCGCAAATAAATGGCAAACATTAAAGCAAATATTTGTGCACTATAGCATCAGATGGGAAAAGTATTCGTGAGATAAAGAAAAGCAATGGAATGGCAAAGGATACACTTAAGAAGATAACATCCGTAATGACAATAAGCAAAGAGCATACAAGATATTTAAAGGCTACAGAGACGAGACCCGGTTCTTCAGAAAGATTATGAATATAATTATCATGGACAGAAAAGATAACTAATGAAGAGGTGTTTAAAAGGTCAAGGATAAAACCATCAGTCATCAACACGATAAGAAAGAGGCAAATGCAATCTGTTGGTCACATATACATAATTTATCTAGTAGATAGGAAAAAATATTCACCGGAAGATTGCTGAAAAGAGAAGCAGGGGGAAGACAATGCCTCGCATATATCTGCAAAGCACGAACAAATTAAATTAACCAATACCAGCTGTTTCAGAAATAAAGGGCCATGGCCACCGAAGTCTGTAACAGACCTGGCACGTAATGATGATGACGATGATTATGTAATCGGAGAGGGTGAGGGGATTGTATTTATTAAAGTTGTATTTGAATATTTCACATGGTTTATCATAATTCTGAGTGCATATCTGGTTCATCTATAATTTCAATAAATTTTGATGTAGTCCTTATTTTGTGTAATGTCATATTCTTCTTTGTCGTTTACTTGTAATTCAATATTTTTAACATGTTTCTTTAGTATTCTCACTTTTCCTTCCTTTTCCTTTCATTGTATTTATAAATGTAATGTATTATTATTATTATTATTATTAAGAGAAAGAGAGATAAATAGAGGGAGAGAGAGAGAGAGAGAGACGGTGTGTGAGTGTTTGTGTGTGAGGGGTATGCGTGTGGTGTGAGGTGCGTGCGTGTGTTTATGTGTGTACATGCGCGTGTGTGTCTGTGTGTGTGTGTGTGGGGGGGGGGGGCGCATTATTTCATGGCTAATTGGTTGTAATGAGAGAACAGGACAAGATGCATTCATTGTGAGTTAGGCATCATTCTGTTCATTAAATCAAATGAGCGAACATAAGTTAAATTATGTGCCTGTATGACGCTGAAGAAATCTGAAGGTGGTCTCGCCATCTAGAGATTTAAAACATATATGTAATGCCCTGGAAGCAATAGTTTCATGACGTTTTTCATGCTTATGACACACTATCATTATAGAAAATGATGCTAGAGCAAAATGTTAACTAGGTTTTGCGACTCGTCTACTTCAAAACATTCATGACGTCTTTCAACGCTTCCTTTGTATACAGACGAACAATTCTGCAATAATTTACCGGCCTTAATGCTAAAAGAACAACATCTCAAATAAAGAAAATGCATTGTGCTTTCAGCGAAAATCGGCATCATTCCGCGATGAGGGGCACAGAAGAGTATTTCAAAGTGGGGAAGGATGATAATAATAACAATAATAATAACTTTTACTTATATAGCGCTTTTCATAAGACATTTATATCAAAGCGCTTTACAATATTGATACAATTAAAACTAGACAGAGTAATGACAAGAGAACAAATATGAAGTGAAATTATGAAACATAAGATAACAAGGTAAGGTAACAATTTAAGAACTAGGTAACAATTTAAGAACTAGGTTGAATTGGCATTTTCCATTATGGCAAAGGACGAACAAAATATATAGAATACTATGAATGAATGATTGAATAAATAAAATTAATGATTGGTAAATAAATATATTTAGAATTACATACATAAGTCCATGATTATCTCTTAGATAAATAAGAAATTAGATAAATAAATAAATGAATCAATAAATATTAAAACAGATAAAGAAAGAAAGAAATAAGTTGAAAAATGATCAATGACAAAAAACCTAGATAAACCCATTACAGCTGACATCTACCTGTTATTACTGTACTGATTAATATATTGTCATTTATCTATATGAGTAGTGATCGGAACTTTATGCCACCATATCAGCCTGTTGTTTGAAACTATCAACATAAATACTTATCAAGGTGTTTGCAGCATGCATTATATTATGCAATGGTCGAATATTATTATGACCCCTCCCCCCCCCCCCCCAACAGAGCTTGAGCATGTATACAGCTCGACTCATTTCCGTACATATTGATTTAGAATATGCCATACTCTGTGAGGTAAATTTTTATTCAGTAGGTGTGATTTCAACCTTGAAACACCTGCTATCAACACAATACCCAACGCTATTTTCCCAGCTATATTTCTAAAGGCTAAAATGCGATTTAGACAGAACTGCTTGCTTTAAAAACATCATAGTCCTCTATTTGTATGCCTCATAATTAATTATCAAATTTATATGATGATATCAAGAAGCGCTGTTTTATGGCTGTTACTTTTTATCAATCCAGAAGTTATGATTACTATGATTATCATCAATATCATTATTGAATTGAGGGCATCAATTCAGGGCAATGTCAGTTGAGTACTAAAGGTATGCCAAATAAGATTTCAAAAGGAGGGTAATTGGCTTGTTTACCCCTTCCAAATCCGCTGTATAGAGTCAGGCTACGAGGTGCTATTGGTGAAAAATTAAAAGTCATGCGAATCGTGTCCATGTCTAAAATTAGAAGGCTTTGGCAATATGTAACATTAATCCATTTACGGCATCTCGACAATTAAATTTCATTTTTTATTTGGGTTATGAGGTCGCCCACAATTCTAATAACGATCAATCATGATTGAATGATACTGAGTTGAATCAATAATACAGATAATGGACTCTCCTTTCTCATGGCAATTTGAAATTAATTCAGTTTTAACCTCCATGCATAAAAGGATAGCCTATAATTCCTTTTGGTGCAATATACATGATTTAGGCTGCTACCTTCAAATTGTATATTGCTGGACAAAGAGAAGCATATTCTTTTTTTATACAACACCTACGTGGATCCTTGTCATTTGATTGGAGGATTGTTGGTCACATGATATTCAATAGATGTTTTATTGCACGGGCGTGCATTTTTGATTATATGCAGACTGCGTACCTCTCTTTCGTGCGCGTATCACTGCGTGTATGACGCGAAGGCAATCTGAATGGAATCGAGAAGCCTGACTCCAACTTTAATGTATCTTTAATATAATAATTGTTCTATTAGAATATTAGATCTTCTTCGATGTTGTATAAAACAAATAATGAATGTTTTTTATTCGTTCAACAGTGCGAATATTTTCATGAGTTGAAAGATTAATATTCTATTCAACGAGGCGTACTATTGAACTCGTAACCATTCATTATTTGTATACTATTGAATTTCATAGTGAGTTAATGAATTTTGAAAGAGGAGATGACGTAATAATGAATATATCAAACAACCCTAATCAATAGTTTTGAATCACTTGTGTCACAAATTTATATGTGTGACATTATGTGTACATACATATCATATGATGTTACGGAGGCGTCGTGATTTTAGTATTTTAAAATGGCGTTTTACATCCCGTTGGCTTTCCTTTTTGGCTGGCAAACATAATTGGTCCTAGGACACATGCTTGATGCTTCAGCAATAAATTGATCCACGGAAAATACTAACACTAACCAGACTCTCCACATCACGTCTGCACCTTACCTAAACTCTTACACTAAAGACAACAACAAAAAATCCCAACCCAACCCTAACCATATTATTTCTTATGCTGAAATAAACCTCTTTGTAAAATTGTCGCTGGGGCATAGGATCACCATTAAACTGGCATCATTTTTTAAAATACTTTTGAAGAAAGAGAGACTGTCAACTTCTGAAAATACATGAAGAAGCAAGATTGAAATGTATATGGTGTTAATGGAATGAAAATTCATTTGTAATGATTCTTTTAGGTAATATTTTACAACTACTTGTACTGCCGCTCGTTTGCAAATCGATATTGCCTTTCCTATAATTATTTTTAAAACCCTTTGGGGGGATACTAGACAATATTCTTAAAAAGTCCGGGGAAATGGGGAAAAGTCTGATTAAAGGTGAAAAGGGAGGTCATGTTAGGAAAATAATAGTGAAAACGGTGAAGAGGGCAATTATATGTACGTCAGAGCAATTATGTCTGCAATAATTATGTCTGAGTTGTTATGCTGCTTTCCTCATATGCAAGGTTTTCTTCAGCGTCTTAACGTTTCTGGATTATATCCTAAGGTAGGAATTACTTCCCCGAATCCCTGAGAAGTTTGCTGCCGTATGTCTGTTTCATGGATCGAAATTGCAAGAAGAAATTTAATGGACAGAATATGTAACATCTTCAGATAAATAATGTTGTGATGAAATATGTCATTTACAGATTTCAGAAGAGAAAGGGCCGGATAACAAAATGATACAGGAGTGACAGCCTTTTTTAATATTTTTTATAGGTCATCTTATTTTATTTTTCCATTCAACAGACTTAATGGGGTTACACTACAGCCCTTTCTTCCTGGAAACTATGCTCCAAATTCAGTAATGAATGTTGAACAAATTCTACATGGAACTATACCTTAAAGTCACCCTATACACCGCACCGATCAACGACATCATTTCAGCTCACAAGCTCAGTAGCATGATCTACGCAGACGACACCCAGATTTATGCCATATTTCATCCTTCAGAACGTAATGCATTCACCGAAAAACTGAACGCGTGCATTAAGGACATTAGAAGTTGGGCTGTTCGAAATCAACTTTCCATAAACGATAAGAAAACAGAGGTTACTCATTTCTCATCAAGATTCCTTAATCGGCCCAATCCCAGCGTTACCCTGATGGTAGGCGACACCAACATAGCGGCATCAGCAGAGGCAAGAAATTTGGGAGTTAGCATTGACCACCAACTTACGATGAAAACCCAAGTTAAGAACATCTGCAGATCTTCCATGGCTGCCATCCGCAAAATCGGACAGATCCGGATGTACCTTGACACGAAAACAACGAAGAAACTCGTCCATGCATTCGTCATTTCACGACTGGACTCATGCAACTCTCTACTCAGTCGCCTCCCGGACTCAGAAATCAACAAACTACAACGCATTCAGAACACCGTAGCCAGAATGATCGAGCAATCCCGACGGTCAGACCACATATCACCCATCCTCCTTCGTCTCCACTGGTTACCTGTAAAAAAAACGAATAGACTTCAAAGCTCTACTTCTCACATACAAAATACTCAACGGCAAAGCCCCTTCATATCTATGTGAGATAATCCATCCTTATGTTCCTGCCCGCACTCTCCGATCTCAGCAACAAAATCTCCTACAAGTCCCTCGCACCCATACTCAATTCTACGGCGAAAGATCCCTCAGCTACTATGGACCAACCCTATGGAACAACCTCCCCCTCAATATTCGTAACGCCCCGACAGTCGACTCATTCAAATCACTTCTGAAGACATTTATGTTCACCCAATAGTCTGTAATTATATATATGCTAGTTTATGTCAAATAATGTTATTTCCTTACAATAAAAGATCGTAATTATTTAACTATTATAATTGTGTTCATAAGTTTATATCATTTATATTATATCTTATTTTGTCATCATTGTATACGATATGTATTTATGTTAATCCATGTATAATTAAATCTTTAGATTAATCATGTAATTTATTGTATAATTGATTGTTGTAAAGCGCATAGAGAATTTATTATTATGCGCTATATAAAAATTACTTTATTATTATTATTATTATTATTATGTCCCATTTGCAGGCCAAACAAATGAAAAGGTTAAATTCCAACGGCGTATAATACTAATACCAATTTAAAACTTCCCTCAAAACGAAAGGGCTTAAAAATGCCTTTAAGTGGTAAAATAACGACCATTAGCTGTCGAATCGACTTAGAAGATTGCAATCCATTTAGTAATAGACTGATATACAGACCCTTGTATCGAATAGTTTTATGTTTTGTACTGCACCTAGATTCAACCAGTTTAATTTCGGCCATTACAAGAAGTGGGTCATTGATGTAGACAAATGCTCATGTACCCTTTTCAGCTCATTTTCTGTATGTTATTTGTTAAAAAGCTAAGAAATAAAATAGAAGTCAGTCACGCACTCAATAGTATCTGACAGTGAAGTCCAGAAGGTCAACCGATTTCCTTGGATAATTTGACTATTAGGACACTGCTAACGTTTAAATTCCACAGATAGGACATACGTGACATATTCATAATTGCTGCAAAGTTCTACAAAATGTGATGTTGGCTGCAAATAGGACATTATATCTTTGAAGATGATAGTAGAAAATAGGGTTAAATCGTAATATTTACATGATGTTTATGTATTATTCATATTATTTGTTTGTAGAGTATTACATTCAATAAAGCTAAAAAAAGTTTATCATCCTGTCAACTTTCAGATAATTAAAGATTACTAATCCTAGATGAATAAAAATGAGTCTTACAATTTCAGCTACCATTATAGGATAAAATTGAGGATTAGAATGAAAGAATTTCCTTGAGAAAATTGAGTGATATGGATCTATAAGTCTCTATCAATGCTATATTAAATAAGTGGTATTTTGAATTTAGTTCTACATCTTAAAATGATTTAACTATATCTACTTCTGTATTAAACGATTTGTAGATTATTACATTATGGCTACTTCAAGTATTTTATGTAAGAAGGTTCGAAAGTCAACCCTCTAAATATATCAAATATGGAAGGCTGTTTTTGGATCATTTCATTATTGTAGTCTTGTTTGTTATCATGGGTGGAGTGATGGTTTCCCAAGTGATTAACAGTAAACAAATGTGAACAAAAAGGGGAAAAAGAAAACTATTCTTATAAATACAAATTATACAGGACATGTGCCCCTAACAAATACTAATAGCACTTCAATTTCTGTTGGGGGGGGGGGGTGGTGGTGGTGGTGGTGGGGACAAACCAATTCAAAATTTCTGACGGCTAATCAAAATGTATTATTTTTTTAAATAATTATGTCAAGATAATGAAAGTAAAATTGAATGTTTCACTTCTTTTTGTTGCAAGTAGGATAATTTGAATAGAAATGATTACCCGCTGTTTACGAAGCCCGAGTAAACGCGGACTGGCCATTCTTCACTCAGTACTTATATACGAAGCCCGAGTTTTCTCGTGCTACGCCAAAAAATGGTAAAGTACTATTTGAAGTAGAATTTCACCTTTGTAGCTCTTTTTTGCCATAAAGTAATGGCAAAGGTGATGAGTAGATGCATCAATGTCACTACCAGGACAAATGTGATTTTACTATCATGAATCTGAGGGGTGAAAATTGGCGTAAAACTAGCAAGGTAGATATCATTTTCCGAGACAGTCTTTCCCTGGTTACCAGATCGGTTTCTTCTACCAGAATAACAAAGATCAAGGGAATAGGGAAATTTACGAGAGTATGAATTACCAGGATGTATATAACCTTCTAATAGGTATTGATGTACAGCAACTTGACTCGTAATTCTTAACGCGTGTATACCGGGAACGTTTCATTGAAACATAATGCTGTTAATAAAAACTAAATAAGTAGTCACAAAAAAGTGATGAAGAAATGAAGAGTTTTATCACAAAACGAGTCAAGCGCCATTTTTTGACAATTTGAAAGTAACACCACCATCGTAAAATACAAAAAGTGCCTTCCACTTTTGAAAGAACCAAAGTATGCATTACAAATTATCAATAACCATTAATTAAATCCATCTAAATACCATCAGAAAGAATTCTTTAAAAAGCATCCGTTTAAAAACATAATTTATACGACCGTTATAAAGGAGTAACGAAACGTCGCACTGCTTGATTGATATTTGTCATATTTTTCTTTTATCTGTTATTGTTTCTTATAATTCTATCATATCATTACCGATAGAGATATGTTACAAAATAAGGCAAAAATTTTCATCTGTCTGCTTCTTTACAGCCAGATTTGTTCTAGAATGTTCTTCCACGTGTTTTACTTTGTTGGGACTGTCGTGGTCGAGTGGTTTAAGGCGCTTGACTTGGAGATGCGAAGGTCGAGGGTTCGAATCCCGACACGGCAGTAATATCATTTGGCAAGATATTAACCTGCACTTGCTACTCTCCACCCAGGTGTCAAATGGGTACTCGGTAGGATGCGACCGTCATTGTTGGTCAAACAGTTTTTGAGCGTCAAGTAACGCCTGGTTGGAATGCTCCCCAGAGAGTGGAGATTGTGCACAATGTGTGTGCGGGCAAGCACTGAATCCAATGAACGGGGTAATAGTATATTTGTAAAGCGCTTAGAGACATTTGTATTAAGCGCTATTTAAAAATTAAATATTATTATTATTATTATTATTATGACTTTGCGATCAGTTTGAATGATGAGGTAAGGGTTGGGCTTGAGTCTTCTTCTTCTTCTTATCGAGTCACTACACAAGTCCCGTCCAGTGGTCCACACAGGCTTTGGCACGGCAATTCACGGCTTCCAGGTCATCTTGGGTGCATGGCTCTGGCAGGAGTGGGCAGACTAGCAGGTGTTCCATTGTCTGTTCCTGGCCGCATTCACATGCCGTTTGTTCGTCTCCTAGACCCCACCTCTGCATTAGGACTCTGCATCGACCGTAGCCAGTTCTTAGGCGGTTGAGGCTAAGCCAGGTAGGCCAAGTCTCACTGGAGCCGGTAGCGAGGGATTCCTTCGGGCTGAGGGAGAGTTTATGTGGAGTGGTCTGAAGGTGGTTAGACCACAAAGTCATCCTTTGGTTGTGAGGGCTAGTATTAAGAGGCTCTACAGAGTGCAGAAAGCTGTGTCTGGATTTGAGCCGCTTGCCCACTGGCTGTTGTTCGAAGAGTGGGTGGAGTGGATTGTTTTCTTGTTTGTCCTTTTCTTTCTGGGACAAGACCAACCTTCTGACGTGTGGAGGGGCAATGCCGCAGAGCAGGTAGATGTCTTCTACTTTAGTTGGCCTAAGGCATCCAGTGATCGCTCTGCAAGATGAATTTAGAGCTGGGTCAATCTTGGGTGCATGGGCCGACCTACTCCATACTGGTGATGCATACTCCGCAGCAGAGAAGCAAAGCGCGAGGGCTGCGAGTAATGTTAGGTAATGTAAAAGCTCTAGTGACTTTTGTGATCCCTGTTATACCTGTGCTCAAAAATCTGGATGGAATAATTCCAAACTACACACATGCACTGTACCATATATATAATTGTTCCTATATTTCAAGGCAGTGTCGATGAGGAACATGAATATGTATTTCACACACTAGTGATCTCAAATTGACAGTTACTGATGAATTATCGTCCAGTCAAATCACGCCCATCTCTGTGTCTGTCTGTCTCCTAACCTCCACCAATCTTCCCCCTCTCTCTCTCGCTCTCCCTTTCTCCCTCCCTACCCCCCTCTCTGTTTCTCTCTCCCCCACCCCTCCTCTCTCTCTCTCTTTATTTCTTTCTCCCACTTTCCCTTTCTATATTTTTTTCTTTATTTACCTCTCTTTCTCCTACACCCCATTCCCGTCTCGAGGTCTCCCTCTTCTCTCTCTCTCTCTCTCATCCTCTTTCCTCTCATCATTTCTCTCCTCTATCTGTGTCTCTTACACTTATCTTGTCTCTTGCCTCACTCCCTCTCTTCCTCAGACACCATCCTAGTCCGCACCCCCGTCGCCCTCACCTTTCTGTCTCTTTCTCCCTTTCTCCCTCCCTACCCCCCTCTCTGTTTCTCTCTCCCCCACCCCTCCTCTCTCTCTCTCTTTATTTCTTTCTCCCACTTTCCCTTTCTATATTTTTTTCTTTATTTACCTCTCTTTCTCCTACACCCCATTCCCGTCTCGAGGTCTCCCTCTTCTCTCTCTCTCTCTCTCTCTCTCTCTCTCTCTCATCCTCTTTCCTCTCATCATTTCTCTCCTCTATCTGTGTCTCTTACACTTATCTTGTCTCTTGCCTCACTCCCTCTCTTCCTCAGACACCATCCTAGTCCGCACCCCCGTCGCCCTCACCTTTCTGTCTCTTTCTCCCTTTCTCCCTCCCTACCCCCCTCTCTGTTTCTCTCTCCCCCACCCCTCCTCTCTCTCTCTCTTTATTTCTTTCTCCCACTTTCCCTTTCTATATTTTTTTCTTTATTTACCTCTCTTTCTCCTACACCCCATTCCCGTCTCGAGGTCTCCCTCTTCTCTCTCTCTCTCTCTCTCTCTCTCTCTCTCATCCTCTTTCCTCTCATCATTTCTCTCCTCTATCTGTGTCTCTTACACTTATCTTGTCTCTTGCCTCACTCCCTCTCTTCCTCAGACACCATCCTAGTCCGCACCCCCGTCGCCCTCACCTTTCTGTCTCTTTCTCCTCTTTCTCTCCCCCTAGCTCTCTGTCCCTCTCTCTCTATATAAATCCCCTTCCCCTTCCCGCTCGTCTTCATTAGGTCTTTAATCGATATTTGTTAACAGCGGAGGGCAAAATCATGAATGATGAAGGATGACTTCATTACTATTAATCCAATATGACTGATATGAATCTTCCGCTTGGTGTTATTAGAACACAAAGGGCTCCATGTGAAATCCCAGCGTTGGTGATCATATCATCAGCTCCCTACAAGCTCTTAGATTTCATCCTGCCAAAGTTCGAATTCATAAAGAAGCAGCATAAGAGAAAATAAGTAAAGAAGTGAAAATATCGTGTGCCTGTTCATAATCATGTCTTTTAATAGGCCCTCTGACGAAACTCGTAACAGTGTCACATGCTGTTAGAAAACTATCTCTACAGGCCCTACATTAAAAAAAAAGTGATATAAATTAAGAAAAATGTAACATATTTGACTTTGATATATCCCCTCTTTGTTTCTCTCTCTCTTTCTCTCTCTCTCTCCCACACACATACACACACCCACACGCACACACTCCTCACTTTCTGTTGTTTTTGTTGTTTTCTTTCTATTTCCTCAGTCATTGCCTACTTCTCTCCTGCAATTTCCCCTTCTTTTCTCGCCACAATCCTTTTCTCATCTATCTACACTCCTTTTCCATCTCCCCTTTGTCATTGGGATTATAAGAAATAAAGACCTCTTAAGCCAGTCAATAACTGCAAAGCGGCTGGTGAATGAAATAAGTTCAATATACAATTTTTATTATAGTACCATTTTTTACAATTATGCGTAGGCATTTATTCATTAATAATCATAATATGAAATTTAGAACACTCAGTCAGAGACAAATATAACTAGGGTAGGTGTAGGGAATTGGAGACCGTAGGGAATTTGAGACCACCAAGCTTGAACCCATCACTATCTGTCCGTGTTGGCTCCAATATTGCTATAGCGCCATATGTGGCCTTAAACAATACTACTGCATATATCCAATTAATTTCGAAGACTACAATGCGTTCTTTCTCCGAGAAAATTGGCAATATTAACCAAGATAAGCAATTTTGATCTCAAAATTTTGCTTTGATATAAAACCCAATTTTCATTGAATGTTGTGGTGTATGCAGATTTTTTAGGGGTGGCTGTTAAAAAGTAGTTTTAAAAGGAAATTTATGAAATGTGCCAACCATCACAGAAAAATTATGGCCATTGTGTGTTGTGAATGGGTGTTGCAATGCACATTATGAATGGTGTCTGATCGGAAATGTGTGTAGACAATGGGGGACACCAGGTCCAACATGGGGGTCGTTTGTAGTGAATAAAGGGAAAACAGCAACATTTGCCTAAAACTGATAAATAAATAATTACTACAGAAATTGGAAATACACTCTGCCTAGAAGTCAAATCTACTGGGACTGAAGAAAGTTGTTTTAAGTTTTTAAAGTTTTAAAGTTGTTTTAATGATGTGACCAAGTCACGTTGCCAGGATAGTATTCTGAAAGCTTTTGTAAATATTTCATCATGGTGTCATTCTTATTTCAATGCATTTCATATTAAGATAACTAGTTTTAATGTTTAATGATGTTATTGTTGTCAATGTAAAAGTCACATTGTTAGAAACAAAGAAGATTGACTATGCCAAGGCCAAAAAAGATTGACACTTTTAGTTGCATGAAAGTACAACAAATAAAAACATCACTATACAGAATGGGAAACCGATATGGACCTACCCTCCCCCCCCCCAGTTGTTCATTTCATGTTGAAAGGCACTATCATGAAACATATTTGGTTGTTCGTGTCACCATTCTATTTTGAATGCATTTCATTTTAAGAAGTTGTTTCTATGCTGTGAGTTTGATCAATGTAAAAGTCATATTGCCAGAAAATTATTCTGAAAGTATTTAAACATAATTTAAAGCACCTTTATTACTGTTAATAAAAAACTACAGAAATATTTTGGGCCACATTGTTGTAAAATCGTTTCAAAATTACAGTAAGTTCATTGGCTGCATGTATCTCTTTCAAAAAGTGTTTGAACTAACTATAATAATCCCATTTTCATTCAAATTGTATTCAAAATGTCTTGATTTTTAACTGCCCCTTATTACCTACACATATATGCATTACATGAGAGACCTCTGGTGATGACGTCATTAATCATTGTTATCTTATTCATCAGTTACATCATGACCACAATTTTGTTACCAAATAAAGAGAAGAAGTTACTGAAGAGAATACTATCTTTCTGTATGTGCAACATTTTTCATGTTTATGTAAATTATGCAAATGTGCTTAAAGCTCAAGTCCACTCCAAAAATAACTTACTTTCAATAGAACCAGAAAAATCAGACAAACCAATCAAAACAAGTTTGAGCAAAATCGGATAACTAATAAGAAAGTTATGAATTTTTAATGACATGAAAAACTTTGAAAATCACTACACAAATTGGCAACTCACCCATGAGTCTGTGACGTATGGTCCTCACTATCCACTAATTATTTTCTTTATATTGATAATATAAATTTCCTATTTTCACCCTAAGAATCTTATTTCTTCACACCAGCATCCAAGTTAGATTGTTGGTAATATGTTTTTGTGTGGATGCACAAATAAAGAGTAATTTTTGTCCAGTTAAATCCTGAAAAATTGAATTTTGATTAACTATTTTTTATAAAAATCAATAATTATGAATATACAATATTCAGAAAATAGTATCAATTTTTCAAAATTCATAGGTTTTGGGGAAATGTCATGCACGTAATATGATACAAATCATATAACCTGGGCAAAGGCATGGGGAAATCTAGTTTTGGGGGATAAAAAGGAAAATTAATGGGATTAAACTATATAAAGCAATTGATAAGTTGTGAGGACATGACGTCACAAACTGATAACAATCTTGGCAATTTGTGTTGTGATCATCATTGTTCCATAGTTTTACATACTTTTTCGAAAATTCATAACTTTCTTATTAGTTATCCGATATTGCTAAAACTTTTTTTGATTGGTTTGTCTGATTTTTCTGCTTTTATTGAAAGTAAGTTATTTTTCGAGTGGACTTGTCCTTTAAGGGTCTCATATTCCCCCACACCTACCCTATACACACGATACAGGGGATATCGAACGATGGAAAAAGAAAAGGAGAGGGAGGGGGAGAGAGAGAGAGAGAGAGAGAGGGGGAGGAGGAGTGAGAAAGGGAGAGAAAGGGACAAGGATCGTGAAAACAGGGACTCATCCCAAATTATGATGGATTTAACATTTGTTTACAAGACTCATGCCGTAGACTTGCAGAAGCTCGTCACTAATGTTGTGCAGCGACTGTGGAATATTTATCCGCGGACAGTTCTGGTTTCTTTCAAACTTCAATCAAATGTCATAACCTATAGATACAGATCAACAGATTTATGTTTAATCCAATTTTGATGGATGCAATTATTTGTTTTATTATGTTAGATATGTGTGTATTACAATGGTACTTATGAAATCAACACAATTTAAAAACCTGACAAGAATACACAATATATTTTTATTGTACAGTGATGCACAGTGCAACTATTGCAACAAAACGGAAAAAAACTGAACGTTACGTCATTGTCTCTTCCACTTAACATTAAAATTAGTGATAGTGTGCATGCATGAGTAATGCTCACTGAACATGAGGCGTCATTCGACTGGCGGTAGACTGCGCCAGCGACCAGCTAGTTCGTTTGACGCGTCATTTATAAAATGATAACGTGCAACAACAAAAAAACACGCAAAAGCACGAGTGCAATCAGAACAATGTTTTGAGTAATTCCTGGGGGATGTTTCACAAAGATCCTAAGTTGAACTTATCTCTAAGTTGGACGTTAGCATCTATGAAAATATGTTGTAAAAGTTATTTTAAAAGGCATCAAATGTTGATTCAAATCATACATATTTTCTAATATCAGTGAAATATCATGTTCTTGATGTGGAATTTATAAAAAGTCTAAAATACTTGATTTTTCGCTTTTGAATATATATTATTTTAAGGCTACAAATGGCTCTCCATTATTTTTAAGTCCACCTTAGAGTTAAGTTCGACTTAGGATCTTTGTGAAAAACCCCGCTGTTTGGATTAATTGGATTCCCAGGCCTGATTAGCGCAGAGAATAACGCAATCGAAATGATGCTCCGTGTGCATCGAGTACGAGGCTCATTTTCTCTTCAAGTCACTGGCTTTTACAATAATAAACCAAAAGGCGTTTTTCTCTAGTCATGATTTTAGTCACGCTAGGTGTGACTATATAATAATAATAATATTCGGTTCTTGTATAGCGCACATTACTTTACAAAACGTCTCTATGCGCTTCCAAAGAATTTTGGAAATTATTACCCTAGCTTTATAGCTCCGGCAGCCGTAATCAGCGCACAGTGCATTTCAAGGAATAATCCCACCAGGTACCAATTTACCTCACCTGGGTCGGGTGTGGCAAATGTAGAGTAATATCTTGCCAAATGATATATCAACTAGTTCAGTTGCATAAGCAGATCGGTGGCCTTAATCTCCTTTCAGAGTTAATCGAGTTTTAACATTCATTTACTTAGCCTAGATAATGACAGAGACGGTGGATACAGGACCAGCTTTTACATTATGTTTAGGAGGAAAACCACAATACGCCTGGAATAAGGCTATTGTTAACCCAGTTACTGATTGAAAAAGATCGATCATAATTAATTTAACACATAGAGTAATTTTAAATCAATATTTCACTCCATTATTTGCGGCCTTGTCTCGTAACAACGGGCGGCAAGTGAAGGCATGAACAAAAGCATTATTAAATGACATTTCATAAAATCTACAGCTTTCGAAATATAGAAAATTGAATTATTTAAGGGATATCTACAACTATGTAGCTCTTGGGACCGGAATAACTGAATTTCCACCTTTTCTTATTTGAATTTATCTTTCCCTTTTTCCTCTTCTCTCTTTATTCTGATATGTATTTCTATGTATTTATCTTTCCATCATCCTTTTATATCTTTGATTATGTATTCCTCTGTTTCTGTCTTTCTATCTTTGTGTGTTTACGTTAGTGTTTTGTTCTCTTAATTTCCAGAATATATTCCTTTGGCTGCTCTTCCTACATCTAAGTTTTTAAAATAAATATTGCTTATCCTGTATCAATTTGTTTTTCGGTCTTGAAGGCTGGCTGCCGGTCTCTTGGATTTCGGGGAAATTTCGCTTTATAAATATTTAACAATTCATAATTAATCAACTATTCAACAAAATATCTCAGTGACACATTTTTACATTGTTTATATGTCACGACTCAAGGTTTTCAGTAGGCCTAATTGTGTGCTCAAAAAGATCGTACTTTAAGGCCTTTAATTCATCCATGTAACCGGAGGGAAAGCCTTAACAAGGTTTAAAATACCAAAAAATAACAATATTTCTGTGATCATGAGTTATGCCATTACCATGTGCGTAACAAACAAGGCGTATATACATTATAAAAGCGGACGGACATAATACGATGTACATTATATATTCTGATTAATTTTTCTTGCGTCATATGCGTTCAGAAAATGTCAATCAATTCCGAGGCGATCAAAATAAACCACTTAACATTCGAGGAAGATTATGTTGCTCTTTGTACAAGGTAAAATAAAATTGCCGTTTTTGATCACATTTACAAAGTGTAGGGCTATTCATGATGAGTGAAGTGCCCATCAGCCTGGATGTCAAACATGAACGCGAGTACATTTGGTAATATTTGGGGGTTGGGGGGGGGGGGGGTAGTCGAGCCCCCGAGCCCCCTCTATTTTCTTCCACACGAAGCCTACCATCTCATCCTCAAATAAGAAGATTGAGTTCTGGAAATAGTAAAACATAACTTGTAAGCTTTTGTCATTCCGAAAAGGTGTCCCCTGAAAAATAACGGCTCTTTAAATGCCCTCATATTCAAATTATGACAAGTAACAGCTAAAGGTTGTGGAACACACTTTCATGCCACATGTCTGTGTAGTCCCATATATACATTTCTATGTACTGTGATTAAGACTTTTAGTAAGACTGGGCCAAATTCTTATCAAAACCTCACAGTATACACCACTACTTATCTGCTACTGAAAATGATCATCCTTTTTAAATCGATTCCACACAATTTATTTTACAATGCAAAATGACCAGAACTCATTTTTTTATATTTAAGCTTCGAGGCGATTCATGCTAGTTTACTGCAGTAAGAAGAGCACCATCATGCATGCACCTTAATCGTGTACAGAATTTGTTCAAAGGCTATCGCATGTATGATAACGCAATCGGAATGACATCTCTTGTGCAACTTGCATAAGATTGTCATAGTTGTATCAATGGGCTATACTATTTCCTTCTTTAAGTTAAAATCACACGGTTGTCATTTGTTTTAGCAGAACATAACGATCTGTTTTCTAAATATCATTTTGAATGACCCGAGTAATACAATCCTGTCCAACTGCCAAACTTACTCTCAAGCGACCGTTATCTGCCTATTCTGACTAATCATTTGTAAATTGGTCTATAAACAGTCTTCAATTGTTGGTGCATGAGAATGAATATTGTCATCCGTGGATGATCTGGATCTGTTCTCGCTGGGATTCGGGTCGGTCATCATGTGACTAAGATCATGTGAATAAATGGAGATGTTTGAATTCAGGGCATTAACTGTCGCTGTTGTCCCTAATGTCGGATCTGGGTTTACGCGTCGATCCATTCTCCTCTTCCAAGATGCTGGCAACATGTGAGCAAAGGTACGCTTGAAAGCCTGTCGAAACTGTTTATTCGTTATACAGTAAATAAAAGGATTGCAGGCAGAATTTGCCATGGCAAACCAGGTCGACACGACGTAGAAGCCCTCGGGAATAGCGGTGCAGGATGGGAAGGCGAAGCATAGCATCGTGATCGTATGTGGTAGCCAACAGATTAGAAACGTACCCATGACTATCAAGAGAGTTGTAGCAGCTTTGGTGTCCTGCCGCAATTGTTTTGCTCTCTTTGTGAAAGCTATGACGGTTGTGCGATTCCTGCCCTTTGGGACATCCGCTCCAGACTCGTTTAAATCATGCCGTGTCCTCATCTGCTTGCGATGCGCGGACGCAATCCGAAATATGTGTCTGTAGGAGTAGGTCATCAGTATTATTGGGGCTCCCATGTTCACCAGGACGATGACGATCGTCCAGGACAAATGGGTAGACCAGTCAGTGGAGCAGAGATACTCAGATTCAATGTAAACGAACTCGGACACACCGAACGCAGGCATGAGACCGAATAATGAAGACTGTGTCCAAATCCAGACCAAAATGGCGACAATGCGACAGGCCGACATGCGCTCCGAGTATTTAAATGGGTACACGATGGCGAAATAACGGTCAATTGCTATTGCTCCTAATGTGTTGATACTTGCCGTGCAAGCTGTAACGACCGAAACACCGATAGCGGCACAAATAATTTCACCAAATATCCACTTGTCATAAATACAACTTACTAATATAGTAGGCATGTTCAGGCTGGCGTTAATGAGATCTGCAATGGCTAAGTTTGCAATGAAGATAGAGGTCTTGCTATGAAGAACGCTTTCCCGAACAATTGCCGCCAACACAAAAATGTTCCCAGATATGCTAAGAACTATGATTAAAGCCATTGTAAATATTGACAGTATCACCTCTGTTGCAGATCTGTCATCCACGTCTAAGAAATCGTTCTCTGTTTTAGAGCTTTCTTCTGATGCATTCCACGCAAGATGAATGTCCGCGCTCTCCATTGCCCTTTGATGATTTGAAAGCCAGGTTCAAGATTCGACTTGGAGTCATTTAACTACAATAATATTTGAGATTTGAAATCAATCCATAAGTTTTCACGGTTTTTCTTTAAATCATGTAATCATAGCGTTTAAAGACTTCGAGGGAAAGCACTTTATAAGCACCGTTTTATTAGTATTATTAGTATTGACGCCATCATCTCAGAATCCAACAAAAATCGTTGTTTATATGTGAGTGATTAGATCTCTGTCATTTCTAATGAGCCACCAAGTCCTCTGCTCGAAGCCGATCGAGATTGTTTGACGGAGATGATAAACTGGTGGCTGACGTAAACAACCTAATCTCATCACTGTAAATATAAGCTGAGTTACAGAACACGAAGTAGAACTCAGTTAACCTTACATCCAAAATATTTCGAAGTCTGTAAACTCGTATATTAGTTTTGATTAAATGAGTTTTGTGTTCTGTCCGCAGTTTTCAAACAAGTCAGTCCCAGAAGTGATGGCAACAAAGTATCGAGTGATCCTAAAAATCAACTTCCCATCCACGCCGAACCAACTTGCAGGAGGTCATGTATCCAACGACTGTTCATAAGTTTGATAACACTCTTTCATCGTCTTTATTTGTTTTAACAGTGTATCGGCAATCATACATTACCACCTGTGGCCTTCATTACACGTTCTTTGTCTCACTAATGAACCTCTTGTCCACCTGCTTCTAACGTTACGAGAAATCAATTCGATGTGACGGTTGCAGCCGGGCACGTGAGACGGAATGCACATGGACTCTTCGAGCTTAATCAAAGTAGTTAATTATTTCTTTTCGTTGATCTTCTGCTGCAGATCTACAATCCACGTCCAAGAATTAATTCTCTGGTTTAGAGCTTTCTTCTGATTTATTCCACGCAAGATGAATGTCCGCGCTTCCCATTGCCCTTAGGTGATTTGATAGCCAGGTTCAAGATTCGACTTGGAGCCATTCAACTACAATAATATTTGAGCTTTGAAATCAATCCATAATTTCTCACGTTTTACTTTCAATCATTGACTCCATCATCTCAAAATCCAACAAAACAATTTATAAAATACAATTTTATATATTCAGTGATATAGTTGTCTGGTATTTCTAATAAGCCGCCGTGTCCTCGGTTCGAAACCTTTCATCCAAAATCTTTTGAAGTCTGTAAACTGGTACATTAGTGTTGATTAGATAAGGTGTGTGTTCTTTCCGCAGTTTTCAAACAAGTTAGGTCCAGAAGTGATGGCACCAAACTCTTGAGCGATCCTAAAAATCAGATTCCCGTCTACGCCAAACCACCCTGTCCAAGGATATGGACGTCTTTATTTTGTTAAGAGTGTATTGGTAATCAAAGGGTTCTGCTTTGTTCATTACACGCTCTTTGTCTTACTAATGAACCTCTTGTTCAGCTGCTTCTAACGTAATGAGAAATCCATTCAATGTGACGGATGTTTCCGGACACGTGAGACGGGATGCACATGGACTCCTCGAGCTTAAACAAATTAGTTCATTTTTTCTTCTCGTAGATTGCGAAATTTATATAACATTACTTGACATTACAGACCCGATGATGCGGGAAGATTCGTGTTACAACACCGATATGGTCAAAGGGTCGATGTAGGGGCGTTGTCCGTTTTGTCAAAACACAGATGGGTCGCCCGTTGAGCCCCAGACAACATAGACAAAAATGAGCATCAGTTTATGCAGGCAGGGAAAAACGTGTGTTTTCACAACCGTCGATAATACGGCCTGCAAAACCGAGCACAATCAATAATGAGGTACCGCCCTCTTGAACAGGTAGCTTGAAATCACGGTAATGACGACAAAACTGAAATATAAATCTGATCTCATATTACATTGAGACTTTTAGGAAAAGTACAGACTTCCTAGTGAAATTTCAACATTAGCTCAATGTTGGTGAATCATGCTAAAAAGTATTCCCTAGTTACACCGCACTAGAGCAGAAAACCATCCTCGCAGGGCTTGTTTATCAACTGGCATGAAGTACTTCTCAAAAAGAAATCTAGAATAGATTATCATATCTTGCAAAATGTTACGCTGTCATGATGATCCTTTAATCCAATATTGTATTCCTATGAGAGTGTCAACCCATATGGTAACGTTAACCTGACATGATGCATATCAAACGCTGCATACTTTATATTCCAAATGGATGTAGAGAGTCCCGCTTTCCTCCTTCTGAATACAGAATAAATACTGTTGTGAATCTCCCATGTATTGATTCAATAATGAACAAGAGACTTACAGCTAAATTTCATCTAAAAAATGTAGAGACATAATGTTTTACTAACGCTGGTTGGTTGTATAGACAAATGGCGAAAAAAAAAATCAGCAACAGATCCTCAAGCAAAAAAAGAATCCAGGCAATGCCTCGAAATCAGAGTGCATAGACGACTGGCATGTCGATACTTTGCTTCGATTTAGCGTTCAGATAAAATGTTATTTTACCCGAATATGAATGTAACCAACTACATTGTTTATGTAAATGTAATATGTTGGAAGCATTTGCAGGCATGAAACAAGTCGTTGCATATGATTTAATCGACTCTGCTGGAAAAAACATACCATCAAAAGATATTTGTATTTCATTTCAGACTGTTGTGTCATGTTAATATGTAACATACAAAATGATACCATAGCGTTTTTTTCTTCTTCGTCTCAAAATGTCTTATCGCTTCCTTGCAAACACATGTCAAAATTTCAGCTCGTATTTCAAATCAAACATTTGCCGAGGGCAAACAAAACACCGTAGACTGGTTTACACTAAAAACCAAAGACCATACGACCATTTTTTGCCAACTAATTTTTGCTGCATGTTTTCTTATTTTTTCAAATGTAATAATGACAAATATCCTAGCTGTTGAATTTCTTTGTATTATTAATTGATCTCGCCAACTATAGTACTGGTACATGACTTTTTCGATTGACAACTTTTAATGTTTTTACAAAATGCTCAATTAAGACCAACATCTCTATTTAATTTATCATTATGAGATCAAACGCTGGCAACATAATTATTGATCAATGATTACCAATATGAGACATTTTCTTGTCCGATTCTTCTCACTCGAAAATGTTTCTGGCGCCTCTTGGTTGCTGGGTAGTATAAATTAGCTTTACTCGGCGACAACATGAAGATTTTGTTTGCACAAACAGCCGCACTTGAAGTTGAGGAAATTATATGGGTTGGAGTTTCACATATGAAAAGAGGTGGCGCTCTGGGGGGGGGGGGGGGGGGGGGACTCTTGAGTACCCCAAACGTGCCCCGTTCTTACGTAGACAAGTGCCCCTTATTATCTCTTTATTTTGCCCAGTTTTACATCTGAAACATACTCCTATTCTAAGCTAATAGTTTCCAATTTTACTTTGACAAACGCGGAATAAAATTACTCCTCATTAAAATGAAAGTCTATTTATTCCTTTACTTTGTTGAGAGTATGCCCTGTCGGAATTTAATCCTAGGACCTTGAGTGCGTGCGTGTGTGTGTGTGTGTGTGTGTTAACGCACACACACGCACGAACGAACACATACTCACCCACCCACCCACCCCTTCACCCACAAAAAATACACAAGTCACATAAAGGGTCACAGAATTTTAAGTTCTCATAAGTGTCATGCATTTCGAAAAGGTGAATATAAACATGCTGGATTGGAATTTCTAGTAATATAACGCACGACTGTGGATATGTGTGCGTGTGTGTGTGTGTTTGTGTTTGTGTGTGTGTTTGTGTGTTTGTTTGTGTGTGTGTGTGTGTGTGTGTTTGCGTGTGCGTGCGTGTGCGTGTGTGTGCGGGAGGAAGTGTGTGGATGTATTCTGTAACTAAATAAGAGAACTATTAAAATTAGAATGTATAAAATTAAAGGGACTTGGTAACATTGTTTAGATGAGAGAAAGTTTTACTAAGGTAGTGATTTCAATGCTAGATGTACAATTAAAGATAATCTGAAAATTCGAGTGAAAACGGACCATTATTAATGATACTTATTGGAAAAAACTGATCTGATCGATTCCTTAATTCTCCCAACTATTTTATTACAATTAAATTCATTTTATGTGAATATAAATCATCACAAAGCAATACATTGGCTCTACATACCATTTCAGACAAGTCATGTAAGTGTTAAAATATTTTTAATAGTCTGTTTTATGTCTTTTGTTCATGGGAAAATTAAAAAATGGTTGGGAGAAGTTGCACAGTGACACACCTTCAAAGAAAACCATAGATATATTTGTGGTTCGAGATTTTTTGCATGTCAGATGGTTAGTACAGTAGAAGGAATATAATAAGTAACATTTTATACAAAAATTAAGCAATTTTTTCATCAACCTTTAACAATGTTACCGAATCACTTTAACCTGTAAAAGTGGATGGGATCTCTTAGGTCATATAATTTATTCAAAACATGCTAATTGTAGTGATGATGATGAAGATGGTGATAATAATGGTAATAATAGTAATGATGATTATATCAATATATAAATGCTTTAAAAAAAAGAAGACATAAGCATTCACGATTAATCAATATATTAGGAGAGCAGCATTTTTTTGTTACTGCTGCTTTGAATGCAATCCTTGGGTGAATATGAATCTTATCCAAAGGCAGGGCATTCAATTTGACCGGGTCACTATGTCTAATTGATTTATGTGCCGTAGTGGTTTGGGATTGGATAGGTAAAATTTATTTGATTGTTTTGTTGGATAAGATTGTACGTCTTTGTTTTGCTTTAAAAAGGGCAGCTGACGCATGGGTTTATCGGCCATAAAGACGAAACATGAACAGTAAAGTCTGTAAAAAAATTAATGTCCTAAATTTGGAGGGTATTCAAGTTCAATTTAAAACACAAGAGGGCGCTGTGATCCCTGTATCGAGAACAAGATCAAATGCGTATCGCCTTTAAACATTTTTTCTCCTTAAAACTACATGAGTCGTTCAGATATTTGGAATTCGCCCATATGAAATTATAGTATGTTATATAGTAACATATTATTATCAGAGAGTATTAATGACAGAAAGTGCCAACTCGCTAAACAAGGCACGCACGCACATTGTTGTAACGTACTATGACAAATTGTCGACATTTAAGAAGTCAGGCCCTTATCGAGTCGTTTTTATTTCTTATTTTCTTCTTTTTTTACTGCTTGCTTACACCATTAACTATAAAGGATATTATCCTGGCACTATAAAATCTAATACAAATTTCCATTCCTAACCAAACATGAATATAACTGCACCATAAAGGAGGGATGAGAGGTGTGAAGGGGAGCCTACACATGACTCTAGTCGGGGAGGGGGTCCAGACCTTCCGCCCCTCCTTAAAGAGCTTTAATGTAATGGTCGATCGCTGAAATATCGGACAGGAATGTCAAGAATCGTATTACTATGCCTTCTGCTATATATCGTTGTCTTAATCAATATCTTTAATCTATTTTGTAATGTGTGTGTGTGTAAATCTACACTATTTAAAATATAGTATTCAAAATCAAACACCTTATACAGAAAGAACTTTAAGTGAACCAATTCTTCTTCTTTTTCGTAACGTTCATGCAAACTGAAGGATTTATAAGATCAAAAAAACAATCAAAAGAAATCACACACAAAATTGTCATTCGATTTTTCAAAGGAGTATATCTTTACTCGAAAATTTCTGACATTTGTACAAGCAAGCAAATTAATTTATTAATGGTTATCGAATCGTCTTTCAAAGCGAGAAGGGAATTACTGGAGAAATAAAGGACACTTACAAAAGGAAACTTCAAATGGAAAATATATATAATTTGGTTAAACATCGGTTTATATGATTATTATATATATATATATATATATATAAACACCTTGCAGCGTCTTTAGAAGGACACATGCAGTGAAAAAATGAATCATAGATATTGGACATTAGTAGGACATTTTCGTTTCCTGTTAACGATTGAACAAAAAAAGTATTGCCCTCGACGTACATTTGCAGGCCGAAGAAACTTTAAGGCCTCCCAAGAAACAAGTAGTAATATTGTTTTAAATTTAGTGTTTTGGTTAGGGTTAGGATAATACATCAGTTTGTATAATGTCTGGTTAATGTACCATTTGCGGTTATATACAGATGTCCTGACAATGACAATGACAATTACAATGATTTTTTGATTTTTTTTTTTTAACGGCCCCTTCTGGGGCATGCAAGAAATACAGTTGAATAGTTCAAATATAATGATCAACAATGATATTCATATAAACATTATTATTTACAAAAACACTCGCAGAAGATCTTTAAAAACAAGAAAATCTTTGGCAGCGAACAACAAACAAATGAAGGCAAGCTTTAGAATATACTTAACAAAATACATGATACCCTACATCTCAACTGGCCGCACTAAAACTACTATATACATTTATGTACACTATGATACTAAACACGATAACAACCCATTTAACCAAAACTCTAACGTATTAAAAAGGACAAAACAAATTATCTAAAGTTAGACATAATGATCTTACAGGATTTGGAAAGGTTTTTTAACTGCTTAACCGAATTTGCATTGAATAACTGATGGATAATTTGATAACGTTAAGTCTACTGTAATAATATTTCTTAAAGGTGAAATTCAAAGAAAATCCCAAATATGTCAACTAATATATGACTAGAAACTGGTAAGCTAACAGATGGCCATCGTACAAGTTTTAGGTCAACTACATATCGGGTGATTTATAAAAATACAAAGACAACCACCTGCATAGCAGCTGGGATATACGAGAGATTCGCCGGGAAAATAACGATGTTTTAATGACGTAACTATATGGACCAATACTGCCCAAGCAGACGACAGCCCATAAAGAATGAACATAATTATTGCAAAGCTTTTATTTGTCAAATTATAATGAGTTTAGTGTATATAAACGTGATGGCATGTCAAACCATTCAAAAGGGGATATGACCCGATTCTGATAACTAAAATCTTTTGCTTGTAAATACACAGGATAGGGGTTAATTAACAATCAAAGAAACCAGACTTTCGAATTGAAAACCCCCCGGAATGATATTAAAGACGGCATTTGTTCCCTCTTGAAACGCCGAACATACCGCGGTGTGTGCAGCTGAATATACAATGGCGTCTTTTTTTGTTTACAAGCGACAGATTCCTTTATTTTTGTATCGCTACATTTGTCATCAAAATAAAACCATGTGCGGGGTTTAGAGTGAGGCAATAGATTATACATTTAGCCTGGCGGTAGTGAAGTAAGAGAAAGAACTCAAGAAAAGATGAAAACACAGGCACTGAAAATGTGTGAGATGTCATGGGACATCGTCTGCTTTTGCAAATCGTGTCCATACTGTGATCTCACACATCTCAGCAGCGTCACTCATTTTTCAACTTGCACCTGATTGGTTGAAAACTTTACTTCCTACCAGCCGGAAGAACCAGATAACAAAACAGTGTTTCTTCTTGGAAATATCTGACCGTTGGATGTTAACATTCCTCCTTTCCCTTCACCTCTTAAAGGCTTTCTTTTCAGGAATAATCACAAGAACCCTGACTCACGACTAATGTGACGTTTGAACAGCGTCATACTGTTCATTATTAATTCGGAAAACTTTTACCGGAGGTCTTTTTCTTTCTTCCCATGAAAATTATGAATGTTTTGGAATATTCTATATCAAATGCAAATGACATAATTGATACAAAATAATAATAAGGTTTTTGCATAGCATAATAAAGAGTGATCTCTTGCCACTTGAATGCGTAAAAAAAACTTTGAGAGATGGGTGAATAGAGAGAGAGAGAGGGAGAGAGAGAGAGAGAGAGAGAGAGAAGGAGATAGAGAAAGAGAGAGTGAAAGAAAGAGAGAATGAAAGAGAGAGAGAGAGAGAGATCGAGGTGGACAATACAAATATGACGAAACATGAACATTTCCAAGCAAAAAAATAAATTAAAGTAATAGAAATAAGAATGATCAGCTGCACAGCGTGATAAGAATATAATTGGAAGCGAAACAATAGTTCTCTGCCAAGCAGTTTGTCGATGGGCAGTGCCTGGGGATAACAACTGATTTAATTGCTACCCTGACCATGTATATAATAATGCACCTAGCGTGCCTAGCGGGATACTCAAAAATTAATGATACTAATTGGAACTGATGATCCTTATCTTTTGAAAAGATCGTTTCTATTTCTCGCGTAAACTGTCCGCTTTAATTGCTATGATCGAGCTTAGGTTTAACAAAAGTGCTTGAATCCTATTTGTTTTTCTTCTCGTTCTCAAAATCGATGCTCTCCTTGCATATTTGAAAATTGTACGAACTACATAAGAAGAAGACAACTCGAATTTACACAGAGCTGGGTAGCTACGCCAGATGGACCACAATTTCGTTTCTGACTTACATGTCATAGTTCAAAGGACTGAGACAGATATTTGAAAAAATTTGAGTTGAATTAATGAAGGCTGCTTTTCGTTTAAACATTGGAAGAATCATCGCTTTATATTGGTTACGTGACCAAAACTATTGTGTGCGAATATACAAAATCAGAATTCTTTTTGTAGACGTATAAGATCTAGACATTTCACGTCTTATTCTATTTTTTTGTTTGGAGGTTACAGTGTGGCGTGAGCTTCGAATGAGAAATAGAAGATTACTTTTCAAAGACCAACCGATCGTAGTAGCCATAAGAAAGTGATCATACAGTTGCAACTTAACAAGAAAAATCCCCTTTAATCCGCGCAAAGGGATTGCAAACGATCTTTGAGACAACGGATTTTACAATTTGATATCCTCCATTGCAATGTCGAGTATTAATTTTCCGATTAACAGTGCTTTTGACGAGGGTTTTCCAGGGACAGGCAAACCCGATGGCCCACCTCCCTTTAATGTTGCTGACATGCTTGAAGCGCCATTACAAAGTGTTGCCAGTGCCATTTTGATCATTGTCTACGCCTCTCTTATCATCACATCTAACATGGTTATGATCGTCGCATATGTCATAGAGAAACGACTTCGGACATATAACAATTCTTTCATTATCAATCTTATCCTAACCGATTTGACGGTTGGTTTCTCGCTTATTGTCCTTTTCGTGAGTAACTGTCACCCAGGGGTATTCTGGTGTAAGATATTTCTCGGCATCAACGACGGTGTCCTCAGTGTTTCCGTGATCACCATCGTCGTCATCTGTGTTGATCGATACCAAGCCACCTATCAACCTATCAAACATTTCACAAGCAGGAGCAAAACCAAAGCGTATCTCCTTAATGCTATCCCTTGGGTAGTGGCTTTCATGTTCTGGCTCCCTTTTGCACTCTTCGGGTTCGATGCCGGCACTCCGACTGATGGCAACCGCCTCATCGGGATCCTCCTGCTGTCACTTCTGGTGATGATGACTATTCTACCCCTTGTCATCATCACTGTCCTGTACGCCAGAATCCTACACAAGATACGAAACTCCCTAGGAGCGCAACATCTTAAAGACAAGTTTGATATGAAGTCCAATGGTTGTGAGGAAAGGCCAAATCCTGGGACTTCCTCGAACCTAGGGCCTAACTTGGTGCCGCATCATCAATCCAAAGATGACTCCAAGATTGCGATGAAAAGCACGGATGTTCAGCAGACAGGTCAGAACGAAAAGGTATGACATCATCTTTTGAAAACATGTTCGCTAAAACTTCGATAAATCAACTTTAGGCAATTTTATTTTTTTTATTTTTGAAATTGTATAGGCGTATAAAAACTGACCAGCAACACAGGCTGAAGGGGTCACTTACAACTAAAATAGTACAATGTTTATGAAAGGATGTAAACAATTTTTTTGAATACAAATAGACTATACAAAGAAATATGTAATGAACAAAAACGGAAAATTATAAACTGCATCAGTTGACTGTTGGCCTACACACGTGATATCAAGAGAGATAGGGAGGGAGACATTTAAAGAGAGAGAGCGCAGACAAGGAAGGAAAAGAGATGGACAGGATGATGTGAATACTAAAAGAATGGGAAAGAGATTCTGTGAACAGTACGACATAGGTATTGAATTTGATTTCTCGAAAATTATTGCGATCGCGTTTCACATTGATTTGAACAGAACGACAAAGAATGAGAAAAAGGCAAATTTATAGGAAGATAAAGAATTCTTCTGTAGTCTCGGTATTTTGGCTAGAGGGCGGAAGAGTTTCTGATTTGAGGCCCAGATCGAGGTATTGCTGAAGGCGTGTTGGACTAAAATGCGCGGATCGAAGTTTTTCTGTGTCCGCCCCTGTAAAGACCTACGTTTATTTTTATTACTGTCATGATATTACACTGGTTAGATTTTATGAAGGAAATAAAAAGCAAGAGCATGTGATTTATTGCTATTTTAATTTGATCGAGTTGTGATTCGGAAAGATAATGCGAGACAAAATCATGAATATGCAAAAATGTACCCGTGAAAGCCTATGCCGCAATATTCCTTTGACACAATTCAACGATCCTTCCTTCTTATGATGATCTATATACTTTCAATCTTATTTTTGTTTTCTTTTTTTTTATTAGTCGAAGAGAAATCGTGATAACCGTGAATCCGATACTTCAGCTCGGAAGGCAACACGCAGCCTTTCGTTCATCATCATTTCGTTCCTGGTATCTTGGATGCCCCATGTCGTCTTCGTCATCGTCACCAGCTCCGATCAGTCCATTCTTTTGGAAAGAAAGCTCCCCGGTGTAGTGCTCGCCTTCATCTCCACGATTCGCTTCACAAACAGTTTCCTAAACCCGGTGAGTTACGCCGTTGCACAACCTCTCTTTCGCCGAACCGTGGCGGGGATAATCTGTAATCCTAAACAGTACTGTTGATTTAACGATACATCGCCTGAGGAAGATGGTTTGCGAATTACAGGCACAAATCGCCCACAGAAGCTGTTCTAGAGGGGGTGGAGAATGCCCCTCCCCCTAGCCTCCTTTATGCCGAGAATAAAGTGAAGAACCTCAATCACTATTTGTATTACTATTAACATTATTATCGTTACTGATATAATTATCATTATTATTATTCAAAATATTATGATCATAATCATCATTATAAGTGGTGGTATTTTTAAAATCAAAAGCCACATCCACATGTTACTTTTAGGCGAGAGGGGATGGAGAGCTTCTAATTGAGAGTTTACGGAGTTTTTCGCCCGGTCTGTTTGGTATGTCTAGCCACTAAGTTCGAGTCTGAGTGCCGGTTGATTAACACATTTAAAAAAAAAAAAAAAAAAAAAATCTGTTCGAGGAAGAAAAACAAAATTAACTTGTTTAAATCGCACAAGCCCGGTCCAATTTACCTGTCTATCTCTACTGCTTAACACCTCGTTTTCCAGTTGTTCTGCCATGAAGTTGGTTTAGATGCTATTCTATATTGATTTGAAACATATCCTCAAGAGTTGTAATCTAGTGTAAACAAAGGGTTTGCTCTAGGAGCCATTGAGTTGATACTGCGTAATGATGTACTTCAATTTGATGGTACATGTTATCACCAAATCAAGGGAACAGCAATGGGCACCAAGACGAACCCAACATATGCAAATATGTTCCTCGAGTATTTTGAAAAACAACTCATTTCAAAAGAAGCCAGATTATACGTGGAGAAAAATTGGCTAGGATACCTCGATGATTGATTTTTAATATGGAAATAACGAGTTTGGAGACATTAAAGTATTTTGCGGTATCCTGCAAAATCTTCATAAAGATATTTCATTCAAAATGGAGGTATCAAAAGAGAAGATGCAGTTCCTGGATATTAATGTAATGAACATAAATGGAAAATTGGAGACGGATGTACATTATAAAGTAACTGGCACTTATCAGTATTTGCATTTTGACTCCTGTCATCTACGCCACACAAAAAGAAATATATACCATTTAATCTGGCAAGAGGAATTGTACAATTGTATCGAATAAAGAAGTGAGAGAAAGAAGATTAGAAGAATTAGAATTCATGCTCATGCTTCAGACATATCCGAAACAAACTTATTAGAGTAGGTACACAAAAGGCACGTAATATAAAATGTTTTGAGACAAACAAAAACGAAAACAAATCAAGAAGAAAAATATATTTTATGTATTTACATACAATCCCAATAATGGTCATTTTTCAAACACTAGCAAACAAATATTCCCCCTTTTAACTAAAGATTCTCATGTTAAAAACATATTTTGGGAAAACTAAATACGTTTCAAGTTGGAGACAGGCGCCTCATTCAAAGAAACTATTGACCTCAGTTTAATTAGAAGAAAGACAAGGGGGAACGTGCCCATGTATGCCCACCACTAATAACATTATTTACAACAGAAATGGGAATATTATTTGTACAAAACGTTGAAATTAAAAGATACACTTTCATCCCCATCTAGAAACTTGCTTTATTGTCTAAATTGTAATGTTTGTGGAAAAAAAATATATCGGAGACACAGGATATATTTTAAGGAATAGAATGACAATACATCGTCAACACATAAGAGATAAAACATATCATATATCCTAAATGTGAGTTAACATATATTAAGATTTGCAAAAGGAATAAATCCAAATTTAATGTCATAACTTTTTATTAAATGCGGACAGAAAATGAAACTGAACGTAAGATTAAAGAAAAATATTTAATAAATTTATTTCAGTTAGGGTTTTTATTAAATTTATTTCAGTTATATCATTCTCTATGTTCAACTATAAAGGCTTTATTTCAGTCAGGGTTGGACTAGCCTTAGTTGAACATAGAGAATGATGCGGTTTTATATTTGAATGAATGGTGGTTATTTTACGTGACTACTAAGAAAGCATAAATGCTTGTAAGTAAGCAACCAGACGGCCGACGGCTTTATGTCCTCTCCGTGGGACGTGGTAATGAGGATTAATGCCTTACTAAAGGGCACTAACGCATCGCCTTGGTTTCGAAATCGGCGGGTCACCGGATTACGAGACCACTGATCTATACCGACTGAGCTATCGCGCCTCCATATCAATGCATGCATAATGCATTTGTGATATAACAACAACCCATTACATGTCTAATCAAGTACAAATGGAGATAGAGAATGACATAAGATTGAATTGAAATTTATTTACCACTTTCATAAAAACATACAAAGGCAAAGAATACAATAGTTTCTTGCAAAACATACATGTAGATAAACAACTAAAATGGAAAGTACACTAAAGGAAATTGATGAGTTTAACTATGATGTAACAGTACGTAATATGGAAATTCTGTAGCCAAGCAACGCACACTTTTAGCACAATGCGCCTTTACGTAAATGTATGATAGTTCGTTGCACTTGTTTGTAATTTTGAATTTTCAATTCGCTATCTATATGATGTAAAAATACAACAATATAATATGATTATTCTGTTACCAAGCAACGCGCCATTTGGCGCAATGCGCTCGTACTTATTTTTTGTATAAATTTGTTGCATTTGTTTGTTAATTGTAATTTTGAATTCACTATCTGAAGAAATAAAATTGAAACCGGTCATAGTGAAGAAGAGAACTCTCAAGGATTTTTCATTTCAATCGTTTTAATTATGCTTTGTGTATTGCCGTCACGGAGGATTATCCATATTGATTTTTTTGTTCCATATGTAGATATATATAAATATACACTGTTCATAATGGTCATAATGGTGGAATAATTATTTTTACCCCAATTTATTGAATGATTTTGACAATGATTTATTCCTAATAGATCTAGATAATAGTAAACATTCTCAGATTTTATTGAATGACAACTGGGAGTTTTGTTTTGCGTGACTGCTAAAGCATGTGTGTGCTACTATGCTAATCAACTAGGGGACCTACGTCCTTAAGTCATTACTGACTTTAATGGGGATTAATGCCTTATAAAAGGGCACTAATATAGTACATCGACACGGTTTTGAGCATGGGGGCTCACAGTAACGAGGCCATTGCCTAGCCAATGAATCATGACTGTACGCAGCGGGCCCCAGGGTACGTCGACGCCCCCACAAAAACAAAGAAACAAAGAAAATGCAATACATTTTTCAATAATTCATTGCATTTCCCCCCCCCCCCAGTCCCCAACAGGAAAAATTCCTCTGTAGGGCCATGCATTATGGTTCAAGGCATGCCCACATAAATAAACGAAAAATGCCACGCCCATGCAATAGTTCGAGGGTAAAATTCAAGTTACCGGGAATAGTTCAGTCTTGCTTAAAAACTGGTTTGAGCGATCGCGGATACCATATACATTGTGTGTGTGTGCGAAGAATTGGTCGCTAGACAGCACGAACACCAAGAGGTTAGGCCCTACGTTTTATTATTAGCCGTAGATCTAGGTCTAGATATAGATTGTGATTTTATTGCATGCGATAACGGTGATACAGGTATTGAAGATTGTATAATGCAAGTGTTTGAATTCATTTGGTGGATGAAAAGTTGAATTCTACGCCGTTTTGTGCGTCATTGCAGCGCTGAATTTGGTGTGTTTGTCGCTAATTTCTGACAAATTTAGATATCTTTCCTGATGGTATTTTATGCAAAATTTCTGTTATATTGATAAGCACTGATTCTTGTCCTTACCTTTGACCTGTTTCTTGTCTGTTATAGTCATTTAATAGATGAATTACTTGAATTCTGAGCACATTTCAGTAACACAACAAATCCAGCCCGTTCATAGTATAACACACGTATTTGTATGGACATTGTGCCCTTACAATGTCTGCTGTCTCGATAGCGTAAACAAACTTGATTACCATGATTGGTAAGTCACACATGTATTCTATGACCCTTTTTGGTATATAAAAGTATTAATGACTGCTTTAATTTTCGAAACATAGTTGTTTCTCAAAGCAGTCATAAATACTGTACTATTTTTCCCCCTCGATAATTTTAAAATCGCACCCCGCCCCCCCCCCCCCTCTTGAGTACCAGGGGGGCCTGTCTCCAAATAAAGGTAACATTAACGTGTTTATACTTGTTTTTCCCCCCAGGAGTGGGCCCCCCCCCCCTTATGGAACAATCACAGTGTAGCCACTATGTTCACATAGTCAACTATGTGTAAACTGTGTGGACATTATGTGTTCCCATTGTTGTCACAGTGTGGAGTTTCAGTCTATGTGGTTTACCACTTAGTATCCACATAAACTGACATACTTGACACAGAGTATCGCATATTACCGCAGTGGTACATGTATTGAACTATGTGTTAACTCTGTGGTAACAGTATTGTCACAGTGTGGGGTTTAGATCATGTGGTTTACCACATAGCCGTATATATTTAACACAGAGTGACATACATGTACCACAGTGTGGTATGTACTGAAATATATGTAAATTCTGTGTTCACAGTATTGTCACAGTGTGGTGTTCAAATCATGTGTTATACTACATAGTCGTACATATTTAACACAGAGTGATACATATGTACCACAGTGTGGTATGTACTGAACTATGTGTAAATTCTGTGATCACAGAATTTTCACAGTGTGTGTTTCAAATCATGTTGTTTACCACATCGTCGTACATATTTAACACAGAGTGATACATATGTACCACAGTGTGGTATGTATGGAACTATGTGTAAACACTGTGTTCATTGTTACAGTGTGGTGTTCAAATCATGTGTTTTACCACAAAGTCGTACATATTTAACACAGAGTAACACATATTTACCACAGTGTGGTATGTACTGAACTATGTGTAAATTCTGTGATCACAGAATTTTCACAGTGTGTGTTTCAAATCATGTTGTTTACCACATCGTCGTACATATTTAACACAGAGTGATACATATGTACCACAGTGTGGTATGTATGGAACTATGTGTAAACACTGTGTTCATTGTTACAGTGTGGTGTTCAAATCATGTGTTTTACCACAAAGTCGTACATATTTAACACAGAGTGACACATATTTACCACAGTGTGGTATGTATGGAACTATGTGTAAACTCTGTGTTCACTTTTACACATTGGGTGTTCAAATCATGTGTTTTACCACATAGTCGTACATATTTAACACAGAGTGACACATATTTACCACAGTGTGGTATGTACTGAACTATGTGTAAACTCTGTGATCACAGTTTAGTCACAGTGTTGGTTTCAAATCATGTGGTTTACCACATAGTCGTACATATTCCACACACAATGACACATATTTGCAACAGTGTGGTATGTATTTAACTACGTGCAAACTTTGCGATCACATGTGGTCTTCCACATAGTCGTACATATTTAACACAGTGTGCCACATATTTACCACATTGTGGTATGAATCACTATGTGTTAATTTGCATAATGAATATGGGGTGCGTGCAGATCTATGTTTTTATACAATTTATCTGAATTTAAAGCATATTTCTTAATTACTGATGATTTAGTTATATGCAATTCATTTCAAAAGTACTACAACATATAAATTGCCAATTATTAGGACATTTTACTACTTTGTATAAATAACATTTAATTAAACATGAATTAGGGAAATATTAACTATGAACTAAAATATATTCAATAAAATACAAGTATTTGGAAAGTTGTGGGACACATATTACAATCCTACGTATTACCAATGCCCTTACATTGGAAATTGTAGATGAACCAGTGATGCTGTGTTATTTGTTGCCACTTGCAAAATTAATTAGTACAATTGCTACGTATAGCGTAAAGTACTAATCAATGTTATCACCTGGTGTTGATGCCACAATTTACCAGACTATGTGGTGCGTACCACAGTGTGGTAACGCTGTGGTATACTATGTGGTTGATACCACAGTGTGGGCCACGTGTGATTTTGGGACATGTGGTAACGCTGTGGTGTACTATGTTGTAGATACCACATCGTGGGCCACATGGGGGTAACGCTGTGATGTACTATGTGGTTAATACCACAGTGTGGGCCATAAGTGATTTTGGGACATGTGGTAACGTTGTGGTGTGCTATGTGGTGCAGTCGATACCAGAGCGTTACCACACTGTGGTACGCACCACATAGTACACCACAGTGTTACCACATGTCCCAAAATCACATGTGGCCCACTGTGTTTGACTATATTGTACACAGTGTGGTTCACTATGTGGTAACACTGTGATTGTTCCATAAAGGCCGGGCCGCCCCCGCCCCCTAGATCTGCCACTGCTTTATGAGACCGTCAGCCCGTAGACCGAAAATGTCGGTCTCGGGTGCCTTCTATACAGTATAGGCCTAGTCCCTTTTCACAGGGTTCACTAATATAGACCGACATCCCACAATACCAACAGCCCACGAGAAGGTTTCTTTGGCCTCTGGCCACTTCTATTTAATTCTTTATTTTCTCTTAACTTTTTCATGGGTATAGTTAGTTGCGTGTGTCGGTATTGTGGGATGTGGGACATTTTGAAACTTTCTTCTTTGCTGTATTGTTTGGGGGTATTGTCTTTGTTTTGTCAGTCTCGTGGACAGTTGCCCCCTCCCCTTCTCTCTCTCTCTCTCTCTCCCTCTCTCTCTCTCTAGCTCTCTCCCTATATTCCTTACTCACTCTCTTATCTCTCTCTCTCTTTCTATTTCTTCATCTTTACTTCCTTCCTTTCCTTTCTCTCCCTCAATTTTAGCATAACATTGTTTAGCACACTACATAGTGATATATTAGCTCAAATGCTAACACACCCATACCCATACTCGCTTCAATCACTCTTTTTTTGTCTTATATTCTAACTCATACGTTTCATCTATATATATATATTCACATATCAATAGATGCTATTTTAACTATCAAACAAACTCGGTAAACTGAAAATAATGAAACAGCAAACAGATTTGCGGGATATATTTCTTGATTTATTTTTATAAAAAAGACTATACAAATATACAGATTCTGAAGTTCACTAGAATCAATGTACAATATTTAGTTTTAAAATAGTCAAAAATTACTTAACAAGCATAATGTGGTCCAAAACGTTTAAACAAAGAAAAGTCAAATAGTTGATCTAAACAAATATTCCAAAAGTATAAGACCAAGCTAAATAATCATTCCAAAGCTATAAGTTCAAAACAGTCAGTCCAAAACAATCATATTCCAAAAGGATTAGTCCAAAACGGTTATTCCGAAACAGTAATTCAGTTCAACGCAGATAGGAAGAGAGATAGAGATGAAGAATGAGAGATGACATTCCATATGCACCATTTTAAACTAGAAAGAAAACAAAGGGGGAAAATCTACAATGTATAATTAGTATGCACATTTTGATGCCCACTTTTCTTCAAAATTAATATTCAAATTATTCAATGATATTCATGATTTAGATTATGCCAATGGTCCCTTTTTCAAATATCGCACTATTGTCATAATTACGATAAAGATTTGTATACGTCCCCATTTTCATTGCAAAACGTTGCACTGTAGTAGTCATATCAATCCTCAATATATTAATATATATACCATTTCACTGATATTTATAGTGATTAAGACACATTATTTTGTTCAATCGACATTATGGATAAGCACTTGAATGGCTGTATTAGAAAACCGGCATAGTACTAGGCGTAAGTATCATTGTTATTTTTTTTACTTCATTTGTTTTTGTGTGTCTTAAATCCTCTTTCACATTATGATAAAATTTACGTTATCGATGATAATACTGCCCCGACCCCCATCTCTTCCCCCACCCCATCTTCTTCTTCTTCTTCTTCTTCTTCTTCTTCTTCAAGTTTTGTTGTCGATTTCGAACCTATATGGAAAAGACAATCAAAAATATTGAAAGGAGAATTATGCCTGTATAAAGAAACACATCCTCTATTCAGTGCGTGGTGGAACTGAAAATATGTTATTATAACAAACCTTCTTCGCAGAGGAAGATGATGAGGAATCATCGTCCATCTTACGCTTCCTCGAGTTCGAGGTGGAAGATGGAACGAGAGGGACATTGATGGAAAGAGAAGGCCAGCTCTCAACAACGTTCTCATGTTTAGAAAACTCATCGTCCATCTTACGCTTCCTCGAACTCGAGGTGGAAGATGGAACGAGAAAGACGTTGTTGGAGGGAGCAGGCCTGCATTCAACGACGCCCTTGTGTTGGGGAAACTCAAAGAGAGGTTCTTCTTTAAGTTTTACTTCCAATCCAAGGACATCGTTGAGTGGAAGTCGACGTCGACACCGCGGTGGAGTAGCCGACGGTGTCGACGGTTTCGACCTCGACTTGAGTCGATGAAGCTCTTCAACCGCGATTTGGTTGAGGAGCTTTGACAACGGGATGATGAGCTGACGTTTGCCATGATGGTACTCAAAGTAGCCGTAGAAGTGAAGAGAGTGTCTATCCGTCCGATGACGATAGCGACGAGGGATGTAGATGTAAACCTTTTCGCGGTTTGGAAGTCTCCGCTTCTCGACAGACTCGAGATTGGACATATCGTCTTTCAATTCACGCTCTTAGCGAGGAGAAGAAGATGACCCTGAAGCTCGACGTCTGCTCTCAGATGACCCTGCATGGTGAATACGTAAAAAAGCAAGGAAAGATGAAAAGAATGAAATTGATTAAAATCTGCATGAGTTTGATTAAAATAATAATAAAAATAGCAATAAAAGCAAGTTAGAAGAGAGATAAAGTGAAAAACGAAGGCGTTCGTCATGCAAAATAAAAGACTGAAATTAAATTGAATTTCAAAGAAGGAAACATGAGTAAAAGAGAGGGAAAGAAGGAAAATAAGAAGAAATAAAAGAAGGAGAATTATATGAGATAAAGAGAAAAAAAGGATTATAAGAGTGAACGAAATGAAGCAAAATATGAAGAGAGAGAGAGAGAGAGAGAAAAGGGAAAGTAAGAGAAACTTGAGAAGTAAACTTAAAAAATAAAAGGAAAGGAGAGAATAAGAAGCATGAGAACAGAAAAGGAAGAGAAGTTAAATGAGATTAAAAAAAGAAACAAGAAAAAAAGAGGGTGAACAGATAAAATTAATGCCTTAATCTTTTTTCTCTTCATTTCTCATGAATCCATCCTCTCTAAATATTCTTATCTCACTCATTAGCACCCCTTTCTTTGACTATAATTATGCTCAAACATCTATCAAGTAAATGCTTTATGCGTCAACTTCCGAAGTTATTCATTCATTCATTTGTGATTATGCAATGCAATTCCAAAAAATTAAAAGTGGAAAGGGAGGGAAAAAATAAAAGCGAAAAAAACAAACAAAATGTAGAGCCCATGGAAGGAAACTAAGAGTGAATAGGATGAGAAAAGGTGGAAGTTAAAGGAAGAAGAAATCCAAGAAAGAAAAAAGTGTACTAAGAAGATACAAAATGAAAATCAAGAAACTAATAAGAGAATATAAGAAGAACGAATCTAAAATAGGAGGAATAGAAGTAAAGTGGAAAGGGAGAGAACAAGGAGAGCTCTATTTTGTCCATATTTATTTCGCTTCATTTAAACTTAAATTGGGGAACAGTAATACAAAAACTTGACTAAGGCCCAATTAAAACAACTATACTAGAATATCGTAATCGTGTCTGAAAATAAAACAAACAAAAAACATTTTATCACTTATGTTACACTGCGTTTCAGAAAACCCAACTTTGTTTACCCTAAAAATGTTTGAATATAGGCTAAGATGATCTAGATAAAAAATGGGTTAAATTAGGTTATCTGCCGATACCCAATATTTTATAATTTATCGTGTGCTACGTCTAAAAGTCATACTCGCATAACGAATTTCCTTTCTGAAGTCAAGTAAAAGTAGTAACATGAATCACATTTTGAGAAACATATGACTCGGGGTTTGTCGGATAAATAACGGCATTGCCCGACATGTATCGCTTGATACACGTTAACTTTGTGTCTACGGTCATACTGTTACTGGTCATACTCATACCGTAGTTCGAGGACTCATAACGCTGGTAATTCTCAAATTCTCAATCTGGCAACGTATCTAAGGCTTCAAATTGCTTAGATGTTGACAATAACAAGAAATGAGACGCACAATCGACCAAAATTAGGCAAAAATTGGCTTGATAGGTAGAGAAATGTATAGTGAATAAACACTACGAGAACAATATAGATATTGTGAGGATTATGTAAACAAAAATTGCTAAGGTTATTCAACATACGCGCTTTAATGCGCTTATTTTTAACATTACGCATGCGCTCGAATCTATGACGAAACAATCACTAGTTCACGTGATGATCTCTTGTTACTATGCTTATTTAATCATGTACGAGGGGTAGGGGGGGGGGGGTGCAGGATAAACTCAGAAAGCTAACTTATAGATTAATTAATCAATTAATTACAATGAGCACTAATTATTTTTTTTGGCCCTCGAAAATATGAAAGAACGCACCCCCCTTGAGCGCCAGGGGAGGGGGCCCATCTCCAAAAAAAAAAGGAGTTAAATTAACGTGTTTTTACATGTTTTTCCCCCAGGGCCGGAGAGGGCCCGGGCCCCCACCCCCTGGATCCGCCACTGGTTTATATTATATATGAGTTGAATTATTTTCTTTGGATAAAGTCTATACCTTCGTCGACTCCTACTCCCAGAATATTGCATTGATCATCATGACTGAAGACTGCAGTTAGCTGCTTCATCACTTTTGTAGCAAAGCTTCGACAACTTTCTTCGCGTTCTATACATCCTCTTCGCGATCTTCGACCAGGGTTCTTGCTCAATTGAAGTGAATTATGTATAAGGTACTAGAAGACTGTTATGCCGGGGGAAAGGGGAGGGTAATATAAGCCATACAGCTAGTACGTGTTAGTTTTTGAATATCCGAGATGTAAAGGACGGAATAAAGCTTCCTAAGATACTGAACAAATGAATTTCACAAATATCAATTCAACTTCGTTTCATTGATTTCTTTATTTTAAATATACGTGTTTTACGTGGCCAAAACATCACCTCCAGTTTGTACCTGTAGATGTGCCCGCCTACGTCTTTACATCTGCCCTAGGAGAGGGGAGGGTAATAAGCCATACAATAACTAGTTTTGTATATCGAATATCCGAGTGATAAAGGATGTATTCAAGCTTACTAAGATACAAATTAGTTTCACAAATATCAATTCAAAGCCTTATCATTGATTTTCTTTGGATTATGAACAAAATATGAGCTTGACGTGGTCAAAACATCGCCTCCCTGTAGATGTCCCCGCCTTTACCGCTACTTGTGCCCGAGGAGACGGGAGGGTAATATGTCATACATCTAATGTTGTACATGTATAATAGGAGATAAGGATCCTTACGGCTTCCTTATGTACAAATGAGTTTTACAAATAAATTAAAATACTTTATCATTCAAATAAAATCAAGGAAAAGAAGTTGAATTGATATTTGTAAAATTAATTTGTATCATAGGAAGCTTTATTTCATGCTCTATCTCTCGGATATTCAATAACCAACACTATTGCTGTATGGCTTATTACTTTCACCTCTCCTCGGGCACATGTGGCGGTAGGCGGAGAGAGAGAGAGAGAGAAAAAAAAGAGAAAGAGAGATAGAGAGAGAAGGAGGAGAGAGAGGAGCAAGAAGTACGAATATGACAAAACAGAAGAAAAAAAGTTAAGGTAAAAAAAGGAGGCCTACGGTTAGGTATTTTACTGAGAAAATGAAAAACTACAAAATAAGAATAATCAGCGGGATCAAAAAATCATTGAAATCAAAACAATTGTTCAAAGCTAATTAGTTTGGCGGTGGGCGGTGCCTGGGGAAAACAACTGATTAATTTTGTAATTGTAAAATGTCTAAACTATTGCACCTATATAGCATGTCTCCTGACAATATAGTTTCAAAATTATTTTGGTTCCTACGACTCGCGGAGACTTGTCAGATTTGTTTGACTTTGATCGAGCTCGGATAAAAAAATATATGCTTACATCATATATTTGTTCTTTTTCTAAAAAATAAATGCTCTCCTTGAATATTCGAAAATTGTACGAACTACATAGAAAGAAGACAAACTCGAATCTCCACAAAGCTGGGCAGCAACGCTAGATGGATCACAATTAGGTTTCTGACTTACATGTCATAGTTCAAAGGACTGAGACAGATATTTGTTTATTTTTAAATTAAAAAGAAACGCAATCGAATTAATGACCGCTGATTTTCCTTTATTCGTTGGAAGAATCATCGCTTTATATTGGTTACGTGACCGAAAATACTGTGTGCAAACATACACAAATCAGTAAAATTATATCAGACGCATAAGATCTACACATTTCAAGTCGTATTCCGTTTGTTTGTTTGGAGGGTACAGCGTGGCGTAAGCCCCTAATGACAAATTTATTCTAGAGGATTACTTTTCAAAGATCAACTGATCGCAGTAGCTATAAGAAGTTGATCATACCATTGCAAATTTAAAAGAAAAGTCATCCTTCTTTTCCCGTGCGAAGGGCTTGCATACGATTTAGAAGACTACTGATTTTACAATTTTACATCTTTCCCTTTTTACTCTAGGAAAAGATCCCTTGATATTTCAATCCTTCGTTCCGCCATTGCAATGTCGAGCATTACTTTTCCGATTACCATTGCTTTGGACGAGGGTTTGCCAGGAACAGGCAAACCCGATCTCCCACCTCCCTTCAATGTTCTTGACATGCTTGAAGCTCCATTGCAAAGTGTTCCCAGTGCCATTTTGATCATTGTCTACGCCTCTCTTATCATCACATCTAACCTGGTTATGCTCGTCGCATATGTCATAGAGAAACGACTTCGGACATATAACAATTCCTTCATAATCAATCTCATCCTAACCGATTTGATGGTTGGTTTCTCGCTTATTGTCCTTTTCGTAAGTAACTGCCACCCAGGGGTATTCTGGTGTAAGATATTTCTCGGTATCAACGACGGTGTCCTCAGTGTTTCCGTGATCACCATCGTCGTCATCTGCGTTGATCGATACCAAGCCACCTATCAACCTATCAAACATTTCACAAGCAGGAGCAAAACCAAAGCGTATCTCCTTAATGCTATCCCTTGGGTAGTGGCTTTCATGTTCTGGCTCCCTTTTGCATTCTTCGGGTTCGATGCCAGCACTCCGACTGATGGCGACCGCCTGATCGGGATCCTCCTGACGTCACTTCCGGTGACGATGACTATTCTACCCCTTGTCATCATCACCGTCCTGTACGCCAGAATCCTATACAAGATACGAAACTCCCTAGGAGCGCAACATCTTAAAGACAAGTTCGATATGAAGTCCAGTGGTTGTGAAGAAGGGCCAAATACTGTGACTTCCTCGAACGGTGGGTCTAACTTGGCGCCGCATCATCAATCCCAAGATGAATCCAAGATTGCCATCAAAAGCACGGATGTTCAGCAGACAGGTCAGAAAAAAAAGGTATGACATCATCTTTTTGGAAACACGTTCATAAAAACATCGATTTTTATATTTTAATTCTTTTGATTTTGTTGGTGTATAAAAATTGACCAGCGGGACAGGCTGAAGGGATTATTTTACAAGTAGAAAATGTTTGTATAATATCGTCTGCAAAAAGTGGGACTTTACAGAAAGTGGAACAGTTTACAATTTTATTGATGTAAATCAAAAATAACAAAGGCCCCAAAATAGAGCCCTGAGGGACGCCATATGATATAAGATTTAAAAAAGAACAATGAGAATTTACAGATGTAATTGCTTCCTTTCGGCAAAATAGCTTTGAAACCATTTGTGAGGTAAACCTCTTACGCCGTAAAAATGTAATTTAACTAATAATATATCATGGGGTATAGAATCGAAGGCTTTCGAAAGATCAATAAAAACACATATTGCATGATTACTTACATAAAAATAATGGACTATTTTATCATATAAATCAAGAATGGCAAGACCTGTGGAAGAATTTTATCGAAAGCCATGTTGCTCATTAGAAAGTATGTTGAAACGAACCAAAAAACTTAATAGTCTATTAAAAACTAATCTTTCAAGTATTTTAGAAAAAGAAGGCAGAATGGAAATAGGACGATAATTATCAACATTATCTGTATCTCCCTTCTTGAACAAGGGAATTATTTTGGCGATTTTCATGTTTGAAGGAAAATCACCATTTCTAAGCGACAGATTACAAATATGTGTTAAAGGTACGAGTAAAAAAATTATTAAAGACTTTAAAAGACGTGTAATTATGTTATCATACCCTGAACTGTTCCCACTTGGCAATTTGTTAACAATATTTAAAATTTCAATGATAGTTTAATACTGGTTTGAAAAATAAACTGTGAACAAAGTTACCTTGTAAATAGTACGAGAATGAATGATTAGAGTCAGGAATGGACTTATTAAGGTTTTCTCCAATGTTGACAAAATTATTATTGAAAATATTTGCAGTTTCTTTTGGTTCATTTACAGTTTTTTCTTTTTATTGCAACGTTTGACGCGTTGTACGATTCTTTTTACCCAAAATAGTATTCACAACGTTCCATGTTTTACGTAAATTAGGCTTCACAACCATGATTTTTATCAAAATAATATTTCTTTTACCACATTTATTTTATTACGATATTGCCTGTATTTGGATTTATTTTCAAAAGAAGGGTCTAATTTATATTTACCATGCAACATATTATTTTTCTTCATAAACTTCAAAATAGCAAGAGTTATCCAAGGTTTTTTAATCTCATTTCTACGGTAGATTTTCTTCTTTTGATAAGGTATATGCTTATCACATAACGCTGTAAAACTATCAAGAAATATATCATATGCCGTATTCACATCACTTGATTGCAGTAACATGCTCCAATCAATAATTTTCAAATCATTGGTTAAAGAGGCAACTGAAGTTGGGGTAATATTACGTACAAAACACTTCGCATCGACTTCACTTGTACTGCGTGAACCAATTATAGATGAAATACTAAATATAGGAAAATTATCACTAATGTTAGAAACACAAATACCCGAAACAATACTATCATAGGTTGAATTTGTAAATATATTGTCAAGTAGAGTAGCTGAATCTATAAACAAACGAGTGGGTTTATTGATCAAAGGATAACATCCAAAAGAAAAAAACATGTTAAAAAAGTTGCCGACACTTGAGACCTTAGTAAAATCCAGTAAGTTCATGTTAAAATCACCCATAATATAACATGTTTGATGGTTCATAGAAATCGAGTACACTATATTTTCAAATCTGTTCATGAAATCGATAGCACTGCTTGAGGGTTTGCTATAAACAACTCCTATAATCATATTCTTACAGTATTTACTTTCAATTTCAATAAAAAGTGATTCTACTCCTACGATATTGAAATTAATTTTGTCTAAAATACGAAAAGTGAATTGGTCATCGATAAAAAATGCAACACCCCCTCCTCTCCCGGACAAACGAACTGACTGAATAAATATTTAACAAGAGAGTGAAAAAATATTGGGTCTATAATACATCCAGGTTTCCGTTATACCAACGATTGAAAACGGGTAATTTAACGACAAAAAATATATGCACAAATGCTGTCAAAATTCTTATACAGACTTTTGGCATTGAAATGAATAAGGCTAAATTGATTTTCCGATGCATTGTAAGTACTAATGATAAATTGTTCTTCATTAAAATATTTACAATTGGTATTTTTGACAAATATAGTATCTGAATCCTTATCTCCTTCATTAGAGAGATAAACATTCTCTGTCGTTTAGTTTATTGATGATATTTACAGAATCCGGATTTCTCGAAAGTCATTGCTGAATAGGCGAATTTGACTAAAATTCGCGGATCAAAGTTTTTCTCATTCCTCCCTTGCACATTATACCTATATTTACTTTTATTACCGTCATAAGATGACACAAGTTGGACGGATTTTAATCATTAATCATTTAATCGTCCGTTTAAACTCTCAATCTGAAAACGTGAATGGGGTATTTATGTGTTGAGAAGTTTTTTCACCTTAATATATGCCGTCAAAATTTCAAACCAGGAGACCTCTTTCAATATCCATTTTTTGAAAAATGACAAACCTGTGGGAAATTGGTTCGAATTTGGTTTAGTGACACACTCGTTTGAAGAATTTAAAGGTAAAGACCAGTATTGGAAACGCCCCAATTTCAAAAAATGAAATGGAAGCTCTTATTACCAATCATGTGAAAAATATGTTTTGAATAATACATGATGATAAAAATGTTGACGGGAAACCGCCTACTAATTCGTCGCTGTTTTCACGAAGTGAGGGTAGTGAAAAAAAATTGCATTCACTTTGCGTTACGATTTTCCTCACTACCGTCACTTCGTGAAAACTATATTTGGTAAATTAGTGTATCTCTTGCCTGTTGATAGATACAAATGCACGTGTCGCACGTAGTCCCATATACATATGTCTGTGTACAGTGATTCTAACTTTATGAAGACTTGGCCAAATTTCTTATCATTTTGATGATTCCTGAACCTTGCAGTACATCTATGCTAGATGATCAACCTTTTCTGATCGATTTCACAATGTTTCTTTCACAATGCAATCGCATGACCATCTTTAGCTTTAAAGTGCATCTATCTACCGGTAAAAAAAGTGCCTTACCCCCCACCCCCCCCCCCGAAAAAAGTATTAAAAAAAGGAGAAACCAATTCAACTGAAGATATAAAGAAAAATTGTTTGAGAAATTTTAGATTAGATTTTTTGTAGGAAATAAAACGCAAGAGCATTTGATTTCTTGCTAATTTAATTTGACCGATTTGTGATTCTGAAAAAAATGCAGGACAAAACCGTAAAAGCCAATGACACATTATTCCTTTAACAACGCTCAACGATCCCTCCTTCTTATTATGCTCCATATGGTTTTATATTTCATTTTCTTTTTATTTAAGCGAAATCGTAAATATCGTGAATCCGATACTTCAGCTCGCAAGGCAACACGCAGCCTTTCGTTCATCATCATTTCATTCCTTGTGTCTTGGATGCCCCACGTCATCTTCGTCATCGTCACCAGCTCCGATCGGTCAATCCTTTTGGAAAGAAAGCTCCCCGATGTAGTGCTCGCCTTCATCTCCACGATTCGCTTCACCAACAGTTTCCTAAACCCAGTGAGTTACGCCGTTGCACAACCTCTCTTTCGCCGAACCGTGGCGGGAATGATCTGCAATCCTAAACAGTACTGTTGATTAAACGATACCTCGCCTGCATGGTGAGGGTGACTTGTGGATAACGGGCATGACATTGCCTACAAAAGCTGTTCTAAAGGGGGACTGTTTATTTGGAGTAAATCTACACGGAAAAAAGAAAAAAAGAAGCTGCTTCGATGAAAAAATGAAAATGAACTTTTTCAAATCGCACTTCGCAATCGCAATTCTTTCCTCCAGCCCTTTTGTTCTGTCTTCTCTCTTATTTCGAACGATCTTTTTATATCTATATGATTTTGAAAAAGACTTAAGCAATTGCTCCTGTTTAGCATAATTTATTAATTTATATGTAGGTGCAGGGGCGTACGCAGGGGGGTGGTTTTGGGGGTTCAAACCCCCCCCCTTTGGTATTTTTATGTATGTAAACCCCCCTAAAAAAAACCTTTTTTTTTTTTTTTTTATTATTAAAAAAAATTAAACCCACGGCTAACCTAAATAAGGTGACCTTACCCCCCCCCCCCAACGAAGAAAAATGTCAAATTTGGAAATTTCGAGACCAAAAAAAAAAAAAAAGTGTCCGCTGAAGGCAGCCAATATTACTTAAATATGATAATTCCGTTGCCAAGCAACGCGCCGTTTTAGCGCAATGCGCCTTTACGTATTGTATGTATATTAGTTCGTTGAACTTGTTTGTAAGTTTAAATTCGCTATCTATGATGTAAAAATATAACAATATATGATAATTATGTTACCAAGCAATGCGCCATTTTGGCGCAATGCGCTCGTACGTATTGTTTGTATTAATTTTGTTGCATTTGTTTTGTAAATTGTAATTTTGAATTCACTGTCTGAAGAAATAAAATTGAAACCGGTCATAGTAGAGGAGAAAAATCTGAAAGATTTGTATTGCAATGACGATCTCGTCAATGCTTTGTTTTCATTCACATTCTTCCCTATTAATATTGTTCTGCTTATCGTCCGGAAATCCAATTCGTTTTGCACGAAGTACTTGTTATCACTAGTTAGTCCTTTTCTTCTTGTCCTGTTCCTTTCAAATTTCACAGGCATAGTCTCTAGCATCCCATTGTTATAGTGCTTAGAGATTTCGGTTGTAAGCGCTTTATAAGTAACTTTTTTATTATTCTGGTTATCAAGGACTCTACATTCTTTGCTTTTTTAAATCACTCATGCGTAACCGTCCTGGTGCCATTTTGTCCGTTTCTTCGCTTACTTTCTGTGGCCGAATAGCTCCATCGTGTTTGGCCAAACCCGTACCCTTTTTTGAATTTAGCTACTTAAAGCTAGGCCCTTTCCAGCCAAATACGAAAATTAGTACCCTGACTCTGACCATCCTTACGAAAAGTGCCCTCCAAATATGCAGTTTTCAAGAAAATTTCAACTTGCGATTGCGACCTAAATATCTATGTCAATGAAACGGGGGCCATTTTAAACTCTGCAAAATTGTGTTAGTATGGACGGCTGTTAGTGCCAGCATGCGTCACGGTCATCACGTGTTCTTCATTTACCACAATCCGTTTTTCACGCATGTGCTTGCGATCCTTGCTAGGTCCTTTCCTCTATCCCAATTCCTTTCAAACTTATTAGGCGAAATCTCTAGCACATATCACATCAAGGTCACTGAAATCCTCGTTCTCCGGAATCACTCATGCGTCACCGTCCATGCGCCATTTTGTCCATTTCGGGCCGTTTTTATAGGTCTTTCTTTCGCCCTATCTATCTCCACTATCACAAATTGCTCTGGAAAGTCCGAGATAAGCTCTTTCGTTTGACATATAGAAACACGGGCGTCATTGCACGCATATCGTTGTAACACCATTGTATTTCTAGTTTTAAATTGTTTTAATTATTATTTGTATATTGCCGTGACGGAGGACAAACCAAGTTTAAATGTTTGTTCTATATAATATATACAAAAATATATATGTATATAAATATGATCTTTTAAATAATAATAATAATAATAGGCATTTGTATAGCGCCATCTATCTAGACAATGCTATTCCGAGGCGCTCAAGAAAAATAGAAAGAGTAAGAAAGTTTGGACGAAAAAGTTCGGATGAGTGTCATAGTGCCAACTACAGGTATTGTTAAAAAAAAAAAATCAGCTTGGATTTAAAGGTCTCTAAGGAAGTTATGATTGTCAAAATAAATTAAATTCCAATATGTATGTATAATTTAATCTACGTGTTCACTTTATTTACAGTTTTACAAGTTGTGTCTATTAAAATGCAAAATTATATTAAACAACTGAATGAGAAATTAAATATGGTCTTTGTTAATTTGTTATATACATCTTGATTAATATGTTTTACTCGTTGTTTCTGTTTAGAGGATACAATAAACTCAACTCAATTTTTATTGCGAAATCGAAGGGGAAGTCCCTGCTGTTATTAAATTGGTTTTAATTAAAGATAAAAGCTGAAAATGGGCGGAACAGGTCAGTGAAATTTCGAGCAAATTCCGATTAAAATAAGAACGTTATGAAGTTTTAGAGTTGCGATCTATCAAACACCAATTGGTAGCTCTGTGACGTATCTTGCGAATATGTTTCAATTCGACCCATGTAAAGGAAAATATCTGTTCCGTCATCAATAACGGAGAAAATGAATGTCTATTAAAGTAAATTGGAGAATTAAGAGCTCGCGTGATACGTCACAGTGTTGCAAATTTGGGTTTGATTGATCGCAATTTCAAAAATTTCTCATTTTTGATCGGATTAAACAAAAACTTTCTCCGACCTAGCGTTCCTCTAATATTTCTGCTTTTATTAAAACCAACTTGATATTTGGGAGGACTTCCCCTTTAAAAATAGGATAATCATGTAAACAGCTATTAACCTGAAAGAAGAGACCTTCAATGATTTCGTGAATTCAATGCGACCCCAAATCAACTAACATGAAGGAACATATGCTGATAGAAAGGGTGTGATTAATAGAGCATAACTGCATATATTCAGTTTGTATTTCGAGTTTGATACAATGACATTAATAAAGTCTATACCTTCGCCGACTTCTACTCCCAGAATATTGCATTGATCATCATGACTGAAGACTCGAGTTAGCTACTTCATCACTTTTGTATCGACAAATTTCTTTGCGTTCTACATCTTGCTTCGCGATCTTGCAGAATCAATTGAGGAAAACGTCTCGGTAACGATCAGGGTTCTTGCTCAATGGTTCTAGACGAGAAACGAAGTCCAACATCGTTAAGGTGGAGCTTTCAATATCTTAGACGCAATATGACTTAATTTTACTAAGTTTGAGGCGTCTAAACTGCTATAATAATTATCAACCCACGAAGAGCTAAAGGGAATTTGAAATAAATTAATTACAAATGAATTTGTATGGTATATGAATAAATAATTAAACTTTGCTACAATATTACCCATTAAAGGTATTACAATGTTTTGGGAAATGTTGAAAAATGGGTGGATAGTGATTCTTTAGAATTTTAAATATTTGGATGCCCCTATGGATGTATTAAAAGCACTCGAAATTTTAGCCCCTAAAACACTTCTGATTTCGAGAAAAATTGAAAATAAAGATTTAACGGTGCTCCCGGTAAATTTTGATGAATTTCAAAAAGCTCCTACGGCCGTACAATGGTAGCTGCGACCATGAAAATCTCAGAATATGTAGTTGTGGTATATAATTTCCGAACGGGAAAAGCTAATCGGTCGATTTTAGTCAATAAACATTGTTTTATAGCTTAATTAATATCTTGACCATGAGAGGGAGCTATTCAACATGAAGTGTTTATTATTTACAATTTCATAACTTAAGAGTCGATTTCGACCGCGACAACGATCACTGAATATTGTAGGATCGCATATGCTTCCAATATGTTAATTTGAACCAAATTCATGACCCCATACCAAAACTTTGTATTACCTTTAAGTTAGAATGATTTATTCCTACTTCTTGTCATGAAGTGATTGTGAAAATATGATTTATTCTTGATAGATGAAGTTTAAATCCCATCAGAACTTTCTTGATCAATCATCAATCAAGCAAGCTATGAAAAGATATAAACTTAAAACATGTATTTCAATAATAAACCATAATTTATATTCATTATCATTTCATCAAAATAGGTAAAAAGGAAAATTATTCCAACTTTAAGGTCAACAGTATATTTCCAATCAATTTCTGATCCAGTGCATATAACATTTCATTGCCCCATTCAGAAAAAACCACACACACACACACACACTGTTTTTATTGTTCCTACAAAATTGATTTATTTATATAAATCTCTTCAGTTTTTACCCTGGCTCTGCTGGGCTGCCAATTTCAGAACTCACATCATTCAAGGAATTTCTTCCTTGCGCAGTACCCATTTAAAGCCTGTCTGCACTAGTGTAACCAGGAGGGATTAGACAGAGGGCGCATGTAGCTACAAGTAGTGCAGTCCTGGGACCCGTTTTACAAAGCCTTTTTTGAATGACATATGACAAAAATCAGTGACAAATCTGCTGATAACCCATCAGAAGCAAGGATTTCAGTAGCTTATAACAAAAACTGTCATTTGTCACTGATGACAAGTTTTGTGAAACGGGGCCCTGCTTGAACAGGTGGGTGGAGATTGGCAAATATAGATTAAAGTCTTGCCAAAGGACAATAGTGTCGCAGCAGAACTCAATGTGATCCACAGTCTAAAGACGTATCCACTAGACAATGATCGACACCTCATTTGATTTTTTTATTTTAAATTAACAAAAAAAGGCTGAAGCAGCGCAGGTCCAGTGATATGGGGGGGGGGGGGTTCAAGATATTACAGTGTTAAATCAGAAGCTCAGTCTTTTCACGTTCTCACTTTCTATCAATCTCTCTCTCTGTAAGCCTCTTTCTCTCGCTTCCTTCATATAGCTCTCTTCCCAAGACAAAAAAAATAATAAAGCGCACGTGATGAAGCTGATTAAAATTATTCCTAGTTGTTAATGTTTTATCGAGCTTACTATAACATGCTGCATGTTTTACATTATACAGATGCCATTTTGTTATTTTTGCCTACGTGGAATACATGTGTAAGAACGTACTATTGAATCAAAGGGGTTGGTATATGGCCTCTTCCTTGCATCTATGCAACACAATTAGCTCCACAAAGTGTAATGAGGGCTCCAACTACCAACCTTCAGTAGCAGCTCCTTATAACTGGTACCTTCAGTGTTATCTATACTGGTCATCATATCGCACATAGCTTACAGTACCACCGATAGAGCTTACAGTACAAGCAATAACATGTATCACAGAAATTTTGGATTTTTCTTGAAGTTTTAATAGCATGAATATAAAATATAATTTAATAGGTATCATGGCATATCTTGTAACATTAATCAGAAAACAAATAAACATAAATAAAGATTATGAAATGATTGCCACACACAATACACAATAATAATAATAACAAACATAATAATAACAAGACAATAAAGTGATCTGCCGCTTTGATCAAAACACAACACATGTAGTACACGAATACACAAATAATAATAATAATTATTATAATAATAATAATTATAACACAAACTCAACTGGAGATAGCACGTACAAGTAGAAACCATAATGGCAGATTTTGCTTTCTTCAGAATTTGACCATGATCCTGTCTTCGGATCAAAAATTGTATTGTAATACATTTGTAGAGTATAGTCTCAGCTACAACACAATGGAATATGGGAGACATCAGAGTATAGGTATATACAATATACATGTTGATATCCCATTTCGTAAGATTGTTGCATTAAGAGTGTACACAACAAGAAAAAGAATAGTTCTGCTAGGAAAAACGTTTCCTGCCTAATAGTTCATTTTGTATTGCTGACGTCACAAATAGTTCACTTCTTACCTAGGGAAAATGCAGTACCAGCTGTAGCGCCAGCTTAACATATTTACATCCTTCATTGTTTCATTTCAGCTGTGCAATTTTGTTGTTGTTGTTGTTTTGTTTAATGTGTGATGTGAATGTGAGTACGGTACATGTTATTACAAAAGTGTCCAAGGGCTCATTCTTGGAACAAGCTAAAACTATTCGCATCGAAGGAATATCAAATCGTACTATTCTCCGGAGGGCCATCAGATCCTCAAGAGTCATTGTATAATATTAGATCTACAAGGAAAGATAAGGACAGAAAAATGTTGGAAGGTGACAGCGATGAATCACGTGGAGATGAGCATGCAGCGCAGAGTACAAGTGGGGGCGAGTGGCAATAGGACAACCTCATTCGCAGTTACGTCTGAAGGTCGAGCCTCCCAGCCTAGTGCATCCACCGATGAACCCACGACCCCTTTCAAGGTATACCGGTATTCATAACTGTACAATATTTAGTAATTTACTATTTAAACAAATTACATGTTATACCTTCCTACATAACAGCATATCAATCTTTATTTACCAAACATTGTTTTATTAAAGTGTATTACATTTTTGATAACATTAGGATCATTAGTTTCAATACTGAAGGCATTCATAAATTTAACCTGTATTCCGAAGTAAAATTCTTGCAAGATCTTGTCTATTATATACACAAAACATATTTTTTCTAGCATATCTACACCCCCTTTTTCGCAAATTATTCTGAATCTAAACCATACACCAATACAAATATCAACTCTAATCTTCTGACGACTCCTTCTGTGAAGCCAGCGTTGAGTTTCCCCCTCTCAAAACAAGAGATGTCGCTTTACAGAGGAAAGGATGGTGGAGTTGGCAGAGGAGGAGCATGCTGTAAGACTAGATATTCTTTGGAAAGAGCATAATCTCAAATAAGAGAGCATTGAGTTTCCCCTCTCAAAACAAGAGATGTCGCTTAGCAGAGGAAAGGATGGTGGAGTTGGCAAAGGAGGAGCATGCCGTAAAAAGCAAATATTCTTTGGAAAGAGCTTAATCTCAAAATAAGAGAGCATTAAGTTTCCCCTCTTAAAACAAGAGATGTCGCTTAGCAGAGGAAAGGATAGTGGAGTTGGCAGAGGAGGAGCATGCCGTAAGACTAGATATTCCTTGGAAAGAGCATAATCTCAAAATAAGAGAGCACAAACTCCGGATGGAAATTATTAAAATAGACAAACAGGTAGCTGAAGCGAAACTGTTGGAAGCACAGGGAAATTCATCTCTTCAAAGTAATTATTCCAAAATAATTTAAGCTGTTCTGTTCAACATGTTTAGTCCTACATGTATAATAAAATATTGACTTAGTTTCCAATCATGGAATGGATATTTCTTTCATTTTCTATAAACTGTGTTTGTTACTGTATACATTTATTGTCTTGGTTCCTACCTTTGTAGAATAATCTCATTGTGCATATCATTCTTAACATGTTAAACTGTTTATATAAAATTACTAACCAATATAATTCAAATGTTTTTTTCCATCGCAGCTTCACCTGTGGAATGGATAAACTGTCATCCAAGGAGACTGGGTAACTGTTTTATTCAGGCAGCAGATTTTCCCCCATTGGACAAGTATCACACTTGGACAATGTAAATGGTATTGCCTCTGTCCGATTTCTGAAAGGGAGGAGGCTTTCCAAGACAGATGTTCAGGATGTGGAGGATCAGTTTATTATCTGCATCCTTCATGTAGAGTACGTGAGACAGGCGGAAGAAGGCAGGGGGACGACGAGGGTGCGTAGCGTCACAGATGGTGTCGTAGGTGCTCCCATGTCAGATGAGCAGTTTTCACGAACCATGATCGGGAGGATCCAGAGCGTGACGGAGACAAAGTCCAGGCATACATTTCAAGGGGGTATTCTTGTCATTACAGAGGAAACCAGCAAGTATTTGTTTCCTAGATCTAGGTGAATTTTCACCTTGTTTGATATACACTGTAAAAATTTGCTGTAACTCATGCAGTAAAATACTGTGATTTACAACAGTAATATGTTGTAATAACGATTTTACGATAATTAACTGTATAAGTACGTTGCTGTACAGTATATTGCTGTAAACATCAGTGTCGTAGAGCATGGGAACAAATATCTACAGTAAGCTAGTGTAAAGGAGCGTGCAAAAAGCATTGTGGGATACAGCGCACATGCGCATTAGGCGGATCGGCTGCATATGCGCGTATGCGTTGCACGTGATTGGCTCCCGCGCTAGCCCGCCACGCCGCGCCGCCATTTTTAATTTTCTGCAAAGATTTGAGCTGAGATATATAGCTGAGCTGGCCGGCCTGATCCTGAGCAACGAATCTGAATCTGTTCTGTTCCTGGTCCTGATCCTCGAGCTGGGATATTGATGACCAATAAGTCAATTCCAAGGGGATCCGAGGTAAGTTACAGATTGCCAATTATCAGAGTCATGATTTGATTTGTATCCCGCTGAAGTGAAGAATTGTCAGACTGTGGAAAGTATAGGGATTGTGTTTGTAATTGTTCCGTCTACGGTATATGTGTACTGTACGTGCTGTGCTGTGGTGTGTGGGACAGAGTCGGTAGTGTTACGGTTTTCAGTTTCATCTACTTTCACTGAAGCCCCTCACGCGCATTAACAGCGTTTACAAACCGAAAAAATGCCCTTTTTAAACTTACAAAACAAGCACTTTAATTTTGTCCAAATCACACGAGTCTGGTACCATCGGAAAGCTCAGAGTCTCAGCTGTTCAAAATCGCATATTTCACAGCTGTAGCGACTACGTACCGCAGTCCACAACTTTATGAATGAACCACTATGCTCCGCCCCTTCTTCTTTCGAAGATTTGCGAGGTTTTCCGATTCCGCGCTCGCGGCACCAACATTTTGCCGAAACTTTCACGAAGCACGATCTTCGGCTGCTTCTCCGCACCCGAACGCAATTTGATTGACATCTAGACGGGTTTCAACTTTACCCCCGAAGGTTAATTTGCATACTACAAGTTGTTCGGTTTTCATAGCTCATCTACAACGAAAGTTACGACGAATTGAAAATTCACCGGTTGATTTTGACATGAATTTGGACAATCTGAAGGTAAGAACTTATATGATATGAATCGTACATGCCTTTTCTACAATATATGTGAAATTTGAGTCCCCACGAGTTGTATTTTTATGCGGAGAGAGCTTTTTGTAGAGCTACTCCCAGGCTTTGTTGACAAAATTGATCGAACCGTGCCGAGCTTTTGTGCGGTGCCGATGCGCTATTGTACCGGGGCACTCTCCGTGTAAACAAAGACGAGTGTTCGGTGGAGTTTGGGGATTTTTTGCTGTGTGTGATTGTAACTATATGAGGCGATCGTCAGGGAAAAGAGCATTTTTATGAAATTTGTTCATATGTTACTTACTACAGGGTCACGTATATTTTGAAATATGAATTATTGTTGATGATTTATGAGAGGAATACGTAATAAATTTACAATTCGGTTAACATCTGGGTAGAAGGGTAATAACACCCCTACATAATTAATGGGACATGCCATAGTGTACTACCTATACGGCCGGGTTTTTTTGGTGGACGATACCATTCGTGATTTTAGGGGTGTTCAAATTTATCAAAGACGGAGGGACTGCGAAACGGTGATTGCGATTTTTTTTTTTTTTTTTCGTTGCCTTCAGTTTTTTATTGTTTGTTGATTTGGAATAGTAGAATCGTTATCTTTATATTTTTAAATACATAAATTAAAGGACTATCAAAATCAAATCAATATTGATAAGAAAATATTTACTTGAGATGAGAAGTTTTGTCCCCCCAAAAAGTTAAGACAAATGTGAAATGAAAATTAAAATACAAATAAAATGCACAAAATAAATTTTATCCTGTTTTAAAACTTTTATTCTTTCTTTTAACTTGAGGTTTAACTGAACTTAGTAAGCATGGACGAAAGTTCTGATGACCCTCCGCCTCCGGTTGATACAGGGTATCCACCCACTCCGAGTGCCACTCTTCGCACCACGCAGTCGCAGGAACTGGAGGAGATACATGTATCTTGCCCACCTGCGGCCGCAAGTTTGGACACTGCTGGACCTTCAATTCCTTATGTTGATGTAATTAAAGGTTAGTATCTGCATTTACTACTAGTTTTCCTTTGATTAATTAATTAGGTTTATTTATGTATTTAAATCTTTTTCATTTATTTATTCATTTATTTATTCATTTATTTATTTATTTTTATATTGATTTCATTTGTTTATTTTTTATTTCTGTATTTAATAACATGGTTTCTAATATAGCTTACTTAATTATTGTTTACTTTATTGTCAGATGAACCTCCCAGTGCCATTCCTCATGCCACACAGGAATGTGATGAGATGTCTCGCCAACCTGAGTCAGCAAGTTTAGACACTGCAGTGGCTGGACCTTCCACTTCTCAGGCTGATGTAATTATTGGTTAGTATCAGCAATTATTCCTGGTTTTCCTTTTATTTATTTATTATTAATTTATTTATCTATTAATTTCATATGTGTACTTATTTTTATATGTTATAACAATTAACATTGTTTCTCATTCAGAAGTTTACTTAATGATTTTGATTTCTTCTTTTGTCAGATGACCCTCCCAGTGCCATTCCTCGTGCAGCGGCAAGTTTGGATACTGAAGTGACTGGATCCTCCACTCTTCATGCTGATCAAGCAGAAGGAATCATGCCAACATCTGCTTCATCACATGTAATTTCAGGTTAGTATTTTTTACATTTATATTTTTGATACTATATATGTTCTTCATTCATTCTTTTCTCCATATTTATTTCACTGAATTTATCTTCCTTTCTCTTATGTCATATGTATTATTAATTGATGAAGTGTATATATAAATAAATATATATATATATAGACATATATATTTCTTAATTGGTTAACCCACATACGTGATAAATGCCACACAGGTAAACAATTTTATCAATATAAAATATGCTGTAGAAACATATATGCTGAAATTTTTACACGGTTTTGCTATTAATTTTGATATTTATATGAAAATATAATGAATATATATTCCTAGAATGTTATTTTTTCATTCTATGATTGCAGGTGGAACTACATCCTCATCAGTCACAGCGCATGTTGGAGGTGATCCTGGGCCATTTTCCAGAGCAGAGGGGTTGTCCTTCATCCATTTCACCAACCCACAGCTGGCCAAGGGGAAGATTAAGAGTTTTAAGACTGGACTGGTACTAGAACTGTTTGATTTTTGTAATAACAAAAAAGATGTAGCAGATATGATGTTTGTTCTTGCCCATGACAGCAACTCTATCCACCACTCAAAGCCTGACAGTGTACGTGTAAAAGTAGGAAGGGCAGTACAGAAGAGGAAAACGCTACGCAAAAATAAGAAATCTGCACTTCCTGCATTTCTTGATGCCGTATTGATCCCACCAATACCAGCAACTAGGCCACCTACATCGGATGCTCCTTCCAGTTTGGATGTGGAACCAGGTTTGGATGTTCCACCTACTGCAAAACGGACCCTTGAAGATTTAGATGAAGAGAATGCGGCCATCAAGGAAGAAGTAAAGAATTTGGAGTCCCGATTGAAAAGCGAAGTGGAGAAGGCAGAACAGCTAGGAGCTCAGCTGAAGAGGCTGGTCAAACAACAGCAAGCAAGTATAGCCATCCATGCCAAGGACGTGAGTAGTCTGGCAAGAGAAATGACAAAGGTGACCAAAGAGTATGACAGGCAATCGCAAGAATTGGACAGAGTTAACAATGTTGTGGAACAGTTGAGAGGCAAGGTTGCACAGAAAGCCGCATCTTTGAAAAACATATCAAAACGACTCAGAAGAAGTACAGAAAAACAACAACAGGAAAAACAGGAAATCCAGGAACTCAAAGAAAGCAAAAGACAGCTCGAACAGGAGACTCAAAAGATGTCAAGAACTATTGAAGACACAACAGAACTTCTCAGTTCTGCCAAGAAGGAGAAGAGAACTGCACTTCGAACCCTCAGTCAAGTCAAACGTAGAACAGAACAGAGGAAAGCAGACACAGTGTTCCAAAATGAATCTGAAATAAAACGACTCAAAGAAGCAGTAGCAAGCAGCAATACACGCATAGCCGAACTAGAACAATTGAATGTGATACTGGAAGATGAAATGATCCACACTTTTGAGGGTGGCAAATATGTCAATGAACTGAGGGAAACAATCATGATTCTACTAACTGAATGTAACGTCAGCATGAGCAAAATCAAGAAAGTCATCAACACAGTGTGCAAGAATCTCCTAGGTAAACTACCAGAACGCCTTCCTTCGCTAGGAACGCTTGACAGAATCTTATCAGAGGCAAAGTTTGTAGCGCAAAATCAAATATTTAAGTGCATGGAGGAAGGAGGAGACCCAACCAAGTTAACAGGCAACACGCTGCACAACGACGCCACAACTAAATTCCATCATCACTACCAAGGCTTCCAGGTGACCCTTCTGAATGGGAAACAAATGACAATAGGGCTAAGGGAAGTGGGGGCAGCAGACACGGACACACTCATGGATGCCTTCACGTCAACCATTGAAGAAATTACAGCCGCCGTTTCAGACAGCACCACGGAGAAACAAACAAAAATTGCTGGGCTAATCTCATCGTTAAAGAACACAATGGGAGATCAGGGACCTACAAATCCGCAATTCAATACACAAGTACAGACACTCCGAGAGACTCTTCTACCCAAAGTAGTGGACAACTGGGATCAACTGAATGAAGATAACAAGAAGGAGATGGCAAACATGGGTAACTTTTTCTGCAAGATGCATCTGCTTGTAAACTTCGCAACTGAAGGAGACAAGGTTTTGAAGATAAATGAGGGAGACATTGTAGCCGAGGGAAAAAACCCGTATGCGTATGGTTCAGAGAGTGGTGCTGCGAGACTTGTTAGGACAGCAGCGAAGGCATTCACATCCCATGGATGCGACAAATCTGGTATGGCATCTGATTGGGAGACATACCTTCAAGAACAGGGGAAAACAAACCGTCTAGTAACATACAGGGGCAACCGATTTAACATTCTCTTCTATGATGCTGGGGCAACTTACTTTCATCGACATGACTTGTGCCACTTCATATCCACCATCCCAGATCCAAACAATCTCATCAAAGCAGTGAATTTTGACATCCAACAGAAGATCTATCATTCCCAACTCCGGGCTCTGGGGCTTATCGACAAACTCATCACGGGACCATTCTGGCGTCTCGTAGAAGGGACGGAGTCAATCTTGGAACTGAATGACCCACTGAATGAGATGTTACACAAAATGAAGGGATGGGCAGAAGATGCAACACCCCTGTTTGCAGGGGATGTTCCGTTCGAAGGTGCCACCATCCATGATGATGACATTTACGAGGAGCTGATGAAGGAAACAGATGATGTTGACTTCAACACATTCACACAAGCAGCCCTGGAGATGGTCCTGACTGCAATGATTCTCATTTTAGAAAGGCAGGCCAAAGATCAGCTAGAAGGGGGAAAATTTTTCGCACCATCTGAACAATTGAAAAAATCATCGAGAAATGTCCCAACAACGAACACAGTCTCAGAGCGGGATTTTGCCATCCTTGACGTTCTCACACGGATCAAACCAGCAGCAACAAGCCATGCCTATGAGACTTATATCATGTGGCTTAACAATAAACCTAGTCAATGGTTAGAAGATATGGACCAAGAAGAAAAGGAACACCTCCTGAATATGGCTCGACACAGATACCGAGAAATTCGTCAGCAGTACGTCCAACGAAAAGACAAGCTCAAAGCTCAGCATCTGAAATCATTGAGAGCGAAGCAAAGCCGACAGGAGCAGAAAGAAGACAAGGGGAGACTGGACAAGGTAGCTGCAACACAGGGGATAATCCCATATGGAGGGGTCTGGACATGTGACGAAGTTGACAGAAGGGTCACGAGTCTTCCACAGGAAGAGAGGAAAGGCGGACTTATTGCCCAAATTCAATACCAGAAGAAAGTTTTGAATGCCAAGGGAAGTCCAGGACTGTTCTACAAATCCAGCCATGGGGTGGCATTCACTGAAGAGGAACTCAAGACCAACCTCACAAAGATCCTGGAAATCAACAGAATCACTTCAGAAAATGTGAGGGAAGCTAAATCCCTCCAGTACCACACATCCGAGGAGGTCTCCTCAAACATCCAGAAAAGCAAGCTGGAACTGGGAAACAAAGTTGCAATGCAAAGAAACCAAATTATTGCTAAGCAGCAACAACATCTCTTACCACTCTACCAAAATGACCCTGAATCTCTTCTCCACAAGGAAGTAAAACATAAATGTCGAGAAACTGATGGAACTGTAGAGTGGTTCACTGCCAAAGTGATAGGAATTTTCAGCAAAAAGAGAGACAGCATGCAGACTGAATATACAATAGTGTATGACAGTTTTCCGGAAGATGAATGGCACTTTCCCCTGCTGAAGGATATGAAAAATGGTGACCTCATTATTCGCGACTAAAGTAAACTTAATCAGAAGAAATATCTTACGTTTCAATATTGCAATAAGATATTTCTCACAGGTACATGACTCAAGTTGAACTTCCAATGTGTGTTTTCATAATTACCAAATGACTTCAAAGAAATTGTACTTAAAGCATGCATCATTCAATACTCAAGAGTGCAATTTAAGAAATCTTAAGTTCATTCATGGACTTATGTAATTTACTCAGGGACTAGTGATATCTTTAACTTTAAATTGCAATGAGTTTGTAGTTCTTGAATGATATCATATATCAAGAGTTTGAGAAATAGAAGATGATTGAATTATTAAGTTTATATTTCTCAAAATAAGTATGATTTGTGCACAAACTTTGTACATGTTCTAATTATGACATTGATAAAACTGTATTAGTGTTAAACATGGTTACCTCGGTGTCAGAATTTAAGTAACTTATTTGGAAGTTTTTTCTCTTTCTAAATTGCATACTGTGTTAAAGTTTCCATCTTGGCACCAGGCAACTTCTCTACAACTACATTATCTAATGACGTATTTGCAGGTAATCCATGAAGAAAAAAAAATTTGGCGGGAAAATGCTGTCATTTACCCGGGAACGAGTGACAATATTTAGAAAATAACCAAATATTCATGTAGAGCATTAAAAAATACATTAGTGAGTGGAATTTCATCAATATATCCGCAATATTAATAAAGTAACATGCATTTTATTACTTTGACATAGCTGAAATTGTCATAATTTGGGGCCAAAAGGGTTATACACATTTATGTGTAGCACGTGGCTTCATTGCATGCCATTGACATGAAAACAAAAAATATGATATCTCAAAAACTACTCAACCAATTTACATGATTTAAAAAGCATTGTGTTTCTTTCATTGAGAGCTTTAATATGATACCAGTTTTATGGTACCTAGAGGTATAAATAATTTTGACCTGAAAACCCTAGTGCAGCACATGACACTGTACTGCAGTACCAGCGTACAGTGTCACTGTCAATGCGATGCCATTGCACATGGATATGCATGCTCACGTTAAATTGGAAATGTCTAACGTCAAGACCATCAAGACTTATAACTTATAGGACACCGCACACACTACGATCGACTACAGCATCAGTCCATCATGAGCACACTGCGTGATCAGTTGAATACGCACAAGTCTAAGCTCATGTAGTGTAGTCTACAGCACGTTACTGAAGAAATTACAGCAAAGTACTGGCAATCCTGCTGCATAGTGTAATTTTACTTAAAAGTTAAAATATGAAATAAAATTACAGTAAGTTACTGTAAAATTACTTAGTATTTTACTGTTACTTAGTAATTTACAGTAAGTTACTTTAAAATTACTGTAATTTACTGTAAAATTACTGTAATTTACTTTTTTGAAGGTCGCAGCGTTGTCATAGCAACCAAATAGGCCATTCCGTAACTGGCAGTAAGTTACTGTAAAATTACTGAGTAATTACTGTAAAATTACTGTAATTTACAGTAACTTACTGCTAGTTTACAGTAAATTACAGTAATTTTATTTCATATTAATTTTGAGTACTTGTCTACTGTAATTCACTGTAATTTTAATTTACAGTAACTGTAGGTTATATCTACAGTACCGGTAAGTTACCATCAATTTTTACTCAAAGTATCTGCCTGTAAACTTTCCTACAGTAAATCACTGCATTTCTTAGAGTAAATTGCTGTTACCGTAGGTTCTTCAAATACTAACAGTAAATTACAGTAATTTTTGTCTTTAAGGATTGTAAATTTGTTTTACAGAAATCTATTGTAGTTTCATTTACCGCAAATGAATGTTAATTTCACTTATGTAGTAACATTCATAGCCGTGAAATCAAATGTTTTTTTGCTGAAGGTTTCGCATACAGTCATCATCAGGAGGCTCGTGACAACTGGTTATATTTGATGAATTTATGTTTTTCTTTCGATTTTCTTTTGTATTTTTTGTCCTTTATCTTTTTTTTTATTATTCATTTATCATTTAAATAACTTTTAATCTGTCAATGCTGTACATAAAAAGTTATGTGTACGTATGCATATTAAAGGTATTGTTTTCCGCTCTTCTTTCTTGCAGTATGCCATGGATTACTGCTGAAGTCACACAGTGTGCATGCTGAAACACTAATCAGACGGATGCTCTACATGGACATCATATACCCATGTACGTTTGTAAGCTATGTAATCATTCTTCTGGATCATTGAAGCGGTTTTCTGAACACTTTTCAGTCCATAGAAATGTGGTGAATTTCGATTTCCCGTGTGGTGTTCCTGGCTGCAATCGAACATTCAGAAATTATTCATCCTTCAAAACCCATGTGCATAGGGATCATCAACCATTTTCAAGAAAAAAAGATGCCCAGTTTTTCTGCGTTTCTACCTGGAATTGTCCACTCTGTGCTGTAAAATGTGAGGAAATCCATGACATACTTTCTCATCTTAGAGTTCATATCAAACACGGAGTTGAAATACGCTGTCCTTTTGCCAATTGCAAAAAACGTTTTTCAGTGAGGTCGTCTTTTGCGTCACATATATCAAGAGTTCACAATAAGTTAGACCAGATTCAGTTAGACTCAACTTCAAGTGAAACTGGTACTGTGTTAACTGAATCCGCCCAAGAAAATAATCAGGAGTTTCCTGGAAGACTGCACTCAAGTGACGAGGAAAGTGTGACAGATGATGAAGTAGATGTATCCGCTGACTCATTCAAACACAGCTTATCCTTGTTTTATCTGAAGTTGGAGGCAAAATTACTACTGCCCAACTCTACAATTCAGGAAATAATTGACACAGTTCAGGATATTCATGCATTAAGCCAACAAAATTTGATACCAAAATTAAAAAAGAAACTTGAAGGAATAGGAATTACCGATGATGAGGTTACCAACGTTTTAACTTTATTTAAATCTGAGGATTTGTTCAGTGCTTCAAATTGTAAAGAATTTCGATCAGAGTCTACAAGAAAATCACATTTTAAAGCAGTTTTTGATTATGTTTCCCCAACTGAGATATATTTAGGAGAAGATCAGTTTGGCAAACAGCGATTTTGCCAATACATTAAAATTCAAGACACACTAAGAGCATTATTCAAGCAGAACTCATTTATCAAAGATTACAAAGAGACTCATAAAGCTCAACCTGCTTTACAAAGGACCATTCTACGTGATGTTTATGATGGCAGAGCATTCCCAAAAGATGAGCCTTTGCATAAAAACTCAGCAGTAACACTCATATTGTACCAAGATTCTTTCGAAGTAGTAAATCCACTAGGCAGTGGGAAAAAAAACCATAAAATTCTAGCTGTGTATGCTACCCTCGCTGATATACAGCCCTACAATAGATCAAACATTGATCATATGCAATTGGTGTTGCTCTGCAACGAACAGGATTATAAGGAATTTGGAGCCAGCGCTGTTTTTAGTCGTCTCATCAGTGACCTTCAGTCATTAGAAGATAGTGGTATTATTCTGGATGACGAAACATGTGTTAAAGGTACACTACTCGCAATCGCAGGAGACAATTTGGGGTCTCATAACATTGGAGGTTTTACCGAGAACTTTAGCACAAGCCATTTTTTTTGTCGCTATTGCATTATTCGGAGGGACTCTTTTCGAGAGAACCCACTTGCAACAGGTAGTATCAGAACAGAGGAGAACTATAAACAAGCACTACATCCTACCAATACTGACGAAAATGTGATTGACGGTGTCAAGTTTGATTCCATTTTCAATAAAGTGACAAACTTTCATGTCTGCAAGCCAGGTTTACCACCTTGCCTGGGTCACGATCTTTTCGAAGGAATTGTTTCTGTAGACTTGTCATTGTTCATCTGTAACCTTGTCAAGGTGAAGAAATACTTCACCTATGAACAACTGAACAGGTCAATAACTCAGTTCACTTATCTTGGAAGTGATGTCAACAACAAACCTTGCACAGTAAATGTGAATGGAAAAAAGTTAGGAGGTCATGCAGTCCAGAACTGGTGCCTGTTGAGATTACTTCCTGTGATAGTTGGCAACAGAATAAAGAATCCTGTAGAAGACAACGTATGGCAGCTTTGTTTGAAACTTCGAGAAATTGTTGAGCTGATATGTGCATCAGTAATATCTACTAACCAAATAGCTTATCTCCAGGTTCTTATTGAAGAATACATCAGCGATGTGTGTGATATATTTCCAGAATACTCGCTGAAACCAAAGCACCACTTCGTTTTGCATTACCCATGGCTCATATCTCAGTTTGGACCGTTGATTCGTCTTTGGACGCTACGGTTTGAAAGCAAGCACACTTTCTTTAAACAATGTTGCAGGAAACTTCAGAATTTCAAGAATGTGTGCAAGACACTTGCTCACAAGCATCAGCTATTACAGGCTTACCTTGGTGCAGGTTTCTTGTTCCCTCCCACTTTGATAGTAGAGAAGAGTTTGCCATTTGCAGCAAATGCATGTCATGAGAAGATAAAGACTTGTATCTCAAATTGTAGTTTCTACAGCAAAGAGATGGATGTACATGTAGCACACAGGGTAACATATAAAGGCACAACCTACAAAAAGGGCATGTTTGTTGTTCTTGGTCGATCTGAAGATGAACTTGTTGTTGGTCAAATTGAACTTGCTTTAATTCATATGGATTCCCTGTACTTTGTTACACAGGTGCATAATGCAGTGCGCCTAATAGACTTGGGCGTTTATGATCTTGTTGACAATCCTGGTAGCGACAGTGACCGAGAATTCAGATGTGTGGCTGTAGAGAAATTATTAGACTTCTACCCATTGCCAATGTATAGTGCTTTTGGATGTTGCTTAATACCATTACACCATGCTGTTGTAGATGAATAACATTTTACAAGCAACTCTACCAGCTAGTATGCAGCTCACTCGTCAAATATGTGTATTTGAGAAGATATTCTGAATATTTACATAGAGCCTACTTCTACATGTCATCAAAACATGTTCATGTACATATACCTTTAATAAATGTTTGATTGTTGGATGATTGCAGACACTTTTGCACATCTTCGAAAGGGATCATGGAAAACATAAGGAAGGAAGTCAAGTCTGTGCTACCAATGTTATCAGAGCCACTGCTGGATGCTATTCTAGAAAGACTACGCTCCAAGGGGGTTGACACCAGGGATGATCTCCAGTTTGTACAGGAAGATGATATTGTAGATCTGATAAAGCCGATCCATTGCCGTAGGCTCCTTTGTACCTGGAAAGAGACCGGTATGTCGTTTACATGTAAATTAAAAAGTGTATACAAAAAAGAACATTTCCATCGAATATGTTTTTTCCCCCCTCTCTTCCATTTGGTACATGTATGACATAAAAAAAAGAGAACATTTCTGCTCTGTATATCACTAAAATTAGATGTATGTGTCAGTTTTTACTTCAAGCAGCTTCATATGGTTCTTCTTTCAGCCTACATGTATAATTTAGACCTTAAAAGCTTATTTCTTTCATAATGATAATGATGATAAATCATTTCACTGGCACACAGAACTTTATCCATGGCAATCTTCAAAATTATCTTAGGGGTATAAAAGTGATAAAGTATATGGTGTAAAAATTATACAATTTTGCTTTGTTACCAACTATTATGCTAACTTTAGAGCCTTGCCACGGCACAATGACACAGACACAACAAATTCTCGCCTGGTGTTTCATAAATTTCAGTATTCTAGTAATTTTAAGCGCGGGCTGGGGCAGAAACATTTCTCTGTTGTTCCATATTTATAAACGAGTTTTGATGCATTCTAATATTCTTCTGTACAAAATATTTACTTTATTTTCTAGAAATCAATCCAGATACAGTTACTACGCAATCTCGCAGCATTGGAGATGCATCGCCATCAGGTAGCAAAAGGCATGGTACAACCACAAGTAACTGGCCAGAAACAATTGATATCAGCGGAATAGACATGCCGGATCATATTGCAGTTAAACTCGAGGCTGGAGAGCGTCTTTCGCCTACTGAAAGGAGCAATGCAATTCGAGGTTTTGTAAGTTTGATGATGAAACATGACCATAATCCGATAAGATCCAAATGTGATATTGTTGCCAGGAGAATTGTAAGCGAATGGCCACAGAGCTTTTGTGACATGAATGAAGACAGAAGCAAGCTTGGTTCCGGTCATTATTCCCTTCTTGCCCAAATGAAAACGCGTGTAGAGCATGTAAATAGGAACAACACACTGACTCGGCATAGGACCAGTAGAAAGCCAAAAGAAGGAAGCAACAAAGTCACTAAACCTACGGACGTATACGGATGCATCAAATGGCAACCCTCTCTTCCAAAGGGAGAAACGTTGGAGTCTCTCGGTGAAAAAAAAGAGTCGCTGAAAGACATTTACACGCAAAGAGGCCCAGAAGAATCGTCTACAGGTGAAATTGACATTTTGATGGATCACACTTATTACCTGCAGAGAAAAATGATAAATGGAGCTCCACTTCCAGTTAGTGAGCTAAAAGAGCAGTGGCCTTATTTATTTGTTCCAGAGTTCTTCCAGAAGCACTTCAAAACTCTAACAGGTATCGATATCGCCACATCACTGCTAAAGTCACTTCAAGAGAAGGGGCTAACTATTCTCCGCTTTCTTGCAAAGGAGAAGTGGGAAGATCACAACAAAGTTCGGCCACTTATTCATCAGGTCGTGGCTGAAAAGGACGCTGTCGATATGCACACTGTTGCTGGTGCAGTTATTAAGGGGATGATGAGCTACTTCAAAGAAAAAGAAGACTCGCTTATCCTGAATGGAGATGTAAGATTTCAAATGTTGCATTTCAGTATTATTTTGTAACTTACTGTACTTTATAAATCTTAAAGGGAAAATTTACTTACAAAGTTGTGAGAGCTCAGCACATGCAGAATAATGAAACAAACAAAATGACATGAGTTTGAGCACAATCGCACCATCCTGTGGAGAGTTACTGTGACACCATTAATTCTAACGGGCCATTAACTAGGCAACTCTGTTTCTAAATGTGTATAATTAATATAAACCCAGAACAACTCTCAATATGGGTAGAGTACATAAATTTCACTAATTTCCTTACCCTGAGAGATCAGTTATTTGTGTGACCTTGACCTTTCATGAAAGCATGCAGAATAAATAACGTCCTAATATTAACTTAGTAACAAACACGTACATGTATACTTATGTTTTTGGTATGTAGTGTACAGGGCCTACATGTATGTGGAGATGCTCTATTGTGACATCACAGATTCTGGTAGAGTTGTTAATTTGAGAAAAACCTGGGTCCATTCATGCCATAGGATTTTAATGGTTACGAACTTAAACTTTGGAAAATCATAGCTCTACACTGGATAATCGGAATTTGCACAAATGTTTTGTCTTTTGTTGAATTTTTTTCTGCATTCAATAAACTTCCCAAAATTTGTAAAGAAACCTTGACCCCCTTTAATGAACTGAATGGAGAAGTCGCTGAATTTAAATGTTACTAAAATTACTTTAATTTCTCACACCATTTATTATGAAACCATTAATGTTTGTGCTTAACACCTGATGCTTTTAATATCAAATCTGAGAGGACATTGCATAATCATTTTGAAACCTGAAGATAGACAGGGATATATATGTCAAAATTAAATAATTTGAGGTGAAACGCCTATGTGATGATTATCATCGCTTGATATAAATGTTCTTACTTTTTTGTCTATATTTTTAGGTGACTGCTACTCCTGAGGAGATTGAGGAGGAGACTCGTGACCACTCTGAATCGCCATATCTCGTCATCCAAGGTGCAGTTTGATTTCCAAACACACATCTTTAATAAATTGCTCACATGTATAAGTTTCCTGCGTTGAAGGTCATGCATTGTAATCGCCATGCAAAGGTCTTGAAATTTATATCAAGCTTGGTCTACAAAGTATGGTGATCAAGCTTGTCTCTTTTCTCATAATTTGCCCTTGCTCGTGCTCAGATAGGACTTTATCATTATTGATGTATATGGTAACCACCCTTCAAGGATTTAGAGGGAGAAATTCCACTGCCTTTTTTCATCAAAGTCAGAAAATTACCACAAAGATACACAAACATTCACATGCACACATACACATTCAAAAAGCGACTTGTAAATTTCCTCTCTTTTTGTGTGTGTAGGGGATGACACTACAGCAAAGTGGATGGTGGTCGTCGAAAAGAAAGTCATCGGGAAGTCAACACAAGCAGATGGTGTGATATGTGGAGTAGCCTATTTGCTGTGCACGTACTACAATCTCAATCTGCAATATCAGTCAAATGCATCGACGACATTGGAGTTCATTCAGCGGTAATTGCATGGTGAACTAACTGGTTAACTAATGTAGTCAAATTTATATATGCTTCTTCCACTTGCATTGGTCAGGTACAGATTATTCAGTAAATCTGTATCTGAAAATTAGGTAAATCTTGGGCAAGCTTTCTGGTTGTCATGAACAACCTTTGTGATAGAAGTAAGCAGTAAAGCATAAAATTTGAATATGTTAGTAAACCTGTCTATTATAAGCAAGAATATGCAGAAGTACCTTCATGAATTTGTGATACAGTCGCATTCATCCATTACATATATCCTTACAATAATTTGGCTAATCTTATGTGTATGTTCGCCTGAACATTTTCAGAAAAGACATGCATGATCTTGTTGCAAAATTTCAGCTTAATGTTCTCTAGATGGTCCTTTTGAAGGGGTTAAGAATTGTTGTAGTTGCTGTTCAGAATTGATACCATAATATGGGATGAATAGGGACTTGGGGGAGGGGGGGGGGGGGGGGTTGAATAGGGACAGATTCTGGAAAAACACTTTTTTGTGTTATATTTCAAAAAGTAATATTTAATGCTGGATTGTTACATTCCTTGGCTTGTTATAAAAGGTCGGATAAGTGGCGAGTAAGTTTCTGGTAAATTCCGCGTGCATGACTGAAACTACAGTAGCTTGCGAATTTTTCCTTTGGTGTCTTTCAAAAACATAATGTAACTTGTGCCACGAAGGGCGGCTCGGCACACTTACTGGCAGGCACTGCATGCATGCACTGTGCTGTCCAGATCAGAGCGCTGCCATGGCCCGGGGGCCAGAGAGTTGAGTGGAGACAGATACAGATCTCGGCTGAGTTGAGCTGAGCTACGCACTAGACAACACTACAGAGAAGTACACTACAGAATGCATCTGGGTGAAAAATAAATATAAGAATGCGCAATATTCTTTGGAGTCCGGTTCCAATTACATGGCCAGTACTGATGGTGGACAGCAGATGATGTATGCATGTCCAAAATATGCACGCGTGCACATAAAGCTTGTCATGGCCCTGGCCCGCTGTGTACACATTAGTGTATAAATGTGGGTTTTATTATCATTATTTGTTGAAAGACACCATAGGAAGAATTGGCTTGCTAACATCAGACATGCATGCGCACTGAATTTACCCGAGACTTACCCTCAACTTACCCGGCCTTTTATAACAAGTCCATTTTTTTTGGGTATAGACATCTACATCAAACATGATAAAATAGAACAATTGATTTAACTGCTCTTGTGTAACATTAGAAGAAAACACACTGTCACAAAAGTAAAGAAAAGGCGTGAAATCAATTATTTTCATACGTTTTTCTTTCCAACAGTTGCTTGATTGGCATCAATCCAGACGCGGGATCAAAGTCTCATGGACAACAATGTAGCCAGAAGGTGATATCATTTATTCGCAAATTAGCGGATTTCCAGTGGTTTCATTAATAAGGGGGCAACTTTATGCCATCCGTGGATGACCCTCGTGCAGTCGTTCGGAAAAGTAGTCCATCCTAGTGAGATTTGTCATGGGCCATGGAATCCACTCATATAGGGGTACTTTTTATATCGCAACATGTCTGTTGTTCTGGAAAAAAAGGGGTTTTCCCCTCTAGGTACTTTACTGATGGGGATAGATCAGGGTAAATTTCCCGATCACAGAATACCTGGTATTCTCGAACTTCCAGTCAGTCTGAATACGCCTTAAGATATATATACTGGAAATGTCATTTCTTGCAAAATTTATAACATGTTCTGTATAATTATAAGAAGTGTATCTTAGTACAGACTAACATTCAGAACAAATTACAGGGGCGCCTACATACTACATCAATTTCAAAATTATCAATAAAAAAAAATCCCACTTACATTGAGTATCTGAACCCTTTACTTTCACACACTTTCTTAAAATTTTATTTGTGTCTTTTTGCCCTTTTTAGACATTTGCAAATGTTATGCTTGCAAAAGGGATCATGTACCTTTAATATGCATTTCAATTGAACTTAATATGAAACATCACAAGTGAAAATTGAAATTTGAAATCAAATATTTTGTTAGTGAGGGAGGTTAAAAAAGTCACGTGACTTCGTGGTATTAAGGAAGCCGTGTGTTTAGCCTTGATGCAAAGAGACCAACTACAGGGAGCCCAAACTTTTTTAATAAATTGTGTCTAGCGGTCATTGAACTTCCTAGACAAAGCATTAGCACATGTATTCTGTGAGCCTGGCATGTGTGCAGCCTTGTCATCATAAGCATTGCTTGATTGTTTACTTACTGTTTTCCAAAATATGTTTTACATTACTTGCAATTTAGCATTATTTTACCTTAGTGAATTTTCATATATTTTAGTCTGTACATGCAATACACCTTTATTTTAATAAATTTAATAAGTCATGAAATAAATGAATTTGCCAAATATTAGGCCTATATTTAAGTAACCTATATTTTATTTCGACATATTTCAAGTTATATAATAATATATTTTTTTTAAGTAACTTATATTTTATTACGATATATGTTACGTTATATGGTAATATGTTTTTTTATCATATTTAATACGTAGCAATATTGTAGCTAAACGAATTTCATAATTTTATGTTTTCATTTTACATGTACACAAATTGATCATATTTTCTATTTTCTTTGTTCATTGTGCACATTGGTAATTCTATTTCATTAATTTCTGTATATCATGTATATTTTCTTATTGTCAAGTATGTTTTACGGTTTTTGTTATTTTGCACAGCCCCTTTGTAAACCAGCCGAGTAGCTGAATAGGGCTTTTACCGTCAATAAATCAATCAATCAATCAATTGAATGACAGCTCATGAAGTTGAAACAAGTTTCTGTGCAGAATTGGCATGTAAATGAGACAAAAATACAGAAGAATATGAAACACGTATTAAAGATTACAAGTTTAATATAACAGAGCAACTCAAATTAAATGGGGTATTAGTTCAAAAGATAAATTAAACAAAAATAAAGTGAGTAATGTCTTTTGGAGAGATTCTACCAGGTATAGAGAGTTTTCCTTGATTCTGCCAGGTATATGGAGACTTTTCATTGATTGTGTTCTGATAGTAGTTGTCGTTTAATAGTGGCTTTAAAGGAAGATAAAAGTGTATAAAATATGTCTTGTTTACAATTGAAGATAATTCTTTACAATAGTTTTTTACAATTCAGAATTTTAAAGTGAACATATTGTTGTCTGTTCGACAAATAATTTTTGACCCAAGAAAGTGCAGTGCCCCTAAGCCATACGTTGTGATTTAGCATATCAATGCCTTAAAGCCGCTATGTCTGCACAATTGCATGTGTTATTCTGTCGTATAATTAAATTAATGCTAGGTCGGGTGAATGATTTTTTTTAAAGCCATATTGGTTGGGATTAAGCAAGTTATGTGTATTTCAGAATTGGTATAATCTAAACAATTTTTTCAAGAATTTTTGAGATACTGGAAGGATGACTATGGGTCTGTAGATTCTTGAGTACTTGAACTTTTGCAGTTTTTAGTGGTTTTACTTGTTTTAATGTTTTACTTGATAGTTTCTTTGCAAGCATTTTCATAATGTTACACTATTTGAGAAACTTGTTTTATGGAGCGTTGATTACCCAATAAAGACTTTAATAATGATTTTTGTGTTCAGAAAGCTTGTTTTTTCCTCAAATTAACAGGATGATGCTGCTAATGTCAAGTTAGAATACTGTACTTATTACATTAACTTAATGTAAATGAGAGAAATAGATTTAAAAAAATAACAGGATGATACTGCTAATGTCACAGTAGAATACTGTACTTAATACATTAACTTAATGTAAATGAGAGAAATAGATACAAAATTAACAGGATGATACTGCTAAAGTCACAGTAGAAAAGCTGTACTTATAACATTAACTTAATGTAAATGAGAGAAATAGATACAAAATTAACAGGATGATTCTGCTAAAGTCACAGTAGAAAAGCTGTACTTATTACATTAACTTAATGTAAATGAGAGAAATAACATTAATTTACTGTAGAGAAAAACTTACAGTACATAACTGTAAATACATTTAAATTACTGTGAATAAAATTACATTAATTAACTGTAAGAAGAACTTACAATAAATACTGTAACCTTATACATGAAAATTTCTTTACAGTAAGCTTACAGTATTTTAATGTCTTACAGCAAGTTACTGTTGAAAAACTTACAGGAAGTTACTGTAATGTCAAAGTTACAGTAATTTACTGTGCAACAAAGTTGCCAGTAATTTACTGTAATTTCTACAGTGAAATTTTTAACAGTGTAGTATGACTCCAAACAGGTACTGTTGAAATCATGCAACATCAGCTTAGTGAAGACAAAATCTACACCCTGTTAATATTTATGAAAGGATATGTTTGCATAATATTCAAAGCATGGTAACACTTGGGACATCCAAAATTGTCCAACAGTTTTAATCCAAAAAGTAGAAAGACATAAAGTCATACTGGAAGCTATTTGGAGAATTACTTTTACTTCCTCATTTCAATATGCAAACGAGAGGAATTCCAAAATTAGTGTCTCCCATGCAAAATCGCTTTGTTAGGTGTAATTTTCATCATCAATTAAAATTTTAAAAATAAATTTTGCTGATACTCTGTAAATTTCTAATTTGTATCATGGGACATTTACCTATCATGAATAAAGTCAAATTGAGAAACCTAAATTTTGCAATTAATTGATAAAGATGTGGTCACACACGACATATTTTGTTTACCTTCAAATAAATTAGCAGAAATCCCACAATACTAATCATTTCTAATATATTCAGGTCTAACATAGAGTCCTTCATAGCATCCAAAATGTAATTATTTTTCTAAATCACAGTGCAGCATGGAATGACCACCTTCCACGTTCTCCCGTGAAAAAATCACAAAATTTCATAATTATGAGTTCTTTTATTTAAAATAAGCCAGTAGAAAGTCAAAAAAGGCAAGAAGGGTCAACGTAAGGTGTAAAGTTAGAGATCTAGATCTGCAAGGAACGATAAGGACAGAAAAATGTTTGAAGGTGACGGCGATTAGTCACGTGGAGACGAGCATGCAGTGGAGAGTACAAGTGGGGGCGGGGATGACCCACAAGCAGACCTACGCAACATGATTGATGAGCTTTCAGTACAACTCAGTTAAAAGCTTGACTCGTTCAAAATGGACATTGCAGATATCAAAAAATCTGTAAGTATCATTGAAGTTGCAGTTCAAGATAATTCTAACAGAATTATGGACTTGGAGAAGGAAAGAATTCCGCAACTATAGAAAGAGATTGAAATAGTAGAGCGAGAATGTGCGAACAAGTTACTTGCAGCAGAATTGCACGAGAGAAAGCAGAATCTCCCAATGTGTGGTGTGCAAACCAAGACGAATGAGGATGTGGAAGATAATGCAAAGAAGAAGATTGATTTGTTCATGAATAAGCCTACAAGTGATGATGAAATAGTGAAAATGTAATGTGCAAACATCCATAGATTACCTCGTCGACATAACCTGTCAGATCCTGAAGGAGATAAGGCCCCAGATGCTATTATTATGAGATTTTCCAAATTTTCTGACAAGGAGAAGGTCCTATTATGCTGACCTTGCAATCTGTAGCTAACTTGAACAGTGATTCATTGAGAAATGAAAGTAGGGAAGCATGCACGCACAGGGCCAGACAACAGGAAGGCGAAGAAGCGGTCATTCAAGGTTGGTGACGAGGTATTGGTGCTTCTTCCTACGGACCACAATAAGCTTCTGATGCACTGGAAGTGCCCCTTCCATATTGTACAGACACAAGGACAGCTAGATTACAAGGTTGATCTAGGCAAGAGAGTCACCACTTTTCATGCCAATCTCTTAAGGCGGTACTTGCGACGAGAGGAAGACCAACTGAGCCAGGTTCATACTGCAGCAGTGCTTGAACTAGCTGCGACTTCGGTTATTGAAGAGGAAGATGATACGGATGTCGGTATGAACAACAGTGGCGAAGTTGGATATGAGAGGAAATCGCCTCCTGAGTCTCTCCTGCAATTACCAAGTTTGCGGAGGACACAAACTTTCGCCGATGTCAAAGTTGCCAAGGAACTTCAGGCGAGCAGCAAAGACAGGTGTCCTCGCTACTCTTGGAGTTTGATGACGTACTCACTGACGTTCCTGGTGGTGGCAAGCTATAACGTCATGTGAATGCAAAATACTTATTGAAAAGTCTGTATCGCCCGTTGCAGTTCCACACTGTCGCATCCCCTTCCACATGTGAAAACAGCTGGAGAAGGAATTAGGTCGACACAGTCACTTTCCGCAAAATAGCTGAAGAGAGAGCCAGATTTGGGTCATTTCACATCTCACCCATCTGCAAGAATGTTGAGGACATGTACGACCCGGGTGTGTGGCCTGAAGAAGTATTTGTGAGAAGGTACTACAAGCTTTTTTTCAACGGGACACAAACTACAAAAGCTGAGGCAATTTTAATGACATTGTCATTTGTGATGAGACTCTGTCTTTCATCCACAGCTGCTATCCAACTGTGTGAACTTATCAACACTTTGTTTGGTCAAGCAATGTTCACATCTGTTGATGGGATTTTCAAAAAAGTTTTCTCACACCAAGTATTCAAATAAACCTTCCATTTCTATTGCGTCTCGTGCTATGCCTATGTGAAGTCATACAATGTGCTTACAGAAGACAATCTGTTATGTCTACACTGCAGTCACCCTTGTGCTGTGAATCATTTGTGTCATCAAAATTTCTTCATTACAGCAGACCTTCCCACACAAGGTCACTTTTTGAGAGACCAGACATAACAGCACATCTTTCATTTCTGAAAAAATAGGAATAAATTGTCCCCTGAAAAAATTGAAGATATATATGGTGGAGATATTTATAAGAATATAATGGCTGATGAAGAATTATTGGGCAATGACAATAATTTCTCATATACTTTCAACACTGATGTCTCCCCGATTTTCTATGTGGCCAATATTATTAATGATAAATGAATTACCTCCTAAGCTCAGACATAATAACTTATTACTCGCAGGTATCTGGTGTGGAAAGAGTAAACCCCAAAATGGAGAATTTCTTAGAGCAATTTGTAAAGAAAGCAAAAGGATTGGCTGAAGAGGGTGTTTTTTGGAAAAGAGGTGATGATTAAGTCCAAAGTAAACTCTTTGGTCTTTGTTGTTGTGCGATACCCTGCACGTTCCTCCATGCAAAACACCATTAGGTTTTATGGTCACTATGGCTGCGGTCTTTGCTATCACCCAGGAAACGTAGCCGAACGAACTATAATGATCGCACTGGTGATGAAATGTTACAAGACATGGTTCTGTCAATTCAGGAGAATAGACCTGTTAAGGGAGTGAAAGGACCAAGTCCATTGATTACTCTTCCAGAATCTCTGATTTGTTGGGGTTTTCCTGTGGATTTTATGCACTGTTTCTTACTAGGCGTAACTTGTGGTTGTCATGTGCAACAAATCCTTTCTATATTGGTTCGGTCAGACTGATGTCAGTCTTTGATGAGCGTCTTCGGTTGCCCGAGCTCCTCCTCCTATATCCAAGCAACTAACACCTCAAGGACTTTCAAGGAAGAAACAGATTATTTTGCGCACATTTTGGTCCCCCTACCCCCTAATTTTTTTTTTCAGGCCCTAGAGACAATTGCCACTGGCATCCCTGAAGCATGCAAGTATGGAACTGGATATTGCGAATCTTAAGGATGAAGTTGGAAAACTTACTATCGCTTTGAAAAAAGCTGATGAAATAGTTGATGAAATTGAGAATCAAAGGAGGTGTAATAACGTAGTCATGTTCAATGTTCCTGAGAAATGTACAGGTGATGATTGCATAGGATTCCTAAAGAATCTGCAGGAAGATGCTGGTTTTCCTGAGGTGAAGAATACCATACAAAGAGCACACAGGAGTGGCAGACCATCTAGAAATTGGGTTTGGGAAACAGTGAGAGATCAATGTGGTTATTGGAGGCGAGGCTCGTGCGTAAGGAGTGAATGTGGTAGCGAAAGTGGGGAGAAGCCATTTTGTCGTGATTGAAGAAAGACCTGCTGTACTATAACAGACTTGCAAAATGAAAAGCTGTGTTTACAAGAAACAGTAGAATCGTTGCAGTCCGGAGAAAGTAAATTACAGAAGGAAGGGAAGACGTTATTTTCCAGAAATGAGGATGTTTGTGTATGATGCGATAGTCAATCATGTCCAAACAAAGAGTGTGCCAGTGCTTATTCAAAAGTTTGCCAAACGATCTGGTGTTATTCTCGACAAAGTGCCACACAGAAATACCGTAGAGATGATGACCAGGTAGTTGGGCTTTATTTCAGATTTTAAAGCCACTGCAATTCTTCTGGCGGGATAGTCGTAATCTTACTCTTGGTATTGACGCAACAACACAAGTGGGGGTTCATGTAAATAGTGTCCATGTCACTACTCAAACAGCCTCCCAAATTCTTGACATTGACCAGTTAGCTGGTGATACATCAAGAGGATTATGCGCTTCATATCGAAGAAAGCATTGACCCTTTTAATGATGTGTACTGCCAGGTCTACTCAATGGATTTCACAGAAAATCAGAAAAAAATCCTGAGCAACATATCAAACAATATGTCCGACAGAGCTGAGGTAAATCATGCTACAATTCGTCAACTTGGTCTGTCTTGGCGAAAAACCCTAAATGAGCTCAACTGTCACATCCATCCCTTGGATACTATTGCCATCAAAACAAGATCAACTCTCAAAGCTTTGGAACCTGCTGATGTTGGTAAAAAGTTATGGGGGACAAAGTGCTTGAGTCACCAACTTGTACTTGCAATCAACAAATTCAGGTACAAGGATGGTCGGGGTGATCCAAAAGGGTTCACTACTTATTTGGATAATGCTGGCCTTCCAAAAGGACTCATTCCAAGATATAGGGGGAACCGCCTCCACATAATGTTCCACATCTGTGGAGAACTTCACTGCCACCGGGATTTTCCCCGAAGCTGTTTGAAGAAGGAACTGTTACTTGTGGTGGTCTTCAGGGAGGGATAAGACAAGATTTCCTGAAGCGTTGTGCCCAAGTAGAGATCCAGATTCTTGGACTGATTGGGAAGTTGGCCTCGGGACCATCGATGACAACGTTTTATGCTTCAAGCCAGTCTAAAGTGAGCCATATCGATCGCATCAAGATCGTGAAAGACATTGTTGGTGTTTTAAAGCAATTCTCTACCAGGACACTTGACACGCTGTCTACAAAGATTGATTTCTTTTGGAAAGATCTCAGCTCTGCTGATGGAACTCTCTCCAAACTTCCAAGAGAAGTCAGTAGATAAGGCTTTGTTTGTGAGAATGATGGAAGCTTGTCTTTCTCAAACTGTTGATGTGCTTGAAAAGCAGTACCAGAGATATTTCATCACAGATCTCACTGAGAAGCTCCGAAAGGAAACTGAGTCTACTCGCTGTCACAACATTGACGCTGAAGAGATAATGGGGATGTTCAGTGCTGCAAAGGAATGGGCCCCAAGAAATGCAACGATGTGCCACTTGTCGTCAAGAATCCGGGCACAAAAAAACAATGTTGTCGATTATCTGGACAATCTGAAATCAGAAAAAAGACAAAAGCTGATTGAGTTGGCAATAACATTAGGAAGAAAACAGAGACAGGAAAGAAAGAAAAAAAGCGGTGAAATTAAAGCTGAATTTCTGAACGACTGGCAAACAAAATCCAGAAGAAGACAGAAATAAGCTGGATCGGCTAATGAGAACATGTGATACTGGGTCACTGGACATAGTTAGTAAACAGATGATGTAGAAAGAGTGAACCCAAAATGGAGGTTTTCTTAGAGCAATTTGTAAAGAAAGCAAAAGGATTGGCTGAAGAGGGTATTTTTTGGAAAAGAGGTAACAATGAAGTCCAAAGTAAACTCTTTGGTCTTTGTTGTGCTGATACCCTGCAGGTTCCTCCATGCAAAAAACCATTAGGTTTAATGGTCACTATGGCTGCGGTCTTTGCTATAACCCAGGAAAAGTAGCCGAACAAACTGTATGCGAATATAATGATCGCACTGATGATGAAATGTTACAAGACATGGTTCTGTCAATTCAGGAGAATAGACCTGTTAAGGGAGTGAAAGGACCAAGTCCATTGATTAATCTTCCAGAATCTCCGATTTGTTGGGGTTTTCCTGTGGATTTTATGCACTGTTTCTTACTAGGTGTAACTTGGTTGTCATGTGCAACAAATCCATTCTATATTGGTTCGTAGTTGCCCGAGCTCCTCCTCCCATATCCAAGCAACCAAGAAAGCCAGTGTGTAAGAAAATGTTTTATCCACTACGGACTGAAGGAGTGGTCGGTAAGGACCTGGGCTTCTTTCGAGCAGGCAGAACTGTTGGGAGCAAGTCACAGGGATTCAGGTTACTACAGAAGAGCTGATGATGACAAGGAATTTCTGAGGAATGAATTTTTAGGGAAATTGCCGAAGCTCCCATCTCACTACTGCCGTTCAACCTCGTCCAAAATGTATTTGGAGCCCATAATAGCAAACAAAAATCAGTTGTATTACCTCTACGTAGAAAAGTGTAACAATCGTGATAGAAAGCCATTGTCACGCAGGGTACTTCAAGAAGAGTGTGATAATATGAACATATCGGTTTTTCACCAGCGAAAGGACCAGTGCGATGCATGTGTCTCCCACGAGGCAGGAAATATGACCGATGAGAAATGAGCAAGCCACCGGGCCGACATCGATGAGACGAGGCAGGAGAAGCAAAATGATAAACAGAGAGCTTCAACTGAAGATGAAAAGAAGACTCTGCTTTTGACGATGGATTTACAGGCCGTTCTCCTCGCACCACGATTGCTCGCCTCAGCCTTATATTATAAGACCAAGCTGTGCGTGCGCAATTTCACTTTGTATGACGTGGTGACCCGTGACGTCACTTGTTACGTTTGGCATGAGGGAGAGGGAGGAGTGACCACTAATGAATTTGCCTCATGTGTAGTTGATTACTTGAATGAACACCTGCAGTATGACACATTTGTGATATACAGTGACGGCTGTACCTATCGAAACCGTAATGCTGTATAATCAAATGCTCTCAATGATTTTGCAAAGAACACAGGGAAAACTGTGATTAAAAAAATTCTTGTCAGAGGTCATACACAAATGGAAGTGGACAGCGTCCATGCTAACATCGAGAGGAAACTAAAAAATGCTTCCATGTACTGTCCCGCTGAGTACGCAGCAGTCATGAGGACTGCTCGATCAAAGCCATCACCCTACGTCGTGAAGTACTTGGATTATCGCTTCTTCCGAGATCACTCAAAGACAGTCACTATTCCTTCAATTCAACCAGGAAGCAAGGTTGGCGACCCCACGGTGACAAACGTTCATGCTCTTAAGTACGAAGATGGTAGTATCCAATACAAGCTAAAGTTCAGCGATGATTGGCAAGACCTTCCACGTCCTCGGCGCGCAAGGCAAAGCCTTGCTACAGAGGTGGAGTTGCCTCCACCATCCCTGTATCAAGACCATAGGCCAATCAATGACAGTAAATATGAACATCTGCAGCAACTAAAATTTGTAATTCCGGGAGACTACCATGCTTTCTACGATGGATTACCTCACTGAACAATTTTTCTTCTTTGTCTCTTCTTTCTTTTCTCTGTCTTTCTTGTTCTTCTTTCTCCTCTTCCAATCTCATCTCCTTCATCCACTACAATGCTGTTCCAGTGATTTCTGCATCAGTCACGGTGGACTCAATGACATCGAGAAGCATATCAAGACAAAAAAGCATCAAGCCAATAGTGAGGCAACTAGTGGAAGGTCATTAGAAAGTTACTTCACGGTAGATTCGGTAAGTTAAGTGTAATTATGTATGGATTTATTTTTCCCCTCCAGGGTCTATTTCATCAGAGGAATTTTGAGCTTTTAGTCCTTGTTTTTCTCCCGGTAAGTGGAAAAGACTAGCAAACTACATGGCACATAGTGTTTCATAGGATAAACGAGAGTGATTCTTTGAATTTTTTGTTTGGTGAAGAAGGTACTTCTAGAGAGATTTGCTTTAAACGGTGAAGGATCTAGAAAGAAATTTTGTACCGCTGGACCCGAGAATGGGGATCATCTGTTCAGTTCACAACCAGGATACAGAGTTATTTTGAAAATTGGTTGAAATTGGCTGGATTTGAGCCAACATATGAGCATGTTGTTGAGCTGTTGTTGATGGAACAGTTTTTCAATAGTACGTCTCAGTCAATGGTTACTTTTATCAGGAAACATAGGCCTGAAAGCCTATTTGAAATCATTGATGCAGCAGAGAGGTATGTCGAGTCCCGATCAGGGTGGCATACATGCTTTGTTTTGGTTTTAGCGAGAAATACTAACATAAATGCAGCCACAAAAAGACCCCCAGTAGAAACGGATGAAGAAAATGAGTACGCTTCTCTAGCTCCTTCATGGACTCCTACCAATGCTGATGAAGTGTAAGCATACGTGGCGATCAACATTCTAATGGGAATCAACAAAACATCCAAATACCTGGACTACTGGTCCCAAAATCAGGCTCTGAGAAATGAGTTCATATCAAAGCTGATGACAAAGAACAGGTATGAGAAACTTTGTCCGTACTTTCACTGTAGCAATGTCCGTGAAGACCATGACAAAAATGACAAAATTCACAAGGTCAGGAACTTTGTCAATATACTCCAGGAGAATTTCCCAAACATGTTTGAACCAGGACAGTCGCTCTCCATTGATGAAGCCATGATAAAATACAATGGAAGACTGTTTTGGAAGCAATATATGGCCAAGAAACCAACTAAGTGGGGCATTAAACTGTGGTGCCTTTGTGATTCAGCAACTGCATACCGTCTAGCTTTCCAAGTGTATACAGGACGAGGAATGACTGCCCAACTTGTGCAGGAGTTTGGCCGAATCATGCCGAAAATTTCGCAACGACTTAGCCAGTCGCTGAATAAGCAGGGGGGGGGGGGGGTAGGGTAATCCCAAAACACACACATTAAAAAAGTCAAAGGGGGGGGGGGGTTCAACTCCCAATACCTCCCCCCCCCTTCCCCCTGCGTACGCGCCTGCTGTCTATACAGGGAATTTCTTTTCATCGTTGCCGCTAGCTGCAGACCTCCTCCATGCTAACACGTACTTCTGTGGTACACTCGGGAGCAATCGGATTGGAATCCCCCTTGAACTGCCTAACATTAGGCTCAACAAGTACGACACTGTCAACTGGGTGAAGGCCAACATCATGGTGACAAAATGGAAGGACAAAAGGGATGTATACATGCTATCCACAAACATCAGTGGAAGAGATGTTGAGAAGCAGTGGACCAAGTTCAGGTGAGAGGAAATCATCTCTATTCCGTCGGTCATCACTGATTACAATGCGCGGATGGGAGGTGATGACCATGCAGATCAACTCCGTAGCTACTACGATGCTGGAAGAACGGGAAGAAGGTGATGGAAGTACCTTTTCTGGGGGCTCTTGAATATAGCTATTGTCAATGCCTACATCTTGTGGGAGTTGTCAACAAGACCCCATCCAAAGAACATAAGAAGTTGGTCCCTCAAAGCATTCAAGTCGGCCATTCTCCATCAGCTTGGGGATGGTTTTACTTCAAGAAAGCGGAGATCGAGTGCTGATGGACAGCGTCCCATCGAGAAGTTTGTGGCTAAGAACATTATTCCTGGCCATAGTCGTGTGGCCTTTGCTGATAGGAAGAAAATCTGTGTCATGTGCACACAAGCTGGAAGAAGAGCACCATCCAGGGATAGAATCCAGACCAAATTTGGCTGCACAGGATGTCGGCTGAATATGTGCCGCCAACTGTGCTTCAATGAGTGGCATAATGTTTGAATTATCATGACAAATTATTGAACACATCCATGGATATTTTCAAGAACACTAGAAATTTTCTGAACACTAGGAATTTTCAGAACACTTGTGCTATTTTAGAATATGGATTCCATATTCTGTGCAATGAGAACAGTTGATATTGTTGATATGTATTGTAAGTATTACACGTGCATTGTGTATTTGCGTATGTGTGTGTGGGTGGGTGCGTAGGTAAACGCCAGCAACCGCGGACCACTCCATAGAAAACTACCTCAAACCGCGGACGTACCTGCAATGGGGGACCGTCCACGGTTGCGATACCGGTTCCGCCGTATCAAATTTACGACGTAGGGGGCGTTTGAATATTAGATGTCACAGCGTGAAGGCAACATCGACTGGATCAGTCCGATGTGTATCGCGAAATGTCACAGCGCCCCCTTCGATGACTGCGCGGGAGAGGCGCTCGCTACCTGGATCATCCCATAGCAGGTACGTCCGCGGTTTGATGTAGTTTTCTATGGAGTGGTCCGCGGTTGCTGGCGATTACCTACGCACACACACACAAGTACTAAACTTGGTCCACGGTTGACGCCATAACCCTGTACGTGTGTGTGTATGTGGGTGGGTTTGTGTGTGTGTTTGTAGTTATCGGTAAACTAACGTTTTCACATGATGCAATATAACAATCTACACTTTATTTCATGAGAATTTCTTTTACGTTTCTTGAGTTTTCAAATCAATTCCATATTTATTGGAAAGCAAAACAATTCTTGCCTTTATTTTGTTCTATTTTGTATAAAAAACAGTGTCTGTTTTGTTTGTATTATACATGAATATCAATTTTTTTTAAAGGTCAAAGGTCAACAAAAATAAACATGTGATACACCATTTTCTTTGTCAAGATGTAAACTTTCAAATAAATGAAGCTTGTAATGTACAGAAATAAACGTGAAAGGAGTTATTTCATATTGTTCAGAACAATGTCAACATGAAAGCAATATTGCAATATCTGCCAGTGAGTAGTAGGCCATTTTTACATAATCTCTGGTTGCTAATGGGCTAAACAACAAATGTCTGCTGTGATAAGAGGAAACTTGTGTAGACTTTGATTATAATTATTTTTTCCATCAGTTACTTCGTTTTTAGTGGCTACTTTACAAGTAGTCTTTTTCTTTAAAAAAAACAAGACTACTTCTTCATAACAAAGTTAAACGACAAATTTTGACTGCAAACGTTTGAACTGTTCAGGTCGAATCCAGGAAGGCTAAGTACTGGGAGAAGTACATGTATGCAGAGGTGCTCAGGCTCCAGTGCGGGATGGAGAGGAGCACGTCGGACGTCAAAACAAAATGGGCCAATATGAAAGTCAGGGCCAATAAATACCAGAGCCGGAAAAATCGGAACAGGTTTGTCTCTACATCCAGCTTCTTCTTTTTTTGGTCAATGATAATATTAAAGATAAGGTATTAAATTGGTATGTTATTTGTTGTATTGATGTTTGTATATACACTTTTGTTTCTTTGAGAAAGTAGAATCATATGTTGAAAATAACGTGCAAGGCCATGGCCCTTTTCCACGCATTCACAGGATCAGACAGTACTTCTTCCTTCAAGTTCAAGGGTAAGCGATCCTGCTGCATGTTGATGCATGAAGTGCCGTCCCTTATGGAACAATTCACAAGTATTGTTGCAAATCCATTCGAAACATCGCTGAGATTGAAAGAAGTGGCTACAAACTTTGTTTGTCGGCTGTACTTGAATGATGAGGACAATAATGTTGACCTTGTCCGAATGAGGTTGACCTCGTCCGAATGAGGTTAACCTCGTCCGGATGAGCATGTTCTCACAGAAGACCAGGGTCGTGGAGAGAATTCCTCCAACCAAAGATGCTCTGTATCAACATCTGAAGAGGAATGTCTTTCAGGCGAGCATCTGGGCAACAGCCCACATGTCTATGATGCCTGTCAACAACCCGATCAACCATGGGTGGAAGGAAGAGGACGGCAAGCTGCTTCCCATTTGGACCACGCGTTTGTTAGGATATCAATTTTCATGTGTTTAATCTATAAGTCTGTAGTAAATGTGATTTCATGTCTCTTATATTTGTTATTGCTGTTTTTATTTTTGTTTTCCTTCCAAAGTCAAAAATACTAGAATTAGCAGAGTGTGTATCCTGTGTGGTTAGGAAATTGACCACATGGCTCGCCATGTAAGGAGGAAGCGGCAGTAAAAAATACAAGAATAAGCAGAGTCTGCATCCTATGTGGTCAGGAAATCGACCACATGGCTCGCCATGTAAGGAGGAACCGACAGTCAAAAATACAAGAATAAGCAGAGTCTGCATCTTGTGTGGTCAGGAAATCGACCACATCATGGCTTGCCATGTTAGGAGGAAGCATGCAAAGCTTAGCGAGGAAGAAAAAAAAGGACTATAGGGAGAAAATGCTGAGAGAGTAAATAATTGTATCTGTTTCGCGAGATCCCAACAAGACGTGTCAGCTAACACGCACCTATAATATGGTTGTATAGTTTATAGCTATCCAATCCTTAATGCTTGCTATTTTTCTAGTTTAAAAGAACATGATAATGATAAGTGATTGTATAATTTGTAAAAGGAAACATGATCTGTTGAATAAACAGAGCGATAGAAGATCAAGAAATTATGTTTGAAATTTCCAGGTGCCCAAGGACTAGCTAAAAGCTGGTTTGTCCTTGCATTACAAAAATGAAATATTACAGATTACCAAATCCTTTGTGGAACTTGGTTTTGGTTACGTCAGAACAGTTTTGTGAAACACTGACAAGAAGAGTGACATCATTGAGATGTGGGTGATCTTGTGCTTCTGACAGTTTAAAACAATGCACCCCTTCCCTCTGTTTATGAAGTGAAAGTTTAAGTAAAGGGAAGATGGGCAACACCACTAGGAAATTCCTCTACTAAATCACAAGCCCTTAATGGTTTAATTCCCTACCTAGTATTCATCCATGTACTTCAGAATGTTGAGTGCCAGGCAGAGACGATCGACCTAGCAGGTGAGCCCAACAGTAGGATCATGCTGAGCCAAATCAAACAGAAGCTCCCAGAGGAACACAGGATTGAGTATTACAAAAGTGTTCGGGATAATAACACTGATGATTCACTTACAGGACTGAGCAAATGGCTATTTGGGCAGCACATCCTAATCAAGAAATCCAAATCTAGCATGGCTGAGAGTAGGTATGGAGCCTTCAAAGAGAGTATCAAAGTCCTTCACTGCAGCCCTTTCAAGGGAGGCTACTTCTAATAAACGCAATGTCCCGAAATGTCCTCTCATTATCTGAAAACATGCAACATATTTAAGTACCTCACGCAAAATGAAAAATTTGATGTGATGAAGTCTAATAACATCTGTTTCAGGTATGGTCATAACAATTGCATCACTGGCAAGCAGCCTCACAACCGCAACAAGCGCCAGTTCAATAACAAAGAAAAACGGACTCATGACCCACGAAGAGATCAACATCCTAAATACATAAGCGCCCAAGAAGATGCTGCACAATCACCAAGAAGAATAAGCAGTGTACAAGAGACTCGACAAGGAATTTCGTGCTGTACTTTTGTACTCTGCATTTTAACATCGTGATAAAATTACAGGCGGCGCCCTTATTGTTATGAGTAAATTCATCAACCTCATGGACTATGATCTTCAACTATTTCTTACAAACCCAACCTCCGATCTACGCCCAACTTCAAGATCCCTGCAGCTCACCCAGACCACAGCCTTTGTTTATACCTCCAGTCGTACGTCATATAAAGTTTGTCAGAAACATTTGATATTATCATGCTCTGGAAGTGAGCTCTGCCAAACAACCGCGTCTAGTCCCATGCACCCATTCCGATCGTACCTGATTGAACCAAGCATCATGATATATTATTCTTTTCAACAGGCATAATCTACAGACGTCACCATGTAGAAATATCCACATGGACCGACGTCAATAGTAAGGCAGTCGCTATCAAACAAAGTAAAAGAAATGAACAAACGGGACTAAAAAGTTATCATCCAAATATAACATGGTTTGAGGGTTGATATAGGCAATGCAGTAAACGCTCGATCGTTAAAACAAGGTTTATGGGACCGGGCAAATTCATTTCCTGGGGTATTTGAAGTCGTTTGTTAACGTCTAATACCGAGGGGAACGTACTTGCCAATGTACCCGAAAAATCCATGTTGTATTTGTTTGGCGGGACTATTTTTCCAGGAAATTAGTCAATTTACACTGAGACTGACTAGTATAAAGTACATTGTGCACCGATTATGCAACAACTCTGAAGTTTGCAAAAGAATTCCAACCGATCATTATTGCTACAGGACCCAGGAATTATTTACAATTTTTATACCAGGTAGTAGGAATGGCGGCAGATGTGACTCATGAAAGCGAGAGCCAAATTAATGCTTCTCCACCCGGCCCCTAAACTCTCAAGTCTGTGTCAATGGCCCTGCCCGGAATGTGGGGGACCACCAAATGAATACATGATCCAATGTAATCATAAGAAATGCAAGCTCACTTTAATACATACTTATTGTATAATTGTAATTGTGAAATGGCTTATTGTAATCAAAATGCTATGTGAATGGATGGTGTTGGCGATAGTAGTGATCTGGTGCTTAACAGCAAGATATGGATAGAAGGTACGTACCATGCACAAAGGACTGTTTATTGCGCAGTGCATGCCACAGTAGATAATGCAAATATTGCATGCTTGGCAGATCTGTAATATTTCATATTTTAAATGTCAGCACAAACCAGCTTTTAGCTAGTCCTTGGGCACCTGGAAACATAATTTCTTTATCTTCTATAACTCTCTTAATTCAACAGGTCATGTTTCCTTTAATAATTATACAATCACTTATCATTATCATGTTCTTATAATGGTTTAATTCCCTACCTACTTTTAAAATGAGATAAATGTAATACTTGTTCACACACATATCATTGAAATGGAACAGTATATAGAACTGCCTGTGAAGACAATTCATAACATTCACTTTCATGTATCAACCATTCCCTGAAGCAACAATCGCCTGAAATGATGAGTCTTCCTATCAAGCGTATATGTGCATGGCTCAGATCAAGGGTACCCTTTACTGACTTCAACTTCATTTGGAGATAATATGAAATCGGTTTCCCTACAATGTTTACAAACATTATTAATGTGATGCTAATAGTGTGAGGAATCTTACCAAACCATTAATTATGGCTTGTCATGGTTTTGTTTTGCACTAGCACGCATAATGTCATGAAAAATGCCCATATTTGGGCATTAAAACGTTACACGGGAAGCATGTGTATTTTTCATCCCAAATTAACAGTATTGTATCATATATTTTTGTCATGATTTTTAAATGAAATGAAAGAATGCCATCTCTAGTTGATTTCCAGTGTGTTTCATTCACTGATCCTCGGTGTTGAATATTTTTAATTGCCGTTTGAACATTAATGAATCGTACATAACCTTGGTGTCCACCTGTTGACCAAAATTTTGTGGAAAAAAATAAAATGAAAGAATAAGCCTCATAATGATAAAAATGTAATATATTGATGAAATAATTACACAACAATAGAACAGAATCAAAAATTTGTACTCCCATGATTAAAATATCATTTTGAAAACAATAATGTAACCTAGCAAATTTTGGTGTCCTGTCCTGTTATGTACATGCACATGAAGCTCACAGTTTGATTAAAAAAGAAAAAAATGTTATTGTACTTGAAATGAAAAGTGCCTGCGTGGGCGAAATAAAAAATATATACTTCGCCGGTAATTCGTCCAAACGCGCCGCAATGTGGGCAAAGTTCCTTCACGATCGGCCATTTTGTTCTGTGTTATGTACAATCACTGTCACAAGCTCGAAAGCAGTATCATTGAATTCGATCAACTTTTGGCGATGGAAACTTGTCAGTGTTATCTGTGTAAGGTTTGCAATGGATTCTGAGATTTGGACATGAGGATGAAGTTACAGTGGTTGAGATTGGGAAAACGTGATGCATTGTACATAACTTGGTGTCCGTGTTTGTACATAACTTGGTGTCCGTATTTCTGTTTTAACAATATAACTTATTATATTTGCACTATATATGTAACTTAATGGTGGTTTTTTTATATAATTTACTTAAAATTTGTTATAATAATTCCATTTACAAACAAAATATCCAATAGTTTACTTACAGTGGTTGAGATTGGGAAAGATGGGCAGCATTGTACATAACTTGGTGTCCATATTTTGTACATGTACATAACTTGGTGTCCATATTTCTGTTTTAACAATATAACTTATTATATTTGCACTATATGTAACTTAATGGTGGCAACTTGTTTTAGTTACTTTAAATTTGTTATAATAATTCCATTTACAAACAAAAAATCCAATAGCTTACAAATTATGATTCATTTTTTAGTGATACCAGGCATAAGGTGGACACCGAGTTATGTACAGGTATAGTTTGTGATGAGTAGCATTTAATGCAAATAAATAGAAGTTGGGCGGTTAAGTGAAAAAAGGAAAATATGTGCATGTGTGTTGCATAGCTCTCTATAACATAAAACATTAGCAAGAGGATATATATGCACAGATAAGAATGTGAGGAGAAAGTTTGTGTGTTACAAACTCATATGCGTTGTACATAACTCGGTGTCCACTTTGGTTTTTGCACTATTTTGAGAGCTTTTCCTCAACATCTTGATTTATCAGTTGTATTTTACTTACTTTATGATACACCTTAAAATACAAATCAGTTTGTTTAAAAAAAGTGAGATCTACACAGAAATAACTGCATGAAGTGGACACCGAGTTATGTACAATGAATTTGTGACAATGTGAACTTCGGTGGCTGATTGATAGCATGTAGAAAATTCTGTATGCTCCAATACTTTTGGTGTGTGTTTTGCGATGTTCAAGGTCTATAGTTATGATATTACCAAGGTATGGCAATGAGTTTCAAATTTTACCTGCAATGTAACACTTGGGTACCCTTGATCAGAGCTATGCACATATCCAAAGAGACAAAGAAGAATTCCCTTCTTAAATGCCCTCTGTGCGGTACCCTTGCAATCTGAATGGATAGCCATCTGTGCAATGCCCATTCCCTGAAGCAACAATCGCCCGAAATGATGAGTCTTCCTATCAAGCGTATATCCAAAGAGACAAAGAAGAATTCCCTTCTTAAATGCCCTCTGTGCGGTACCCTTGCAATCTGAATGGATAGCCATCTGTGCAATGCCCATTCCCTGAAGCAACAATCACCCAAAATGATGAGTCTTCCTATCAAGCGTATATGCAAAGAGACAAAGAAGAATTCCCTTCTTAAATGCCCTTTGTGCGGTACCCTTGCAATCCGGATGGATAGCCATCTGTGCAATGCCCATTCCCTGAAGCAACAATCGCCTGAAATGATGAGTCTTCCTATCAAGCGTATATCCAAAGAGACAAAGAAGAATTCCCTTCTTAAATGCCCTCTGTGCGGTACCCTTGCAATCTGAATGGATAGCCATCTGTGCAATGCCCATTCCCTGAAGCAACACTCACCCGAAATGATGAGTCTTCTCGCTACAGCCAAGGACAGAGAGAGAGAGGGAGAGGAAATACAACAGGCCCAGGTGCAAGCTTACTGCCGTTATAAGTCGAGGAATGAGACAATATCAAGAGAACAAGATAACAAAAAAATCTGGGGTGATTTTGTGTCATCTTCTATAACCTGTATGTTACAGATGGAACAAAAGAAATTCTAAGACACATTTTGAAGCTATCAAGTACATCACGCACTGATTATGCAACAATTGTGAAGTTTGCCAAAGAATTTCAATTTGATAATTATTGTTAAAGGACCTTAGGATCCCGTCACAGCACAGGAACAATTCGAGTCGCTATATTTGGAGACGATCAGATTCAGCAAGGACCTCCACATTGATAGCATTCCAGAGAGAAAGAGAACAGGAGAGAAGAATCGATAAGAGGAATTTCCAGGACAGATCAAACCAACTCAATCTTTATTATGACCTGGAAATGTTGAAGCAGTACAGATTCACAACAAGAGGCATCCATTTTAATTGACAAAGTACAACCTCAAAGACAAAGCCGAGTTCATCTTCAACGTGGATGAGACTAGTTTCAAGCAAGAACATATGCCATTGAGGGTGATTAGTGACAGCAAGAGGTCACCTGCTATCGTTTCTTGTCGCTCAGCCATAACCACCCTCCTGGCCTGTGAATCTGCACAAGGCAGCTCCTTACCATCCTACCTCTTCTTCAAGGGGAAGAACTTGACAACAGAGCTAACCAAAGGATGTCTACCAGGCAGCTGGTTCAAAATGACAGACAGCGGATGGAGTAACGGTGTTGTATTCAGGGACTTTCTCAGCAAGCACTTCATTCCATCCCTGCCAGATTGAAGCCCAGAGCAGAGATTACTACTCCTCTATGATGGCCATAAGAGCCATATTACCGTCCCCCTCATAGAGGAAGCTCGACGGAACAACATCATCGTCTTCCTTCTGCCACCCCATACCAGCCACTTACTCCAGCCTCTGGATGTCGGGTGCTTTGGCCCAATGAAGGCTCATTTCAACAGTGTACAGACTTGCTAGCTGTGCATCCAGGACGTTCAATCACCAGATATGATCTGTGTGGGCTCAAAAGCCATTTATACCTCCAATCAATGAGAAGGGGTAATCCGGAGGGAGCCTTCAGAAAGTCGGGAGTATGCCCCTTCAATCCAGAGCTCTATATTATTATTTTTTCTTAATTTCATTTTTTTTTTGACAGAGTCAGACTCAGAGGTGGAGTGGACCTCAAGTCGTATCCACCGAATAGACCTTTAGTCCAAGACTCAAAAGTTCTCTTCTGCCATGTCTCTACAGCCTTGGACTTCTCATTCTACCTCATTGGCCCGTATTCTAAGGTCAGGTTTATTTAAACCCAGGTTTAACTTTAAACCCGGGTTTAACTAAGCCAGACTTCAGGTCTAAGTATCATTTCAGTTTCTAAAAGCCAGGTTTAAGTCTAAAACCCAGGTTTAAAGTTAAGCCAAGGTTTAACTACCATGGAGATGTAGTCTGCTTCTACTGCACATGCTCAGTACAGCTCACCATCTTCCAGGGTAGCTGCTAGCTAGCTGCATCCCCCCTGCACCTGGGCAACTGCACTAGCTTGCATTGCACTAGAACTAAGTCTGCAGTAGACAGGTTTCTTAAAATGGCAGAGACAAGCAAGAAGCAAAGAAAGGCAAATTGGGATGCGATCGAGAAACACTATCTTCTAGAATCGTTATCAGAAAGTGTCCAGCTGATTGAGAATAAAAGGAACGATTATGAGGCCAATGTGGCAAAGAACAACGAGTGGAGCCGCATCCACCTGATGTTCCAAGCTCGGTATGGAACAAAGAGGGAATTAAAAGAGCTCAAGGAGCAATGGAAACGAATGAAGCTGGTGGCGAAGAACGAGTGGAGCATGTGGAGTTTGGGAAGGAGATTGAAAGGGGGAGGGCCAGCTCCCAAATCAGCTTCAGCAATCACTACAATTGTACATAATTTGTTACCACAGGATTTTAGGCAAATCAGGAACAATTTTGATTGCGATGCTGACGTTTGGACTTTGGATATGCAGAATGTACTCGAGCTCAATGTCTAGATGTACAGCTATAGATCCTACTGCCTAAGCGGCCTTGTTTCTATCTAAAGCCATTATCCGGCTAATGGCCGATAAGGGATAAGGGAAGCTAACCGGATAACGTACATGTAAGTAGAAACACACCCCGTTCCGATTGAGTGCACATACCGGGGAGAAACCGGAAATAGGAGTGATCATGTGGTTGACTAGGTTGACACGCCCTGAATTTAAATATAATGGCGAAAAACATCGCGTTTCTTTGGACTCAAGAAGATAGCCAGGCATTAATTACTGTGTGGGGAGAGGCAGATATCTTGAGAATTCTTGAGGGGAAAACGAAGAGAAACCAATTAGCTTTCCAGAAAATAACTGAAAGACTTACTAATCAATACCTCCTCCAGTGCAATAAGACCCAAGTTATTAGCAAAATCAAATACCTTATTGACACAATACACGAATGACAAGAAGGCGAAAAAAAGCGGGACAGGGAAGGATGACATCCTGAAAGTTTGTCCGTGGTGGGATGAGCTCAAGCCGATACTCGATTCAAGTAAGCTTAAATTTAACTTAAAGAAAGAGGTAAGAACAAATTTTTAAAGAACTTTACATAAAACCAACAGTCAAAGGTCAGTTAGAATTAGGTTTAGAAGTTAGAACCTGTAGTGTAACTTAATAAACTCTAAAAGTAAACTAAATGTGAGAGCATGGGGAGGTCGTATTCAATCACTCCTATGACACATGTTGACGTTTCAATTTCTTAGCTTGTTATAAGAGGTGAAAGGGTAGGATTTGGGATACATACACCATTAGGGTCCATTTCAGAAAAGGTGTGATACGCCATTAGGGTCCATTTCAGAAAAAGTGCTTTACTCATTATCACCCGTTTGTCTCTTTAAGTATCTATTCCTTTGTATTTCATAATGTACATTATTTGGTATATGTTTTTTTTCACTGGAATGTGGAACATAAATGAAATGAAATGAAATGTACCTCAGTTTACATTAGATCACATTGCGCAATAGCATTGTGGTACTATATGAACATCACCAATAGTTCATGGATGTGCATAATGAGGCCGCGATTGGCGGAATGATACAAGAATAAAGCACTTTCAAGATGGCCACTTATACATGAAAATTGTCTACAATGATCTTCTATTTATCCGTTCATCTGATCTTTCAACATGGTGGCAGCGGTCAAAAGAATTGCCATATCTATTACTATTGAACTGCAGATCACATAGGGCCAGTAATAATCTTGAATGACTATGCCCATTTTCATTGGTCTGCACAAATTTTGTAAAATTTGCAATCATGGTCAACTTCGTACGGAGCCCGGGAAGGGACATGGTAAAAATATTTTTATCTCGTTAAAACGAGATAGTTATCTCGTTTTAATGAGATAGTATCTCGTTAAAACGACATAGTATCTCGTTTTAATGAGATAGTATCTCGTTAAAACGACATAGTATCTCGTTAAAACGACATAGTATCTCGTTAAAACGAGATAGTTATCTCGTTTTAATGAGATAGTATCTCGTTAAAACGACATAGTATCTCGTTTTAATGAGATAGTTATCTCGTTTTAATGAGATAGTATCTCGTATAAGTCCATTGCATACTGGAACCGGGTGGTCCCTGTATTAAGCCTATGGGAGTGAGAGAATTCAGTAGTCCACGGGTTAACAACATAATACCTGCGAGGCTAGACTAGACTGCGCGCGCTGGCGCTAGCGCGCTCGCTGCTTAATGCAGTAATAGCGTATATAGCCAGGCGGCCATGCCATGCCAGGCCTTGTACGTATGTACTACTAAGTTACGTCTACGGTAGATCGACTGAATTCAACCAGAAGTTGCCGGTTGCAATCGCGAGCAGACTGCAGTCCCCATCGGAAGCGCCCTGTTCTGGGGCCCGACGCTTCAGGCTCTCCGCGGTCTGGGTCTGGGACCCTGGCCTTGGGCTTGGCCTGCTGGGAAGGCTGTGGTCATTTTGCAAGCTAGAGACAAAGTAAACTAGATCTAGACGTTACTTTTTTACGTGCTCGCATTGCAGTAGAAGTGTGGAATTTTCGTATGTATAGATCTAGACTAGTCTAGATATACGAGGAAAAAGCAAGCAAATGTCAGAATTGTAAAAAAAAAAACAACCTCATATTCCACGGCTATTGATGTCTAGTGTGTAGAGTCTAGATCTAGATTCAACTATGCAATATGCAATACACCGCAACTTAGTCTTAGTATAGATCTAGATCTATTTCAGCGGCGCGGCGGATCCAGGATTTTTCAAAAGGGAGGGCCGAAGTTGGACCGAAATATCAGCCTCTATTTGGCGTTGACGGTTGGATCCGCTGAGATTGCATATCTGGCTTCTCTAAATGCCTCTGAGCTCTGTCATTTTGTCAAAAGAATGCCCCCAGAAAGATGGTTATTCCTGTCTAGGCCGAAGTCTGCTCAGCCTCAGGGCCTCATCAGGCACCAGAAAAATTCGCTGACCAGCGAAAAAAGTGGAAAAAATGATCCTTAGCTTTTTCAAGTGTCTGTTTAGATCTAGTCTAGATCTACCCAAAATATTCCTTGACAAGCAAACAAAAAGGAGAAGGGGAGGGCCATGGCCGATTCCCCCCCCCCCCTTGATTCCGCAACAGTATAGATTCTATGACTATGTTGTTCAAATTATTTGCTAGGTACCAGTTTACTAGTAGGTTTATTGTCACCCTTAGTCCTTACACTTCTAGCCATGTAATAACATTAACAGTAACTGGGATTTTGTCAAAATGTTTACATTTACGTATCTAGAGGCTAATAAAAAAACATCAGTGCAACACTGTTGAGTATGTTGAGGCACTAAAAATAGAGGATTTATTTATTTAATAAATTTACTGTCTTCATATTAACTTTCATTGCTAACATGTTGAGCTATTTGATAAAATTATTTTTTTTTTTTTTTTTCTCAGTAAATTTACAATATTTTAATGTTTAAATGTTGCTGAAATAGTTACTTGACAAATGCAAAGTAAGATTAATAAACAAAAACCAGTGTGCATGAAAAGTTTATTTAACCAGTTCTTTGGGGGGAAAAACACTGTTGCCTGTGCGTTTTAGATAGGTATACACCATGGGGCTAACGTAGTAAGCCCCATGCCTGCAGGGGTGGTTTATTGTACTAGTAACTACGAGTGTAGAAAATCAATAAGTTTTGAAATATTATAAATAAGGACTAGACCTAGACTGCATGCATGGCTGGAATACTCCCCCAGGGAGTGGAGAATGTGCATACATTGTGTGCTTTTAGATAGGTATACACCATGGGGCTAACGTAGTGAGCCCCATGCCTGCAGGGGTGGTTTATTGTACTAGTAACTACGAGTGTAGAAAATCAATAAGTTTTGAAATATTATAAATAAGGACTAGACCTAGACTGCATGCATGGCTGGAATACTCCCCCAGGGAGTGGAGAATGTGCATACATTGTGTGCGGGCAATCCTGATTGAATCCGATGACCGGGGACGGGGTAATAATAATCTGTAAACTGCTTAGATACATTATTAATGTCTTACTCTTAAGCACTATAAAAAAGCGGATTATTATTATTATTGATTGTGTTTTCAATATTTTAATTTTGTATTCATTGTATTTCTTCAGTAACTTAATGCCTGGCTAAAACATCGACAAACTTAAACTAATGTCATACATAAGTGTTAATACATGTGTAGGATCTACATCTATATAAGTTAGTTGGGAGTAGACTCTAGACCCTATATCATACATGTATGTATATGGTCCATCCATGCATGGACCACATACTCATCTCCCATCTTCCAAAAAAGAATAGCTAATGATTTTGGTAACAAAAAAATTGCCTCACTAATCATCACTGCTTCTTTGTTTTCTGTCTTCAGCGTGTTCTTCGGCAACACTGAGGCAGCATTTGAGAAGAAATATCCCTCAGGCTCAGCTCACCAATTGAAGGACAAGGACAAGGGTTCTATCCAGAGTTTCCAAGTAAGATAATTCCTCTTATAATCCTATTCAGTGTAAGTGTTAAAAAAAGAAACTGAATTGAAATAAGAAATTAAATTAGATAGAAGAATAGGCAGCAAGATGAGGGGTAATGGAATGTAAGTTCTAGGAAAAAGTTTTGAAAACACTTGTAACGATTTCTGGATCTGGATGTATACGATGCTGGACCAGTTGGTATATGATTGCAGCAGATGAGAGAGGGCGCAAAGAATAGATAGTTGAATCGTAGGTGGCTCTTCTCAATCTTAGACTTGAACACCTTTGATGATGGACAGACTATTGATTACTTATTAGAGTACAGACTCAGTAATTTTGAATCCAAAGGACCTGTAGATGGTACGTACTGAACTGATAGACTCTTAGAGCTGTAGCGTACCTTTAGGATAGACCTAAACAATCCAATTTTCTGGGCATTAGTTGGCACATAACCTTATTCTTGAAACTTATGACCTAATTCTTGTGCAGCCCTGATATGGGTATTAATTGCACAGGTCACTTACTGACTTTTTCTTAAATTCTCTTTTTAGGCACAATTTTTGTAGGGTGTTTTCTGCAGCTGTGACCCATGCATACACACCCTAGCCTCCAGCACAGCATTGACCACCCAGCTAATCTCATTCAGGTATGACTTTCTGGGATTGATTTGAAGCTCAATGAACAGAAGGCTCAAGATTAGCTATTGTCACCTTCATCAGGGGTGGGTTCATTAGGATCAGGGGTGGGGGCTAAATGGAAAAGGGAACAGATTTATCAATTTTTTTGGTCAAAATGCATGATCACATGTAACCAAACTTGGCAGGAATCATTCAAAATTCTACCCATGGATGTACAATTTTTAATCATGCATGTAACTCAATAAATGTCTTAAGATTGTTCTAAAGATAAAAGAAAGGGGCTAAAGTGTGGTTCGATTCACCTCTCATTCCATGTGTATACCTTCACCATGTACAAAGTCTATGGCACTAGACTATGGAAATGGTAAGCTGTCACTGGCAATTCAATGCCAATGATGAAATAAATGGCAGTGCTTGGAGTGGTGACATTAACCATAATGCGATTGAAGTAAATAATGAAATGTTTCATGTATTTAAAAAAAAAAATGCATTTTCAGATTGTAACCGATATATGTATGACTATAGGAATCATCCATGAGGATAGGAGCTCAATGTAACTTAATTCAAACTCTCTGCAAGTGAGAATCAGCAACAGGTAAATTATTCACAAGTTGCATATTATAGTAAGTTCATACATGTACCTCTTCAAAAAACAGAAAGACTAAACATTTTATTATATTTCAAGAAATGTAGGTAATTGTTAGTCACTACCTAAGCCCCCCCCCCCCCAAAAAAAAAAAAATGCATCATTAGTCGTCACTGTTCCCTCCTTTTTTCATTTTCAGCATTTTCCTTGGCAACATTGAGGCAGCATTTGAGAAGAATTAACCTTCAACTCACCAACCTGCTCTTAGGCATTTTCTTCAAGGATGCTATCCACAGATGCCAAGTAAGTGGAACAGATATACGAGGTGTGTCAGAAAAGTTCCAGGACTGATATCACAAAAGAAATATATACCCAAATTACAGACTTTGAGTTTTCCCTTTCGAAGCAATCCCACTGGAGTCTTACACAATGTCCCATCTTTCTCTGCCATGCCTCCATGCACTCCTGAATGATTTTTCTTGGATCCTCTGCAGCTTTTTCCGTCCTCATGGCCATGTTTACATCTTCCACATTTGTAACTCTTTGTGCGACCAACCATGAAACCCCTGTGTGCCCCATTATTTTAGGGAGTGACAATTTTGCCGCATTCTGCCAGACACTCCTAATTCAAAGGGCTGTAACTTTTTCTGCAATCGTTATGAAGAAAAATTGTGTCCAGCAAAGTTGTCTAGTTTTGTATTGGCTTTCCAGTCATATATATTTCTCCCAGAGAAACAAGAATTTGGTCATGCAATTTCAAGCATATTATTTGGTTCCAGAACTGAAACATTCAATATAACATTACTACAGTGTTTAGATACCTATACAAGTGGAGAATAAAACTTGTTCATGACAGTTCCCAGAGTAGCCCAATGGACTCGTGTTGGGTAACAGTTTTTTGTTTGTTTGTTTTGTTTTGTTTTTGTTGTCGTTGTTCTTTTTTTTGGGGGGGGGGGGGGGGTTATTTGAATTAAATGTGTTATTATTGTAGAGATAGGTAATGCAAGGTTGTGCAAATGGTAATGTGGCCCCAATGAGGTCCCATATCCTTAGCAGCTCCACAGGGAGCATGTGAATTCATCTGTAAGCTCAGGTGAGCATTAATCCCCTTATTTTTCCCAGTGCACATGTGCACACTTGAATTGTTTCCTTGGAAACATGGAATGCACATGGCAACTATTACAGTTACAGTCCTCTTCTTCTTCTTCTTTTTTTTTAAAATGAGACTTTTCCTTCTTTTGAGATGCCCCTCAAAACTCATGATGCATCTTACCAAATTCTCTTTCCATTCTATCTTTGGAAGATGTATAAGCATTCTTTCTTTATTAGTTAGATGTTTGAAGATTTGTGAGAAGGATAAATTAAGACTTGGACATTATGTTTCTTCATTGATTGTAAACTTCCTGATTTTTGCATGTAATATTTATAAATCTTATTTTTTAATTCCCCTGCAGATAGCTACAGATTGTGTTAAGGATATGGACTCCGAAAACATGGCGAAAGGTGGACAGAAATCCTTAATAGATTTCCTGAAGGAACGACAAGTGGAGGAAGCTTTGCTCAGAGCCATGGAGAAAGATAAGGTAGCTCTTTGTGTATACATACTGTTCATATCTCCTTTTTTAAAAGAATCAAAAGTATTGGAAAAGGCACATTATTATGTGACAGAAATGATGTAAGAAACTGGTAATGCCTTTATAATACTCCAGTGCTGCAAACAGATTTCATGTGTGCAGGCTAATGTCTGTTTGTTTCTTTCAAAAGTAATACCAAAGCCAAAAGAAAGTGCTCTGCATATAAATGTGCTTACTGTCATATGTTGAAGTGTAGAGATAAACATTTAGCTATGGAGATTTGTCACAAGAAAGTCAAGCATCCTATTTCTTTTGGTGATTGCAGTATTATACCTCTGCATATTCCATTGTTATGGGTAGAAAGATATGTGACCATTTGGTATAAATTTTAGAAGTTTTTAAAAGCAAAGTGAGATCAGGTGCAGCCTAGTGGTTGCTCAACCCCCTTGTTTGGTGAAATTAGCAAAAAAGGGTACTTCCAAGGGGGCATCTCGAAAATAGTACCATAGGTTTATGTACATCGAGCACTTTGTCAAGTACTTTAGGTAGGGTTGATGTTGCTACATTCTTCTTTAAGTAGATGGATGAAAATTCTCTAATTCAACAAAGATTTTACAGGGCAAATTGGAAAACAAAACTTGAAAATTAATGATAAAACTACACCCAAAATCTCACAGAACAAAAAACCTAAGTGGTATCGACAATTTATAGCTATAAGGTGAGGTAAGGGACTCCATTGTAGTAATTCATTTTGATGAGAATTTTATTGATAGCCAATGCTTACATGTGATGCTGGTCCAATATGTAAAAGTCAATGTCATAGATCACTCAACTTTGGTGAAGGATGTCTGTTTTCCAGATATTTACAAAAATCAAGATATTTTGCTGATATTCCAAGAAATGTACCAGTCTTTATGTGTTGTAAGTAATGTAATGTAAGTTTACATACAGACAGGCAAATATTTAGGCTTAACCCTAAAGAGGCCGAGTTATTTAGGCTATCTCACAGCAGGGGGGGGGGGTCGACTGCGCAATCGCCACAAAAATCGGCGTGCACACGATGCTTGTGACATAATCTACAAAATTGTATATTTAATTTTTCTGAATTTATTGAATTTTATTTTATATTAATTAATTATGCTAATTTATGCATGGAATCAGACATTTTGCTCTAAATCACTTAAAGGTCCAAAAGTGCTAATTTTGGTCTAAACACTCTACGTAGTATTTTTAGCAAATGAACTTGACAAAAATTCCTGTATCAATCTGAATTTCTTGTGTATTTTATTGTCTTTAAAATTTCTTATGTATTTCTTTGTTTTTTGACCTTTTGTTTTTTTATTGTTTTTTTCGACAAAATTTGTCGGTGACACTTTTGCGATCATAAACAACATAGAATTAATTAATTTTAATCAATAGAAGTAAAAATATTCATACATCTATGAATTTTCTCTGAAAACACAATTTGTATTGAAAATGTACATGAAATCACGTTTTTTTTAGCAGTTTTGGGTCCGACGTGCAAGTGCCAAATGTTGTGTAACTTCGGAACCGCGCGCCCAGGCATTGCAAATTTGGTGTCAAAAGATGCGCGAGGTTTGAAAGAAAAAAGTCCTGAAACTTCGCGGTAGAATTTGTTTGCGTTGCAGACATATCGCACGAAACGTCCCCCGGCCCTGTTAGGGTTAAAGAACAGATAAAAACAGCAGTGGTTCAATGGGCAAATAATTTATTCAGTTCACCCATGATCTTATGTATGTAGGTCAAAGGTCATAGCTCATCAAATATGCAAAATAGCTAATTATATATGCAAAAATGTGGTTTCCATTCGATAACGTAAGTAATGTTGTTGAGTATATAAGTCAAAGGTCAAAGGTCACAGCTCATTAAATTGCAATAATTGCTAGTTATGTAAATTTGTACCAGGCTAGAGGATGCTACGCTTTGCGTTGCCCTTGTTAAAGAGTAATTTGGGGTTTATTGAAGTATGGTTACCATGTGTAATATAGAAGAGCATTCGCTTCTAATCTCCCATCTGAAAGATGTTTTTTTTTTTTAATTCCTTCTCAGATTGACTGCCATGCCTTGCTTGAAATGGATGATGAATGCTTGAAGGACTACCTCCCTGCCTTCGGTGATAGACTCGCTGCAAGGGCATTCTGCAGGTGTCAAACTAAAAACGAAAAACCATCGTCAAGCCTTCTGGAAAGGCTGAGAACAAGACTTTCAAGAAAAAAAAAGTCAGTTGATGACAATCCCCCCTCAAAAAAACGTAACAATGCACACAAAGATACACGAAAATTAGAAGTAGGGTGGATGGATTTTGACTATGCAACAAAGGAATTAAAGCAAGTGAGGAGTCAAGGCGGAGGAGGGACAAGAGAAATAAGAGCAAACAAGAGCGAAGGACTAGACAACCTTCTTGCAACTGCAAAAGGGCTATTTTTCCCTGATGGTAAATCCAAAAGGGGTAAAATTGAAGACTACGAAGTGGACATTCAAGATTTTAGAGGATGTGAGATGGGGAATTCCACTGTAGGCGAACTGTATGAAAATGCGAAATCACGTGTTTTGAGACTATACCTGTGCACCAAAAAAAAAATAGAGACCAACCATCGACAGAAACCTCTTCAGACAATCAAAGTGAAAACCAGCCAGAAGAAGAAAGTGATTCAAGTGACTGTTATGTTGTCCAGTTTGGGAGAAAAAGTGATGAAGGCACACAATCTCAGCTAGATGAAACATTACCATTAAACCTTGAATATGTTGGAGGTTGCATGATAGATGATGATTGTGAATTACCACCAATACATTTGGGATTCTCGGACTTTGAAGGTCAATCTGTAAACCCACAACGATCCACTAATATTAGTGCCGAAATTCAACCTCCAAACCAAGCACAAGCCACTGACAATGGTGCTCAAACTCAACAAGGAAACCTACAACAATCCACTAACAATCGTGCTCAAGCTCAACCAGGAAACCTACAACAAGCCACTGACAATCGTGCTCAAACTCAACAAGGAAACCTACAACAATCCACTAACAATCGTGCTCAAGCTCAACCAGGAAACCTACAACAAGCCACTGACAATCGTGCTCAAACTCAACCAGGAAACCTACATCAAGCCACTGACAATCGTGCTCAAACTCAACCAGGAAACCTACATCAAGCCACTGACAATCGTGCTCAAACTCAACCAGGAAACCTACATCAAGCTACTGAAAATGGCGATCACACTCAACCAAGAAGCCAACAACAAGCTGATGCTCAAATTCAACGTGCAAACCCTCAACAAGCTGCCATAGATTATGATCTTCAGTTAGATGATGCGGGAATTCCTTCAGATACAAAAGCTCTGCAAATCCGTTTACATCGAAGCAATATCCAAGCTGAAATGATTGCACTTTTCAAGACGCCTGAGATCCTTAGTATCCAGTTGAAGGTAACTTTTGTAGAGGAGTTAGGAGTGGATGCCAGAGGAGTATCTAGAGAAGCATATAGTGCATTTTGGAACTCCTTTTTTAATACATCTGCAGATGGCGAGGATTACAGGGTGCCTTCATTGAACCCTGAATACGGTTTGGAGGAATGGCTGTCCATAGGGAGGATTTTGTCAAAGGGATACTCTGACCATAACATTTTCCCTGTGCAATTGGCCCCAGCCTTTCTAATAGCCGTCATGTTTGGAGAGGAGACAGTGTCAACTGAGGACTTACTTGAAACATTCCTCCTGTTTCTTAGTCCACTTGAAAGAGCTACAGTGAAGCAGGCTCTACAAGGAGATGTTCTGTCAGATGACGAGCAAGACATATTTGAAGACATTCTAGACTGTGAGGGATGTCACTCTATCCCTAAAGGGGAAAATGTCCGGCCCACAATCTACCAACTGGCCCACAAAGTTATCATACAGAAGAGTATGTATGCACTGGAGGGCATGAGAAAGGTGGTCAGAGATGCCCTACACTCAGCTTTTCCAGATGTTAACTCTATCAAGATAATGTATGGCTCTCTAAAACCTACTCCTAAGAAAGTCTGTGATTTTACTTGCCGCAAATCCTCAAACAAGGGAGGAGGCCCAGTCGCTTAGATTTTTGCAGCAATACATCCGAGCCCAAAACGAAGAAGGTCTAGGCACATTGTTGAGATTTTTGACAGCTTCGCCTGTAATGACTGCCACACAGATTTCTGTACAATTCACAAATACCACTGGATTAGCTCGAAGGCCAGTGGCTCACACATGCGGACCAATGCTTGAGCTGCCAACAAGTTATACTTCATATAGAGATTTCAGATCAGAGTGGCAAGCGGTACTTTCAAGTGGCTACCTCGCCATGGACATTGCATGATTTTTTTTTTGTGTTTGTTGTTTTTGGTTTGTCTCGCGCATACTTCAAAGTTAGGAAAATTGGTGTTAACCTGTATTTTCGAAGAGATGTTTTTAAGTGTTTAAATAGATCTTCAACATGTATTGTCAATCGATATGACACAAACTTTGGAGGAAATGATCCTTAAAATGTCAATACCAAATTTCTTTCATGATTTAAAATATAAATATGAAGTATGGTATTTCATAAATAAAATTCATAGCTTTCATTTGACTCCAATATCTAACTTTAGTTTATTGGCAGTGGAATGTTAAACATTTGATTGTCTTGCTTTAAAACTCGTCCAGATGTCTGCATGAAGTACGAATAGTTTCAAATTATTCTGTAGCAGGTCCCTAACGTCCCTGTCATAATAATGGCCTACCATCAATGCACAGTACACGTTGCATGGTGTGACATGCATTACATGTAATAGCAAGTTCACCTTTACTTGCACTTTTTTTCCCTTCTCTAATGATTATTTTAGTTTTCTTAATTCTTTTTAAATTCCTTGTTATAGATTATTTTAAATGCTGTGACATCGCTCAATGGCAGTGAATACGGTTTTTAGAACAGGAATTTTTTAATCAAAATTCATGACGATTTTTACAATGCATTATATGGTTGCTAATAACATTGCCTAGGTTTTGTCAGTTATTCCTCCAGCTTAGTGAAGTTTAATTTAACCCATAGAGATACAGAGCTTTCTTCAGGTCTGAATTAATCAGCTTTCACTCCTCAAATTGGCAACAATTATTATCTTTTTCCTCTCATAGTCTGAAAAAAAAATTAAAATGGATATAACATTAATCAAAATGAATAATAATTGCAAAATTTAATGTAAAATTGCCAATTTTCACATGTAAATAGTGATTACATATTTTCATTGCATTGCCAATTGAGTTTAATGATTAGTTAAAGTTAAACTGCTCGTCAGCATGCCCTTATGATAACTCTTTATATACTCCTGTTTCCAGATATGAATATATTTGTTATATTACAGGTTACTTTGGAGGAATGGGCTAGAGTGGAATAACCGTAACCCTGAAATTCTGGGAAAAAATAATTTCCTGAAATCATCCATTTTGTTCACGGTCAAGAACAAAGTAGCAAGTTTTGAGTTTGCCCTTGTAGTTGTCTTTTGTTAGGTATTTTTCTTTTAAAATTATTGTTACATTTCCAGCTCACCTGAGCCAAGGACTCGCATCCTGTCAGTTGTGCGCTGTCCATCCTGCCGCATCTGGGAACTTTTTTTACATTTTTATCAAAATTGAATTGTTCAGTTTGAAGTGATGATATACATGTGGGGGCTTGACAAGAAATAGCGTCAAGTTAATTAATTAGCATGCTGAGAAGAGCATCTATCCCCACAGGGCTCTTGTTAATGATGTTACATTTTTCTGACATTGTTTTGTTTCATAATTTTTCTGTACTAGTTACATGTATTGTATTAATTGTTAACTTATATCAGTGCCCGATGCACTTGTTTTTTAGTTCATGGTTATTACATGAGAAGAACGGTTTTGTCCATTGATAAGTCTTTTTAGTACTGATCTGCTCTATTCTCTTAGTAAAATTGACCGTGTCCAAATACGTTGGAAAAGGAAAGCCCTAGGATAGATCTTCAAACTTGTTTACAAATTGCTTCCTACGTCATTATGCGAACACATTTCTTTAAAAGGATGTTCTTACGGGCTCAGAAATTCCGGCCATAAACTATCTTTAGGAAAACTCAAAACAAACAATGGGATTTATCTATACGGGTGTCCAATTATACAACGTGTTGCCTGAAAGAGTATCTTTTCTCAAATCGTAAGCTCTTTGAAGCAGAGGTAGATGCATTGTACCATTAAAGTGTCAGTCTCCCCCCAACCTCCACCTCCCTCTTTCTCTTCCTCTCTCTCTCTGTCTTATGTTCTCCCCTTCTCTTCCTCTTTCTCCTCAGACTTCCCCCTATATGCTCTCGCGTCCTCTTCTTCCCTCATCTTTGTTCTCCTTTTCCCTTCAGTTACTATACAAATGACACAGACATCTTACATGTATTGTTAGGTTTTCTTGTTTTTATTATGTTTCTCTCATTGTTATCGTATTCATTTCATTATCATGCTTAATTAATTATGCTTATTATTACTAGGTTGTTTCTCTGTGTAGTTCTATTCAATGTAATTTCTGTATGATTTATGTTTAAGTTTTTTACCGTGGTTAAATAAATTCAATCAATTATTCAATGAAGACTTTTTTTAATTGGTCCCGACAGATGAGCAAGCTCCCATTACATAATAGGTATACTATTATGTTCCCTATGGCTAGCCATCTTTGTAGAGCCACCCAGGTGGAGTAAAACTAAGAGATCAAAATGTCATCTGTCCATAGTGCTTACAAAAATGTGAATAATTTAAAAAAAAAAAAAAATTTGGTGGGTATATTGTTCATGCATGGGGACCCCCATATTTAGCCAAAATCAAAGGTCATGTAAGTATTTTAATATTCCAGCTGTCACTTTAAGGACAATTATACCCATACATCATTAAAATAAATATTTAACTTTTAAGCAGATTAGTGAAAGTTTGAGCAAAATTAGATGATCCATTCAAGAGTTATGATTTCTTGAAATTTGATAAATTCCACGTCGCCCTCTCTTGATAAGAATTTGTGATGTCATAGGCGAACAGCAATAATATACAAAATTTAGGGGAAAAAAAATCACAAAAGGTCATTTTTCTTGGTAATCAAAACAAAAATTCAGAAAGCATACAAAAGATATTAACCTCTACATATTTCAATAAGATGTTGAGGGATTCCTCACTGATTCCATGTTCTGATTCCTGAAATCAAAGGACTGTGTTTGTATAAATCAGTCTGTTGTCGAAGTGTTATTTTTGTTTACTTGCAATTAAAGTTATACCTGTCATTCATCTTGCTCGTTTCCCAAATGTCTTATGTGACAACAATAGTGTTGGATGTCCATGTTTTTGCCTTCTGTGTCAATTTTTTCTTCTTCTTGTAACGTTGCTTTTCATGTGTGTGGGTGCCTATTTTCACCTTTACATCTATATCTATTGAAGATGAAGTACCACTGTGGAGCAGAGAAATAACTGTTATGTAACAATTAGATGGAAATTTATAGAAATTCGAAGACAAGTAAAAAAAAAAAAATCACAATTTCAGACATGTAATTGTTCAAATTCAATAAAATGTCTTTTCAACAGAAATTTCAAAGCATACAATTGGTAAATCCTTACATTAGCAATAACTGAGTGAAAAATCTTTTCCAGCACAAATTGACAATGCATTGATCAAGAATGTGTTTGTTTTTTTATTCTTAATGTAATGCATCACTTTTTATGTACCTTCATATTAACTTGTTCTTGGCAATTTGATAATAGAATTCCCCCCCCCCCCCCCTGAAAATAACATTTTGAGTCTCTGCCACCACAAGGCAATTCAGGTAATTCCCTAAATTGTGGATTGATGTTTATTGTAATTTTAGTTGTCAATATTGTGATGGTGGTTATTACGATGATGAAGATGTAACAAGTCGACTTGCAACCATTGTATCTTAGCTTCCTAACTTTAAGGTATATATATTGTACTTGAAGGGGACTTCCAGACGATTTTAAAGCTTTAGTGTCTGGTTGTACATGTACTGATCTCCTTGACAAAGAATACAAAGTGCACAATTCTTGAGCAAAAAGAAGATGCAGTATTTTGAAAATTTGTAATGATGACACAGGTTCACATTAGAATGCAAATACATCGGCTCCTCGAGGAAGCATGAAGAAGAGAAAGGTACAAGTTCAAAACACACAAATTCAAACGGGTGAATTGGTTCAGAAAGTAGTAATGCAGTAAAAACAAGAGCAACGCTAAGCGTCGCATCCCCTCGCCGAGTACAAATTACCTATACGTTAAAACAAGTTACCTCCAGTAGACTTACTATTATATTACTACGCAAGGAAGTTACTAATACCTGGAGATTGGATGTACAGAAAGTTTACTACTTTATGGAATATCAAATTTCATTAAAATCCGTCAAACATTACTAAAGTTATCGAACGGAAACCATTTTCGCATATTTAATGAGCTATGACCTTTGACCTACATACTCCGAAATCGAACTTAGGCTGTACTTTGATACCATGTACTTTCATATGAAATTTCATTGCGAGATCTTTTTGCGTTAAAAAATTATCACGAAAAATGTCGAGGGGGGGGGGCTAAATTTAGCCCCCCCCCCCCCCCCCCCCCGGGCTATTGAGGGTTAAGATATATTTTGCTTCAGGGGTTTCAGCTTAATTTCCTGAATGCATATATTTAAAGCAACACAGTAATCTCCTGCTTCAGATGGATGTACAATTCTAAGGCATCCTGGACTTCCATTGGTTGATCAAGGTTGTCTCTTTTCATAATATACACACACAAGTCATATACATCTTTGTTGCATGGTACGGTAGATCGGAATACAGCATCACTTATGCATGCAGCCAGATCGTCATCATCAACATTGGTGCAAAGCTGATCTTCAGTACCCCAGATTTGTGGAGTATGATACATCATCATTGGATGGCCACTTGGTACATGGAGATTCACAGAGGGTCGGATACGGTGATTGTTCCATATATCAGCCATCTTGTCTAGCTCTGTCTGTAAAATAATTTGTGAAACAATACTACCAGAGATGCCAACTTTTGGAAATCAGAAATAGGGAGGATTTGTAATCGACACCAATTAATGTGCGCGTAGCGCACATCTCGAGCGCGTAGCGCCCGACACATGCGGCCGGGGTCCAGGGCCCGCCTTAGGGCCCTGGAAGCTCTGGGGTTCTAGATGCTCTCTGGTGCAATCTGAGCCTTATTTTGGAGCATTTTACATGTGTATTTAGTTAAATAATTCCCCCTTTTTTTTTAAATAACATAAAAATTGTACAAAATGCATGATGAATTACTTTCAGACTTCCGATTACACAGGTACTTGATACTGTATTCGGTCTTATACTTCCGAGACCATTTCCTGGTCTTATTTTGCTGATTTTCCGCCATTTGGATTCTGTGGCAATATCCACGCATTGGTTACGGCGATCCATATGCTGAAACAATCTTTCGCTACTCTTAATTTGTCTTTTAACATAGTGGAATTATTACATGCTTAAGTTAGCAGATGATATTTCTCTTTCAATTCACAGATATATATACTGATAAGCGCCCTCCAAAAAAAATCATAATAAAAAAAAAAAAAAAAAAAAAAAAAAAAAAAAAAAAAAAAAAATCATTTTTTTTTTTTTTTTTTTTTTTAATAAATCGGGAGGATAAGGATGGTGATCGTAAGGTCGGGAGTTGGGGTGAATTATCGGGAGCCTCCCGATAAAATCGGGAGGGTTGGCATCTCTGTACTACCATGGTGAAATTACTGTGTGCAACGAATCTGATAAATACAACTTTAAGTTATTAGTAATCCAATTACGGCAATATAGAACTACTTGATTAAGAACCTGATATATTATGGCCATATTCTTGGTCTGAGTCCTCTGCAGTTAATTGTATTGTGCACTCACAATATATTGTACGGTACACATATGCTACTGAAATGCCCCAATTTTATGCCCTAAAAATTCTGATGCATGTAACTTTCAGATTAATTACATGGCAAATTTTCATATTTTTGTTCCAGAGCCCACAAATGTTGACAATAAGTGACAATACTTCACCTTTTCAATTCCATTGAATCATGCTTAGTCTTTTATCCCAAACCTTCAAATGTGACACCGGGCTGCCTCAGAGGAGCGGCTGCCATGTGAGGAATGTAATTCACATGGATAAGAGTTCTTTGCATATCCAGCTTTTGTGGCAAGTAAACTGTTCCAAAGCATTACATTATTCAACATGCCTTTACATAGTTAAGTCAGATTTAGATGTAGTTCCAAAGCACATTTTGAGGTCTGAACTCCTTGGATCTTTAGTTCCAGTGAACCCCCATTTTTGGTGAGCCCCCTAATTTTGCCTCTGCTGTACTTGTGGCACATATACCTACATGTACATGTACCAGCATGTGGGGTGAATGCCCCCAACCCTCATAAAATAAAATATATTGTAAATGTAATAAGAAACACAATTTTTTCAATGACTAGATTCCAAGTTCTGTCACAAAGATGCATGGTAACCAGTGCTTTTCTAAATCATTAAGAAGAGTGAAATGCCTGGCCAGAAAAATTAATTATCATTTGGGCATCACTAGTAAAGTAAGACATCATTTGGGCATCAAAAAACATCATTTTGGTACGGTAAGCAATAGGCACCATTTGGTCATCAGGAGGCATCAATGGTCATCAGCATAGGCACCATCAGAAACTGGCATCACAGTCATCATTCAGGCATCACGGCATTATTTGTTCAGAAGAAGGCATCATTAGTCATCACTGTGAAAGTTTCTAGGACAAGGCTTTATGATGCCTCCAAAAATTTAAGTTTTAGTCACTAAAAAAGCCTTAGAGAGGAAGCCTTTTTGATAGCACAACTATGAACAGGTTATGAATGGAAGTTTATCTGACTTGACTCAGGACGTGTACATATACAAACAACATCATGGGGGGGGGGGGGGCTGGAGCAACCACGCCCTTTCTGATCTCGGCCGTGGATCGATGCAACATTTTCCACCAATGTACAGTCTGATGCAAACTACAAGACCGTATAATAAATTTTTCAAAAACTCTATTTTTAACTAATTATGCAAATTTATGCAGAAAATCATATTTTGCCATCTAAATCAATTTAAAAAGGTTGAACATTCCTTATGACATGTGTAACAATTTTCTTAACAAAAAAAAATGCAGTAGCAAAATATTTCTTTGTCAAATAATGTATTGTTTAATGAATATCTTATGTATTTCTTTGTTTTTGCAACCTTTTGTTTTATTTGTTTATATTTTGTATAATTCTACTTAAGAAACTTTGATAATTCAGAACAATTTACATGTATTTGTCAGTCAGGGTCAAATGTTACATTGTATGGGTCGGAGCAGGTCAGGAGAAAAAAAAAACCTAAATGATTTACATGTATGACCATTTTCCTGATATCATTTCTCTAATGCCAATTTGATGACTTCTGATGCCAATGATGACTTATGATGCCTGATGCCAAATGATGGCTCCTGATGTCTGTATGATGTCTGATGCCAAATTATGCCTTTTGATAACTGTTTGATGCCTATTTGGCCTATTTGCCATTAAATCTAATGTTATTTAGAACTATTATTTCAAGGGTTTCAAGGGTTCCAATTGCTGCCTTTTTGATGACTCTGATGCCTCCATTGCATCAATGACTTGTAAATCAGTCATCATGATGACTGTTCTTTCTGGTAGGGTGCTCACCTGTAGAATGCTCATGAAACAGAACTGAACAAGATTCTTGTCTAGAAAGTCTCCAGTGAAGTCCCCTCTGTCTGACAGCCTTCTGAAGGTCTCAATCCAAAAATGTGTACATTCCTTCCGCAAAAATGCCCACCAGTATTCAATCCTTTGATTGCTAGTGCTTGATCCTTCGATGTACACTCTTCGTTCTAAGTCATAATTATGATGAAAGAAGTTTTGAAAGGCACAAATGTGTCCATTTTCGGTGCCACGATCAGCACGAACTTTGCAAGGGAAGCCACCACATTCCATAACAGTTTCCAAGAAGTATCCTCCTACTAATTTTGGATCATTGTTTGTATTATACACATTCAACCACATTACTTTTCGTGAATAGCCATCTATGCATCCACTGATGCATAATCCAAACGGCTTTAGTTTATCATATCCATCAACGTGCCACACATGATTTGGTCCTTTAGCAAAGTAAGAACGTCTGGTTAGTCGTCTAGCTGTTCTGCCTGCTACGCCTTCTGGATCCAGATACTTTAAAATGACACGAACATCCTCCTTTCTCACATGCATACCATTCTGTCTGCATTTAGCATGCATCATGCGGTATCCGTGCAACTGACCTGACCCTTGAAGCTCATGCTCAATAAACTGTACCACATCAGCTAAGTTAGTGTAATGTCGGCGACGAAAGTTATTCAGAGCTAATATCCTCTTGAGATGTCTTTCACTAAGTTCTATGCCATGTTCTTGTGCTAAGATATAAATGATTTCCTTATAGGACATTCCCAGGTTAAAGTACAAACTGATCAAATGATCACGGCCAGCCATTGACTGTGTTCAGTGGAATGCTGACGCTGATGCTAATGCTGATCTTGGCTTTGATTAGTTCTAAGCTTTCCCACCAAGTCAACCGACTATTGGAAATCAATCTGATGTCGATGTGCCAGAGCATATGTATGAAGGAACCTAGAAAGATAAAAAATAACAAAATATTATAACAATATAACAATAATGCTATTAGTAAAATAATAACATTTTAGTCATACTCATAATAATCATAATAATAACTAGAAATATCACTGAAGGTGATTAATACCCCCGCCCCGCGCAGTTATTCATTGCGTCACAGTATGTTTTGTTTTTCAGTTTTTGGAATAATATGCCGTTACCATGGCAACACACATTCTGTCACTGTCCCAAAATGTGTCCTACACATCTACACTTCAAAGCAAACATGTGTGCCAAGTTTAATTTGAAAATGCATTTTCCCCTCAATTGTTGGCATAATATGTCGTTACCATGGCAACACATTTTCCCCCATTCTTAAAAAAGTTTCTTGCACATCTACACCTCAAGGCCAACATGTAAAAAAATTGATAAATCTGTTCCCTTTTCCATTTAGCCCCCACCCCTGATCCTAATGAACCCACCCCTGATCCTAATGAACCCACCCCTGATGAAGGTGACAATAGCTAATCTTGAGCCTTCTGTTCATTGAGCTTCAAATCAATCCCAGAAAGTCATACCTGAATGAGATTAGCTGGGTGGTCAATGCTGTGCTGGAGGCTAGGGTGTGTATGCATGGGTCACAGCTGCAGAAAACACCCTACAAAAATTGTGCCTAAAAAGAGAATTTAAGAAAAAGTCAGTAAGTGACCTGTGCAATTAATACCCATATCAGGGCTGCACAAGAATTAGGTCATAAGTTTCAAGAATAAGGTTATGTGCCAACTAATGCCCAGAAAATTGGATTGTTTAGGTCTATCCTAAAGGTACGCTACAGCTCTAAGAGTCTATCAGTTCAGTACGTACCATCTACAGGTCCTTTGGATTCAAAATTACTGAGTCTGTACTCTAATAAGTAATCAATAGTCTGTCCATCATCAAAGGTGTTCAAGTCTAAGATTGAGAAGAGCCACCTACGATTCAACTATCTATTCTTTGCGCCCTCTCTCATCTGCTGCAATCATATACCAACTGGTCCAGCATCGTATACATCCAGATCCAGAAATCGTTACAAGTGTTTTCAAAACTTTTTCCTAGAACTTACATTCCATTACCCCTCATCTTGCTGCCTATTCTTCTATCTAATTTAATTTCTTATTTCAATTCAGTTTCTTTTTTTAACACTTACACTGAATAGGATTATAAGAGGAATTATCTTACTTGGAAACTCTGGATAGAACCCTTGTCCTTGTCCTTCAATTGGTGAGCTGAGCCTGAGGGATATTTCTTCTCAAATGCTGCCTCAGTGTTGCCGAAGAACACGCTGAAGACAGAAAACAAAGAAGCAGTGATGATTAGTGAGGCAATTTTTTTGTTACCAAAATCATTAGCTATTCTTTTTTGGAAGATGGGAGATGAGTATGTGGTCCATGCATGGATGGACCATATACATACATGTATGATATAGGGTCTAGAGTCTACTCCCAACTAACTTATATAGATGTAGATCCTACACATGTATTAACACTTATGTATGACATTAGTTTAAGTTTGTCGATGTTTTAGCCAGGCATTAAGTTACTGAAGAAATACAATGAATACAAAATTAAAATATTGAAAACACAATCAATAATAATAATAATCCGCTTTTTTATAGTGCTTAAGAGTAAGACATTAATAATGTATCTAAGCAGTTTACAGATTATTATTACCCCGTCCCCGGTCATCGGATTCAATCAGGATTGCCCGCACACAATGTATGCACATTCTCCACTCCCTGGGGGAGTATTCCAGCCATGCATGCAGTCTAGGTCTAGTCCTTATTTATAATATTTCAAAACTTATTGATTTTCTACACTCGTAGTTACTAGTACAATAAACCACCCCTGCAGGCATGGGGCTCACTACGTTAGCCCCATGGTGTATACCTATCTAAAACGCACAGGCAACAGTGTTTTTCCCCCCAAAGAACTGGTTAAATAAACTTTTCATGCACACTGGTTTTTGTTTATTAATCTTACTTTGCATTTGTCAAGTAACTATTTCAGCAACATTTAAACATTAAAATATTGTAAATTTACTGAGAAAAAAAAAATAAAAAAATAATTTTATCAAATAGCTCAACATGTTAGCAATGAAAGTTAATATGAAGACAGTAAATTTATTAAATAAATAAATCCTCTATTTTTAGTGCTTTAACATACTCAACAGTGTTGCACTGATGTTTTTTTATTAGCCTCTAGATACGTAAATGTAAACATTTTGACAAAATCCCAGTTACCGTTAATGTTATTACATGGCTAGAAGTGTAAGGACTATTAAAGGGTGACAATAAACCTACTAGTAAACTGGTACCTAGCAAATAATTTGAACAACATAGTCATAGAATCTATACTGTGGCGGAATCAAGGGGGGGGGGGAATCGGCCATGGCCCTCCCCTTCTCCTTTTTGTTTGCTTGTCAAGGAATATTTTGGGTAGATCTAGACTAGATCTAAACAGACACTTGAAAAGCTAAGGATCATTTTTTCCACTTTTTTCGCTGGTCAGCGAATTTTTCTGGTGCCTGATGAGGCCCTGAGGCTGAGCAGACTTCGGCCTAGACAGGAATAACCATCTTTCTGGGGGCATTCTTTTGACAAAATGACAGAGCTCAGAGGCATTTAGAGAAGCCAGATATGCAATCTCAGCGGATCCAACCGTCAACGCCAAATAGAGGCTGATATTTCGGTCCAACTTCGGCCCTCCCTTTTGAAAAATCCTGGATCCGCCGCGCCGCTGAAATAGATCTAGATCTATACTAAGACTAAGTTGCGGTGTATTGCATATTGCATAGTTGAATCTAGATCTAGACTCTACACACTAGACATCAATAGCCGTGGAATATGAGGTTGTTTTTTTTTTTTACAATTCTGACATTTGCTTGCTTTTTCCTCGTATATCTAGACTAGTCTAGATCTATACATACAAAAATTCCACACTTCTACTGCAATGCGAGCATGTAAAAAAGTAACGTCTAGATCTAGTTTACTTTGTCTCTAGCTTGCAAAATGACCACAGCCTTCCCAGCAGGCCAAGCCCAAGGCCAGGGTCCCAGACCCAGACCGCGGAGAGCCTGAAGCGTCGGGCCCCAGAACAGGGCGCTTCCGATGGGGACTGCAGTCTGCTAATTGAGCAGTCTTAAAATTAACGTTACACAGATCTAGAACTGATCGCGAAAAAGAGCAAATCTGTTAAATTAGCTGTTTGTTCACTTTTACATTGAATAACCCGGCCATAAATAAGTAAAAGAAGTGAACTAACCTTCAATCCTCGCGATTGCAACCGGCAACTTCTGGTTGAATTCAGTCGATCTACCGTAGACGTAACTTAGTAGTACATACGTACAAGGCCTGGCATGGCATGGCCGCCTGGCTATATACGCTATTACTGCATTAAGCAGCGAGCGCGCTAGCGCCAGCGCGCGCAGTCTAGTCTAGCCTCGCGGGTATTATGTTGTTAACCCGTGGACTACTGAATTCTCTCACTCCCATAGGCTTAATACAGGGACCACCCGGTTCCAGTATGCAATGGACTTATACGAGATACTATCTCATTAAAACGAGATAACTATCTCATTAAAACGAGATACTATGTCGTTTTAACGAGATACTATCTCATTAAAACGAGATAACTATCTCGTTTTAACGAGATACTATGTCGTTTTAACGAGATACTATGTCGTTTTAACGAGATACTATCTCATTAAAACGAGATACTATGTCGTTTTAACGAGATACTATCTCATTAAAACGAGATACTATCTCATTAAAACGAGATACTATGTCGTTTTAACGAGATACTATCTCATTAAAACGAGATAACTATCTCGTTTTAACGAGATAAAAATATTTTTACCATGTCCCTTCCCGGGCTCCGTAACTTCGCTGTGTTTCTCTAAATCGTCAATGTTCCGGTGATCGATTCGTTAAGAACGATTTGTGTGATTGATATAAACATGTACACATGTACCTGATATAATAATGGCACACAAAGTCCAAAGCAAGATGGACATGAGCATGAAACTAAAGCTCAAAATCATCTCATATATCTTCATCTCTCATTCAACCTCCTGACTCCACTAATTAATCACTATGAACATGACGGACAAAGAAAGCGGACAAAATATACAGTTCCTCAGGTAGACAAAGGAACATCCCTTCACTGCTATTATGTAAAATTGTGTAGAACAGGTGAATATGCATGTGACACCTGTTCTACACAATTTTACATAATAGCAGTGAAGGGATGTTCCTTTGTCTACCTGAGGAACTGTATATTTTGTCCGCTTTCTTTGTCAGTTATATTCATAGTGAATGCACCCCATTATCTAACATATTTTCAATAAAAAAAAAGTCTACCACCATCTCTAGTTCATATTCTAAGTTTGGGATATTTGTAAGGACCAACAATCCAGGTTATGGCAAGATAATGATATTGTTGGTTTCGCTTGTATCTCATTGGCATAAATTGTAGATAGAGACAGCAGCAAATTAATTGCACGTGAGCATCTATCATTTTGAGGAAAGAAGGGCAATTATCTATTTCTGAGACTACACAGCCGAAAGCTTGCTCGAATAAAGTGGAAGTTGAGCTACATCTGTGTACTCTTGTACCATAATTCCTCACGCCTATATATATATATATATAGATATCAATATACATATCATGAAGTACTTTCAAGCGCAGAGTGTGCATTCATTTCAGTAATAAAAAAATAAGTATTTAATAAGATTTAGCACATATGGCAAAGGATACAATGTGCTTGGTTAATACATACAGCACATGCTAGCTTGGTTTATTCTTGAAACCTGTTTTGGAGTCCCAGACCATTTCACCAGCGATATAAGTCCTTTTAACATTTAAATCATCATCTACAAACAGGAAATCTGCATCAGTGCCGTAGTCTAGAGTTCCTTTCCTCTCTGTGATTCCTAGAAGGTGAGCAGGGTGAAGAGTGGCAGCTTCGACGGCCTCTACGGCGGTGCAACGGGTTGCTCCTTGTAAGTACTTGACACAAGATGACATGGTGGCGATGCTGGTTAACAAAACAAAAAGTATCAAGTAGTTTGGATTTAGTCAAGACATCAATATTAGAGCAGGACTGCACTACTTGTAGCTACTTGCACCCTCTATATAGCAAACAATGCCTAAGCGGTACCTGTTGGTCCCCCATGATCCCGTTTTTCTTATGTTAATTGAGAGCTGATTTGATGAGATACCGTATTTGCCGGCGTAAAGGCCGCACCGCCGTATAGGCCGCACCCCCGATTTTGACATTAAAAAAAAAAAAAAAATTTTTTTTTTTTTTTTGGTTGTTGTTGTTGTTTTGTTGTCGAAAACCCACGCGGGGAAGGACCTTCATTTAACATCGAGGTGCAGTTAAAGGCGCTGATTTGTGCATGTAAACTTGTCACAAAATAATAGTAACAATGTCGTTTTTAGAAGAATGTGTAAGATCATTAATGTGAATTAAAAACAAAAGAGTACTAGGTCCTAGGATAGTACCTTGTGGAACACCATTTGTTATATAAAAAAAATTGAGGAATTATTATTATAAACTACATATTGAGATCTATTAGAAAGATTACTTTCAAACCAAGATGACAGACAAATTTTAGTGTTGTTGTAGTTTCCGAGTGGTGAGTCAACACTGATTACTGAGATGGGAGACATTGCCAGGCATAGCGCCATAAATCAAAACTAAAAAAAAAAAAAAAAAAAAAAATCTTTTTTTACTCTTTCGCCGCATAGGCTGCACCCCGACTTTTTGATATTTTTTCTTCCAAAAATACTGCGGCCTATACGCCGGCAAATACGGTAACCACCTGTCAGTGACCACGCTGGGAGGTCTAATCCCTCCTGACCAAACTAGTGCAGACAGGCTTTAATATAAAGGAAGTGAGTAGAGGAAAGAGTAAATCATGTATAAATTTCCCAGGCCTGGCGTTCTAAATGGCCATTGGGCACCTCCAATGTAGGTGGGTTGGCTAGTTGGTTGATGAATAATTTTCCTGTCTTGCTCATTCAATGCCATGACATAGGCATACCATTAGTTACCAGTTTTCTCTTCACAAAGCATTTTGTTTAACATTTAAAGATAAAGACCAGTTATGGTCATGCGATTGCATTGTAAAAGAAACGTTATGGAATCGATCAGAAAAGGTTGATCATCGAGCATATACGTATTGGTGTGTACTGCAAGGTTCTGGAATCATCAAAATGATAAGAAATTTGGCCCTGTCTTGGTAAAGTTACAAGCACTGTACACAGAGAAATGTATATGGGACTATGCGACACGTGCGTGATATCTATCAGGTCCAAATAGATATAATAATTTACTAAATATATCAATTAGTAGGCGGTTTCTCTGCAAAATTTGTATCATCAGGTATTAGCCAAAACATATTCTTTCACATGATTGGTAATAAGAGCTTCATTTCATTTTTTGAGAGGGGGGGGGGGGGGGGTTAAAACTGGTCTTTACCTTTAAGTAGAGCCAATAAATACTGAGATGAATTACATGATGATCATATAAAATAGTGATAAGAGAAAGAAGAAGGGGTGATCATATCAAGGAGAACATCCACCTGCCCTGACAATGAACTGAATGTCATCCCATTGCAGATAAGGCATCCATTACCATGACAACCAATGTAAGAGTAAGATGAAGAGGTGTTCATAGAGCCTATATAACAGTTCTTACCTTCCACTGAGAGTATTGGTACCGGCCACATAAGCAGCATTGTCCCTCACATCCAGCTGTTGTGTGCCTAGTTGATGCCTGCCAGGAGGTAGACCCAGCGCAGACAGGGCATCCGTTACCAAGACAACCCCTGTTGATTAAAGCGCAATACATTAGATGTGTCGTGATCTAGTAGAAAAGTTATCAAACTGCACATTATTGATCTATGGATACGAGGTCTGAATCCCCACCATAGCATAAAGAGTAACACAAGTATGTATGGTAATACCATTTTAGCAACAGACAAAATATTTTCATTGTTAAATTTTATATAAGCATGGCTGCATATTAACTCCCCCCCCCCAAAAAAAAAAAAAAAAACAAATTATTTACTTGAATATCACTGGTTAGCTGAAATAAGACAAAATGGATGCAACGCAGAAGATGAAATGTACAGATTTACGTTTTATGTAAACCACATATCCTCTGGATACAACAATTGGACTTGTGAACGTCAGATTCTTGTTCAGAAAGTCCAAAAGATCAAAACGTTCTAACACTGTACTTGGTATCTCATCTAATTCTGGTCTTTGGTGAAGCAGTAATTAGAAAGTCCATAATACTAAAAACTATTGTCTTGTGAACCTTCCAAGCAGTCCTAACGAAATAAAGCCTTTACCAGAAGGTCTGCACAACTAAATCATTCCATCAACTGGTAATAATATAATACATTAATTTTATACTGGGTTTATATAGCGCTTTAAACATCTAAAGCACTCTACAGTTATATCACCAGCCTGGTCATTGGATTCAGGTTTGCCCACAAGTATGCACATTCTCCATTCCCTGGAAACACTCCAGCCAGGCGTCATTTTTACAGACGCTCACAATGCTGAGTAAACTACAATGATTTTCGTATCTAACCAGGTACCCATTCAACACCTGGGTGGAGAGAAACAATGAAGATGAAAACGCTTTGGTAAGTGGTGTAGAAGTGTTGTGGTCTAGTGGATAAGTAACCCGACTGAAGATCGCAAGGTGCGGGGTTCGAGTCCCGCCGCAGTACTAATGTCCTTTGGCAAGACGTTAATCTACATTTGCCACTCTCCACCCAGGTGTTAAATGGCGACTGGCTGGAATGCTCCCCAGGGAGTGGAGAATGTGCATACATTGTGTGCGGATGAGCCTGAATCCCGATGACCGGGGTGATAATATGAACTGCGCCTAGAAACAAACTATTAGGCGCATTATAAATGTGAGCTATTATTATTATCAATAAAACAGTCTTTGAGTTTAGTTACCATCGGGATGTGTCTGGAAGGCTATACGTAGAGCTGCTGGGTGAGTATGTATACCATCAGCTATCACTCCGTAGTACACACAACGGTTGATCGCATTGCTTGCTAGAAGACCCACTATACCTGGATCTCTGTGATGGAACTATGCAAAGATAAATAAAATCAATTGATGAGCATTGAAGCACCACCACACTACTTATAGTTACTTGCGCCCTCTATATATCAAACAATGCCAAAGCGGTGACCGTTGGTCCCCCATGGTCCCCTTTTTTTAATGTTAATTGAGAGCTGGTTTGATGAGATAACCACCTGTCAGTGAGCATGCAGGGAGGTCTAATCCCTTCTGGCTTTAATAAGTGAAAATAAAAGTTTGAAAATGTTTGAATTGTTCATATCGATTAAAAAGATGCTTGATTTCAACATTTACATGACAATTAATAATTTAACCCACTGACTACTAAATGATCTCATTCCTATAGGCTTCAAAAAGAGGCCATCCAGTTAAAGTAGATGATAGTTTAAACCACCACAACTTCATATCATTGGATAGTATGCTAAAAGAGGTATTGATTATGTTTTCTGTTTTTTTATTTCTATATACACCTGTATCTATAAAACTAGGAAATGAAAATAAGAAGTGAAATAGCTGTCATCATCTACACATTTTCAAGCTCTCTTCTTCACTAATCATTTTATTTATTAGCCCGTACCAAATAATCCAATGAATAAAAAGCTTATAGAAACAGGGATCAAACCTATTAAAAATACATGTTTTATAAAATCAGATCATCTCCAATGGATTAACATGTTAAAATGCTAAGAATTTAAGTATAAAAGTAATTTTAAAAATAAGGCATGGTATTAATAATATCTTTAATTTGAACAAATGCATATAATTATATACGATGCCAGCTCTTATTTTGACACCCTTGTTCAAATACTTTGTATTAAAATGTACATATATTTAGACTGATGCGTTGACTAATTTGGTTTAGGCATGTTTCTATTGAGGGCAACTTACTGGAAGCATTGCATTGAAGAGATGAGTGATGAATGAAGCACCAGCATTGACAGACTCTTCTGCTATACATAGATTAGCCGTAGAATGACCTGAACGAAAGAGCGAAAGCGGAATAACTATATCATCCCTTGAATTGCTACACCAGGGACCAGTTTCACAAACCTTTTTTTCAATAACAAATGACAAAAATCTGTGATTAAACTGCTGATAACCAATTAGAAGCAAGGATTTCACTAGCTTATAACAAAAACTGTCATTTCTCACTAATGACAAGTTTTGTGAAATCGGGCCCAGTTCAACATAGGTGCACGATGAATGGAATCAATCAATCAACCAATCAATCATTGTTTGATAGCATGTCTTCCTACTGATTCAATGGATGGGAATTTGCATTCAATAATAACACTGTGCTGAAAATATATATATACTGATGTTTGTACAACATCACAAAGAATAATACCAATAAAATAACATAATTTAATAAAAAAACAATAATATCAATCACACAATAACAACAATGAAAAGAAGAATAACACAATTATGAAAATTACAATAATAATAATAAGGAAAATGATAATAATAATGATAAAAATAATAACAGGAACAATCAAAACAAAAACTGAGTGCCTTCGAGTTACAAGCAACTTGTCTAAGTGCTTTACAGGGTATCATTTCCAAGCAAATCATAGTAAAAGGCAAGTCAGCATACAGTAAGCAGTAAAGTTCTCTGCTCATATGGTAATCCAACCACACTAACATGCAACTTTAACAGGTACCCATTTAACACCTGAGTAAAGATTTAAGTGCCATACCAGGCCTTGAACCCAGGACCCTCCCATCCCCAGTCCAGTGATCAAACCAATTAACTACAGTATTTAGTCTGTTTGGAGCCAGAAGGGTGCTAACCCATATACTACAACACCATTCTGGCTCTGAAGAGATACAGTCAAACTTGCTTTAGTGACCACCTGTCTACAAAGACCACCTGTCTACAAAGACCACCTGTCTACAAAGACCACCTGTCTACAAAGGCCACATTTGTTGTTTCCCTTGAAAATGGTTTCAAATTGAATCATGTACTAAAGGAACCTGTCTACAAAGGCCACATTTGTTGTTTCCCTTGAAAATGGTTTCTAATTGAATCATGTACTAAAGGAACCTGTCTACAAAGGCCACATTTGTTGTTTCCCTTGAAAATGGTTTCTCATTGAATCATGTACTAAAGGAACCTGTCTACAAAGGCCACATTTGTTGTTTCCCTTGAAAATGGTTTCAAATTTAATCATGTACTAAAGGAACCTGTCTACAAAGGCCACATTTGTTGTTTCCCTTGAAAATGGTTTCAAATTTAATCATGTACTAAAGGAACCTGTCTACAAAGGCCACATTTGTTGTTCCCCTTGAAAATGGTTTCTCATTGAATCATGTACTAAAGGAACCTGTCTACAAAGACCACCTGTCTACAAAGGCCACTTTTTGTGTTTCCCTTGGGTTGTCGCTATAGACAGGATTGACTGTACTTTCTACTGTCACCATCATTATGTTACTCACCTACGGACACAGTAATGCCTCTCTTTACTAGCTCCTGCACCGCGGCCTTGGCGTTACTCAGCTCCGGAGCTAGCGTTACTATGGCAACATCATCCAGAATGCTGTAGACATCTAAGAGGTCTTGGGTGCCGCCAGAAAGGGGGTGGACCAGGTGCTGGGGATGTGCCCCTCTTTTCTCTTTGCTGATGAAGGGCCCTTCTAAATGTAGACCTGGAAATGGATGAAGGTTGAAAAAGTTCCATGGCCATGGGTATATTTTTGAGAATAGCACTAATTCAAGAACCTCTTTAAAAGCTTGTGTCTTTGTCTTGCACTCATTAGAATACACAATAAGAGGGTTTGATAATATAAAGAATAATAGCTACATTTATATTGCACACATATTCATGCCAGGGGCTGCTCAATGTGCCTACAAAGTTGTATTTTTACCTGGGCTTAACCCAAGCTGTCCCAATGCACTACATGCATTTCAGGCATGAATTCCTACACCTGGATAGAGTGCAGGGAATGTAGATTAATGCCTTTCCAAAGAAAATAGCACTAACTTACAAGTTACAACACAATTTGAAACTTAGACTTTAACCCACTGTCTAAAGGAACCTGGTGGTTCCTGTATTGCAATGGCATAATTCAGTTATCAGCCGGTTAAAGTGATTTGATCGTTGGGTTTTAACAGTCTACCTCTCTATCCATATAAAACAAACTTTAAAAGTCTGAAAGCACAGAAATGCTGATTAGTGTCTTCCATTTACATGAAAAATATGCGTTTATACTCTCACTTTCAATCCTTTACCTATTCCAATGTCTTGCATAACCTACATGAAGACCTTTGAAAAGGTATTACTAAAAAGTGATGATGCAAGACAAATATAAAGGACATTTAATACAAATGATGAGCTTTTCTCTCTAATGTAGCTCCTCAAGCTATCCACTTTTCAAAATATCAAAAATGAATTTCAGAAACTAGTTGTACATTCTATGATGTAATAACTGCATTTTAATTTTTGACTTGATCTTGAGGCCTACAAATGTGAAAGTTGGAGCTGAAAACATTACTGCTTGATTGACACAGGGAGCACAAACAAAATATTTAAAGCCTATCTGCACTAGTTTGGCCAGGAGGGAATAGACCTCCCTGCGTGGTCACTGGCAGGTGGCTATCTCATCAAATCAGCTCTCAATAAACATAAGAAAAAATGGATCATGGGGGACAAACATGTACCACTTAAGCATTGTTGGCTATATAGAGGGCGCATATACATGTAGTGCAGCCCCACTTTAAACTATGAATACTGAAATCATATGCAAGTAGACCTTTTAAGAATATGACTAAATCCTACCTAATACACCTGCTCCTTGCTTTGACCCCTCTGTTTTGTGTATCTGTGGTATAATCTAAATTATAAAAAGATATGAGGCGGAAACAAATCTGATTACAACATAGAAAATGGGCAGGCTATATGTCAGCTTCAATATAATCTTACCAAGAAACAGTGTTCATGATGATGGTGGTGATGGTGATGGTGATGGTGATGATGATGATGATGATGATGATAATGGTGATGTTGATTGTGGCGCTGATGATAACAATGATGATGATCATGTTGAAGATGATAATTATGAGGGTTGAACACTGATGTCGAGGAGGGGGAGGATAATGATGATGATGAACATATTGCTGATGTTAGAGATAGCATTGTTATCATTATCATGATAATAATAATGAGAGTCATAGTAATAATAATGATAATAAAATAATAATAATAATGACAATAACAATAATAACGATATAGATTTCAAGAGTCTGAACATGCCATTGGAATGTTAACCCACCTTTCTGTATGTATCTGGGGATGAAGTGATGAGGGTGGGGCAGAAAGAGGTGACCCCATGAGACAGGATGCCTTGAGCGACCTTCTGGATTCCCTCCGACACAAGCTCTGGCTCAGAGGAAAAGTCATAACCAAAACCACCTGGTATCAAGAAAAGTAAGATAAATTAAGGCTTGATTATTACTAACATGCGTCTGGGAAACATGGGCACCCAAAATCTAAGCCCGAACGCCCAAGATTTTGCAGTTTTTAGATAGGGATCAAAGTCCTATCTCTATATCATGCTAATGAGCCTTCAGAAGAGGATGCAACTGCAAGTCATTCCTTGTACCTTTTTTTTTTCTAGAATGGAATAAAAGCTCAGGAAATTGAGTTTGGGGAGTTGGAAAGAGCAGTCACTCTTCTAAAGCTAGCTTTCAAATAATTATCATCATCGTTTAGTTTTTCTGCTGCTGCATGGTAAGACATTTCATTTCAGACCTGCCAACCTCTGGAGTTCAAAAACTGTATTCTTTAGTCCCAAAAGTTGTATTTTACTGACAAAAGTTGTATTCTTGAAAATAAACACGGATTGTTACGCGGATCAATGCCTCTTACAGTTTTTACCTACAGGAAGAATTTTTTGTATTGATCATTGGTTGAATATGCATGATTTCGTCATGACTGGTGTGTTCGATGAACCAATGAACATCCCCAAATTGCTGATGTGAGATGCTTGTAGGATACTTTACAGGACAGAATGAACATTTTGCCATTGAAAATGGCGGACGCACACACAAAATATTAATTTAATAATAAAAAAAAAAAAAAAAAAAAAAAAAAAAAAAAAAAAAAAAAAAAGTTTTTTTTTTTTTTTTTTTGAAAATCGTATTTTATTAATGAAAATCGTACTGTCGTATTTGCTTCTAAAAATCGTACTAAATACGACTAAATCGTACTGGTTGGCAGGTCTGTCATTTCCCTTATGCCTCAGTTACCCCTTTGCGTATTTGGTTTGTGTATACTATTGCTGCGTATATATTGCAAGCAGTTTTAACTCTCGTTCCTATTTCTTGATATCAAGAAATGATTTTCTGTTGTAAAGCAATGGTATTTCTTGATATCAAGAAATAGGAATAAATGTTAAAACGGCTTGCCATAAATATGCAGCAATACACTAGCCAAATACGCAAAGGTGTGACCGAGGCATTACAGCCCTTCACCAAACCTTCTGGTCATCAACTTTCATCTGGATGAGGCCGGATGCTCACATATCTTCTTCTAATGTCTCTTTCCAGCTTTGCGAGGTCTTCCACAGGGTTTCGAGCCAGCAGCAATAATGTGGGATGCAAATAACAAGACATTTTGCATTTAAACCATGACGACAATTTCCCTTCTTTCTGAAGCTCAAACCGTTTTGGAAATGTAAACGCTCTACTACAGAAATGCAAGCAGGGACATAAAACTTAGTACAGCCCTTGATCTATTAACCCATAACCTACTGGAACCCAGTGGTCCCTGTATTAAGCCTATGGGAATGAGAGAATTTAGTATTCAATGGGTTAAGTAACTACAGATTACTGCTCTCACCATTGATTTGCACATCAATGTAGCCAGGAACAATAATGGCATTCTGGCAATCTATCTGGTGATCAGCATAGCCTTTCTCCTCCCAGAAAAGCTTTCTTGGATTCAGGATCTCCCCATTTCTCACCCACAGGTCGTCTTGTATGATCCGACGCTGATGGAGGATGCGACAGTTCCTGAACTGGATGATGGGATGATGAGAGACCAAGCCATTGGAAGGCATCTTCAACATACACTTGCGTACTGTATGGGCCATATAGGAAAATGAAGAGAAAAAAGAGAGATTGAGTCTGAGAAAAAAAACATGGAATTTCAGATAGTTTTGTTCGGCTGGTGAGCCTTGTCAACGGTCAAGTCACATTGGCCCTTGTTAAAAATTAAGTTGTCACTTGTCAGCTTGTAAATTTGAAATATGTGATACCTTGTACCGGTTACGTTGTTGTTAGGTCTAATAGAAAAGGGAAGGGAGAAAAATAGGAATGCATGAAAACATGAAAAGAACAGCAAAAACACAATATACCGTAAGTATAAAGTTTATAGGCCTATGGAGGTATATGCAGCAATTTGATATGATATGATGAAAAATTGAGGTTGGGACACTATTTATAGGCAGGGTGGCCCATTAGCAGGCCCCAAAAATGAAATTCTCTGAATATAGTCAGCATTTGAAGTGAATTTTTTTTTTCTTTTTTTTCCCCCCTTCCACAGGGATCCTTTATTAAATAATATCGTTCACATTATTATGTATACAAGAATTGATTTTTACATGCAGAAATTCAAAATAATATTCCTGGCCATGGGTGTCGATCCTTACGTAATACCTATTCATCAGGGGCCGGGGGATGAATAATAGGTATCAATGACAGATCGACACCCATGTTCCTGGCCATTCAAAATGATAAGATAATACATTTATAGATATCAGTTACAAATTGAAGTTCACTTTTTTAAATAAATATCACAGATTCAGTTGGCAAAATGATTTTAGAAGAAATAAACAATCAGAAACACTTGTGAAGTGATTATTTACTAAGAATCATCAGAAGTATTATTTACTATTATTTATACCAAGATTGATATCTTTCATGAAATATGAACAAATAAAAATTAAAAAAATGATTTATTAATTCTCACATAGAATCTAGGCCTAGCCCTAGAGTCTACAGTAGACTCTAATTCAACAAGTCTACTGACCTAAAATGACTAGTTTTGACCTTGACTTTGTGATCTGGAATTTGTGTCATATGATTTGTGATACTTGATAACCCTTGGGTAGAAGTATCATGGAATTTGAACAAACACTTTTGAAATTATGCCGAAAATAATTCAAAATCTTGATTGCAGACCTGAAATGACTTTTGACCTTGACTTTGTCACTTCAAAGACTAATCTTATCATTGATGATACTTGATTCCCTTATGAGTTATGTTCAAGTTTCATGGATTAGGATTAAGAACTTCAACTTACACATTCAAAATTGTATCAAAAATATTGATGTTTCAGACGCCTGCTATGTCTCGCTTTTGCTCAACTCCAGGGAGCTCCGCCGCCGAAGGCCAGGGGACGGCTTCGGCGGCGGAGCTCCCTGGATTCAGCTTTTGCTATGCAGGCGAGACAAAAAATGAAGACGCGTGTTCATCCATACCAACATTATATTTGAACTAGTGGGACCGTTATAGAATTACTTTTCTCTACCAAACCTATTTCCGATCATTCAATCATATCTGTACAGTCTATAAAACCAAAGAAAATGACAACAATGAACCTAGTACAAATTGAAATTGCGAATTCTACCTTTTCACTCACCAAAGTGTGCTGTCTTTTCAAGAGATCAGCATCGAAAATTAATAATAATAAAGATTTTTCACTGCCCTCCTGAGTAGTCTTTATTCAAGAAATTAGAGAAAACAATAATGACTTTATGGTATTGAGAATGATAATAGATAGATAATAAGAGATAATAATAATGATAAAGATGATGAGGATAATGAAAATGATAACAGTAATAATACTACTAATAATAATAATATCGATAATAATAATAGTAATTGTAAAAGTTATCATAACAACAGTATAATGATAATCATTATATACAATTAAAATAATAACTAATATGATGATGATGATGATAATGATGATTAAAGATATACAACAATGTTGATGATAATAAAGATGATGTAAAACAATATTAAGGATATTGAGAAGAAGAGGAAGAGGAAAAAGAAGAAGAGAAGAAGAAGAAGAAGAAGAAGAAGAAGAAGAAGAAGAAGAAGAAGAAGAAGAAGAAGAACTGTTCACAACAAAATGATATATTTAAAAAAAAACAGACATTTCCATTTAGAAATGTAAACAAAGATTTTTGTTTCTTTGTTTAGATTTATGAACAGCTTTACAACGGCCTTCGTTTTCTCAACAACAAAAAACAAAAAAAAGAAGAATAAATATAGTAAGGGCATCCTTTAACATTCATTCATTGGATAGGAGACTAGGCCTTCGCCCCATACTTAGGAACTGTGGATGCTGAAAGGAAACATCCACTCTCTTTCATTTGTTTTATCCACTCTTGCATATTATCACACACATAACTTGAAATGAACACTACAATAACATTGTCAGCAATTAAGATATAGGCAAATCCGATTTTATTCATTTCTGTTTTATCTACCTTGCAAGCCCACACAAGTACAGCAGACTATATAAATTTCTTAAGTTATTATCTATGTCAATGAAATACAATATATCTATTAGACTCTTAGCTTACTTAGCTACACATTGAACAACTATAAATGTCTACATATGAATACAGAGGAGACCGGTGTGAAGAAATGTCAACATTTGAGACAAAATTGCAACAATTTTCTTCAAGACTTCTTAGTTTGTGTATCCTTTAAATGCTGAGTTGAGAATTTATCATATCATCTTTGATTGCTCAGGTTTCCAAACTTGAATAGGTATCAACCTCATGCGTAGAACCTAAACCACTTTTTGAAGAAGAAAAAATTCCCATTACATTTAAGAAATGTGCAAAAATCATGATTTATTTTACCCTTTGAATACTAATTTACAATATTGATTATTTGTCAATAAGAAAACAAGTACTCAGGATTTTTACTTCAAATATTATTAACCCTTCAGTAAACTTTGGAGGAAAATAACCATATAAAGTAATGATGTAAAGATTGGACACGGCTTCATGTTCACAAGCATATAATTTCTTGTTAATTCTCAAAACACAAACCATTACATAATAATAACTCAAACTAAATAAAAACATCTTTACTTACGGTACTAAAACCTGTCAATTAGAGCATAGCAAAAGAAACTAATGCACAAGCAGCTTGGAATAAAAAGGAATTCCTCTGATTTCAAAACACATAACAGTTTCAGCAAAGGAACATGAACTTGCATTATTTCATTTTAAAATGAATGGTCACCTAGGTACAACAACATAATCATGTATAGTTAAATGTAAGAACAAGAAACGTGGTATTAAAGGGGAAGTCCACCCTGAAATTAAGTTAGTTTTAATAGGAGTAGAAAAATGAGAGAAACAAGTCAGTGAAAGTTTGAGCAAATTCCGATTAAAAATAAGGGAGTTAGGATTTTTGAAGTTGTGATCAATCAAACACAAATTGGCAACTCTATGACGTATCATGCGAGCTCAACTTCCATTTGCTCAGTACTAAAAAAATCTAAAATTTTCATTTTCCCTCAAGAAAAATTTCAACCATACATGCACCCTAAATATAATAATTGCAAATATGTTTCTATACTCCCCCTGCAAGGAACAAATATATATTCCGTCATCAATAACGAAGAAAACATGATTTTATGGAATATTATGCACAAAGCAAATGAAGGAGAGCTCGTATAATAAGTCACAGAGTTGCCAATTTGTATTTAATTGATCACAACTTCAATAATTCATAACTTTCTTATTTTCATTCAGAATTTGCTCAAACTTTCACTCACCTGATTTTCTTTTTATTCTGCCTCTATCGAAACAAACTTATTTTGGGGGTGGACTTTCCCTTTAAGGTTTGAGCAAAAGAAACTCATTTCATAATCCAAGTGAGATTACTTGGGTCTAGTAGCACCACAAATAAACATAGAAAAATCATAATTCAATTTATGCTATACAATTGCATTTCACAGTGAACATGAATAACTACTGAACATGATCCTGAAAATCATCTCACAGTCATACCTGCTTTAACATTACAACCAACTGTATAGAAAACCATCAGTCTATAAAGACAACATTTTGCATTTCCCTTGAAAATCAGTTCTCACTGAAACATGTACTAAAGGAGCCTATGCGTAAAGACCAACTGCCTATAATGACCACTTTTCACGTCTCCTTCAAACAGTCTTTTTCATTGTATAAACATGTCTGGTGGTATACAAACAACTAAGCTTTTACTCTATCTGTATTGTATTCTCCCATTCCTCTCTGCTTTATAAAGGAACCATCCATTTCCTAAATAGGTTAATTAATAATAATGCAATGTTCATTGAAGATTTCAGGAATTGCAATACGATATTCAGCCCCTTGTAGTGACTTTGGTGTTTGTTTTTTGTTCCACGGTCCGCATCCTTTAAAATATCAAAGTCAAAGCTTAATTTGGTCCCTTTACATTGTTTGGAGTCTCCAGGAATCTTAAACTAGTCCTCTTTCACACAAGAGCAATCTCTGAGTTCATACATGATCAATCTTGGCCATGCTGAATGTAATAAGGGTAATTAATAAACTTCCAGTTGAAATATGGTCGGATAATAACAAAGTGGCAGTGCTACTACACTGTACACTGTAATTAAACAACATAAGGACTGCGACTGCAGCATCAAAACACAACATAATCTTTAGGAATAAAAACCATAACGTAAGAAGGAATGTCAGTCACAACAAGATTAATACAAAATTGATTTCTCTGTAGACTTTAAAGTTTACACGTAAAACCATTTGCCATACTAACATATAAAAAGTAATATTCACATATAAATAAGTGTTGCTCCACATTTAAAGCATTCATTTACACTATGTACATAATTATAGATACAGCTTTTGTGATGAAAAATCAGAATAATTCAGCTTTTGAAATAATTCATCAATTCTAAGATACAAGATAATCACAATGAAAAGAGAACATCACTGATTGCAGGCCCTTGCAAAAATCATGGCTTATCAGATTTTTAACCGTCGTCAATATTGATATGTTTATAATAGTGAAGTAGTAATGGTAAATAATTAACTGGGGTGGGGTCTAGGATCAAGTTTGACAAAGGAAATTTAGACCCCAGACTAACTTTCTTTGATAAAACCCATTTTGAACAAGACCTTAGGCCAAGAGCGGGTTAAATTTCAGTAGAATATGGGCATGTCATTTTAAATCCTTGCCATATACTTCAGTTCTCAGACAAGACATTTCGTCTGCAGTTGCTTCTTCTGAATTCTGTTTATACATCAATTCTTTTGGCTTTGTCCATTAAAAAAAAAAGGGCAGCCATGCTTTGGCAAAGGTAATTTCAAAATACCACGAGTCAAGATTGTCAACGCCATTTCATGTTATAAATAATGCGCACATTTTTGAAATCATCATCACTGCACATTCCTTGGTTTGGTCGAATATGTTCCAATAAATTGACTGTTTTTAACTTTCAATTTGAATCAAACAATTATATCAAATTAGACAATGGAAAATCTTTTAACCAAACAGAGCCAATACAATACAGTTAGAAAAAGAATTGTAACAGCTTCTTTACAAACATATAGTTTGTATACAATCATTTCTAATACATTACTTTGAACATGAGGCAGGCTTTACGAAACACATTCTTTTACATATTCATAATAACGATGCATAATTTATTAGCAACATGCATATTTAAAAAATGTAATCAAACCTAAAATTAGTGCATCTAGCAAGGCTATGTTTAGACAATCCATTTGACTTGCTTCTAAATTAATTCTGTTTTTAGTCATCCTTTTTACCTATTCCTTGTTGCGTCCATACAAACTGTTTCTCTGAGCATATAAAACTGTTATTTCCTAAGTTTATAAAGTGTTAATCTGTCGTACAACAGAGTATTGGTAAGTACAGAATATATCATTCATACATGTATAAGTAATGCATAACTGGTAACATGGCAAGATAAAAACTTATATATATATAGCAACTGGTTATGTTAGCCCATAAGATTAAATACTCCTACATTTAATTATCATGTTTTGTAGTACCCGCTATGCAGTTCTATCGCAAGAGAATGTGTTTTATAAAAGAAATTGTTTTGCTAATCACTTATCCCTTTATACAGATCAACTACTAGTACATCTTGTATGGGATATCTATTTATCTACCACTGGGAAAACACCAAAATTAATGGTAAAGATAGATGTATACTAATGAAAAAATAAAAGATTATATAGATGGGTGAAGGATACTTCTCAAAAAAGCTATCATACTAGAAATATCTGCAGTTCTATTTTTTCGTCTTGTAGTATTTTTCTACTCATTTATTCAAATATTACTCAGTATACACTTATTGCTGAAAATATAACTTATGCCATTGAATCCATAAGATAAATGCACCAAAAATGAAACAAAAATGTAGAAGATATTAAATACAACTTGACAATTTGCTTTTCCTCTATTTGACACCTTCATTCACACAAGTCCATTTTGCAAAAGGCAAAAAAAACAAAACATCAATGCTCCAAAGAATATCATAATTTTCCTTTTCCATTTCTATAGAAGCAGATTTATAAACTTTATTTTACAACTACATGTATTTCTAGATTATTAAAAAACACAGGAATATTCAAACCTTTGCGAGTTGGTGTCGTGTTTTATTGTAGATATTATTTTTCCATTTTTTTAATGGGGACCCATTGAAACAATGAAACAATGGAAAAACACAGATAAGGTAAAACAAAATTGACTTCCAAAGAAGTGTAGGTCTGAATAATTAAAAACAAATCTTGTCATATCCGGTTTAATTCTTTGGTCCCAGTTGATTCAACTTCTGCTAGTTTGACTGTATACAGTGTTTTAGCACACTTTAATAGCCTGCATAATGTAAGCCTCTTACAATATTGTACAATTGACAATAGTACATGATGAATGAATAATAACTTGGGTGCATTTGTTTTCACATATTCCAGTACAGTTTTGCAAAACAGCTTCAAATACCTTGAGATACACATTTAAAACTCATCAAATTTTTCTAGTCATTTTAATGTTTTGGCCGAGGTTACTTTCTTGGAACCAACATGCAATAACATGTAATGTACATTATATTCCCATCTTTCTTTAAACACAATCTTCAAATGTTTATTGTTACATATATTATACACAAATCAACAAAATTATAATTATAAAGAGGCAGAGCACAATATTTGCTGGATCAGTCACACCTAGCACATATGCATCTACATACATAGTCTAATATCGTAATTTAATTTCATGGCAATGAATACCCAAATATCAAACACTGGTCCTTGCTAGTGATATTTACAAGCTACATGTATAGTACAATCAACAGTCATTGGAAAATGAAGACACAGAAAGATTAAGTGACATTTCTAGAAAAATGCAATAATTCATAATTTCCATTTTTAAAATGAACTAGTGAGAACTCATGCATAGAATTTAGACAAAATGGTTGGCAGACATTTCTAAAGTGGCAACTTGTACATTAAGAAGAAATTCAAAGGGGAAGTCATTTATCATGGCTATATGAAAAGAACTGGATCTTTATTTTTTTTAAATGTGCAATTACTATCCTAATTTGCAGCACAACAGACCAAACTTTATTTAAATTTTATATCCACAATGAATTGTTTCATCACGATCACCTCCCATGCTGTATATCACATTATTTTTGTTTCGTCATCTTCATTCAAAGAGGTTGTCTAATGTTTTTTTAATTTGGACCGTTATAGTCACTACTCACTAGATTGTTCTATAAATATATCTTTCATTAAATATGTCTGTGTTTTCAATAACAAAACTTTTTTTTTTTTAAATCATGTTCCCAAATATTGTTATAAGCTATATAATGCAGAAGCACTCACATATACGTACACCAGATGTACAGTCAAACCTGTCTTAGTGGCCACCTGTCTATAAAGGCCATCTGTGTGCAGTGGTCATGCACTTTGTCTCCCTTGAGAACAAAATGTTTGTTGTAGAACCTGTCTAGGTAGGCCACCTATGTCTAAACTGTGGCCACTTTTTCTGTTTCAATGGGGTGGCCTCAATACACAGGTTTGACCGTTTATCCTTCCCAATTCACATGTAGCAGCAAGTTCAATAAAAGGATTGTTAGAACCAGAAATTCCTCAGAGGATTGCAAATTAAAATTATACTGAGTTTGTAAATCCAGATGTGGTCTATATCAGGGATTTTCATCAATTCTTGAGGATTAATTGCCAGTACTAAATTACAGAGACACACACCATCAAGATCATTAAACGATCAAAAAGAATTACTAGAGTTCCTTGAATAACAATAAAGAGTGTATCTACAAAGAATCTTTAAATCCAGAAGAATACATCAAGGCCATAAAGTAATTCCCCACATTTTGAAGTAAACTTTCACATCTGCATACAACATACATAATACGGATAAAGAAATTTCAGAAAAAGGAAGAATCACATTTCTTTTAAAGTCAACACATGTTGTCCCTTTTTTAAAAAAGAGAGGTGTTAAGAGCATAAATGACAAAGAAATCAGTGAAAAAGAGAAATATACTGCAGTTATAATATGCAACACATTCTCACTTGGTACCTACATGAATGATATCACACATATGAAGAACACCTTAGTCATGAAACATGTACTTGTCCCAAGTATTAAAGCCATTGCACACAGGTCAGACACCATATTATCTGATGAGATGTTAACTTGAGAGGGCAGCAGACTATCTCACTTGTCCGACTTCTTGCCTTTGCCCCCTGACCTGGTAAGGAAGAAAAGAATAAGGAGGAATAAGGTTAAATACGAGGAAAAACATGAAACAAATATCAAATTCTATTAAAGATACTATGTCCCTTTTGCAACCATCATCAAATTCTGTAGAACTTTGCAAGAATTATGAATATGTCATGTAAGTCCCATCTGTAAAATTTAAACGTTAGCAGTGTTCTCATATTCAAGTCTAGCAAGTTAACGGAAACGGGTTGTTGTTCTTCTTTGGTAATAAGATAACATACATAAAATGAGCTGTAAAGGGTACATGAGCATTTGTCTACATCAATAACCCACTTCTTGTAATGGCCAATTTAAATTGATTGAATCTCTGTGCAGCACAAATTGTACAACCATTCAGTACAATAGTCTGAAAATCAGACTATTACTTACTGACTTGGTAGCACTTAAGTAGATTTGACAACTAATAGCCGTTATTTTCCCACTTAACGACATTTTCAAGCCCCCCTTTTTTTAGGGAAGTTCTAAATTAGTGTTATTTTTCAAATGCTGTTTGAATTTAACTTTTCAATAGTTTGGCCTGCAAATGGGACATACATGTAGTACCTTTAAAGAAACATTATTTTGCAAAATTCTGTAACTGATACACAAATAATGAATAATGAAAAGGCCATTTTTTTAAACGGAAAATCAGTGTCCCTACATGTACATCTTACATGTATCGGCTAAAAAAGCTATCAAGTGACACTCAATCCTATATGTTTTTTGCAATATAAACTGTTTCGCACTGCATATTGCGTACAAAGTGCATTAGACCGTTCACCACTTTTCTGTGCGTGTGCCCATTGCTTGCATTCTCTTAGGGGCGCAAACACATATATACGAGATAGGTGAAACTCATCACATGAGACCGCAATTATCATGAATCGATATAACACATACTGAACAAATATCCCCATTCAATATAATATATATTCAACTCCAAATTCAGAATTTCCCTCGTAAAATAAAATATTTAAACGTTGGCCTCTGGCACCACTTAGAAATTACTTTGTTGGTTCATATATTTGTTACATTAATAATAAATAATTAAACATTTTTTTGTATAGTGCATAACACATGTCTCTATGTGCTTTACAGAGTACAGAAGGGGTGGAAATGGTGCACTGGGTTCATAATTAATTTTCAGATTCCCGAGTACCCAACACAAACTTACTTCTTCTTGTTTTTTGGCGATGTTGACTGGAACATGCTGGAGGCTGACATGAGGTTCTCGATGTACTGGCCTAGGACCTGGTTCTCGGATTTGAGCTTCAAGTTTTCTTCTTTCACTTTGTCTACTCGGAGAGAGAGGTCTGCAAATCAAAAGCATTCAATAAATTGGGTTAACCTCATATTCAGGTTTGGTGAGGCCCCAAAAACTTGTCCTCATATTTCTTTGACTTTAGTTGAATAATAGTGAGATACTAATAATCTTAAAAGCTGGTGACCTGCTTTTCATACACAATTTTCACTAAACAAATAAGAGGTGACATATAATTCATACTCAGCCCTGATCCCGTGTATAAATTCCCATGTGCAACAGACACATACAACATATGGTAAGCAGGGTCTACTGTCCCCCAACAATTTTGTAATTCTCTTTCCTTTCTTCCATCTATTCTTCAAACGTTACTCCCTCACTCTGTGCAAGTTCCTGAAACCCCATCTTTTCATATAAATTCATGTTAATCCCTTCTGTATCTTACATTGTACATGTACATTGCTTATACTTCATACATCCTGTAACAGGGTCCCGTGCACATAAACCCCAAAATATTCACCCCAAAAACTTAAAAATTCCAAATCTAAACAGGAGCCAATGCAAACACATGTATATAGACCATTAGGGCTGCGACGTGTAGTCAAATGCTCGAGTTCCCGCACTGTTGACAACTACTCGGGTACGTTTTCTCGTACTTGAATATTCGGCCACAAAAAAACAAAAAAAAATCCTGGTCACCTGGCACTGTCAAGGCTGACGCTTACCCGTGCCAGGGAGAGCGGCGGCTGCTGGCATGGTGCCATCAGTAAAAATGTTTCCCAACTCAAGTACTTTCAAACTCACCACTCAAAAACTGGGACCAAATGTCCAGATTTCTGTTTGGACTTGGAGGAAAATGGATTATTCTGTCATCTTTGGTTTTTCAAACAGCATTGTTTACTGTCATTATTATTATTAAATCGGCGCCTTCAACTGCAACTCGAAGTAAAATTGCATGCGTTTCGGCGACGGACCTGGGATAGTGCTCCAGTGGTATGGTGGTGGCAAAAACAAAAAAAAAAAAAAAAATTAAAAAAAAACACGACGTCCGAATATTAAGCCTGGGAGTGTACTCGGGTACCTCATTACACTGTTGTGCACAGCCTTATAGACCATAACAAACTCAATTCAGAGTCCCTGTGAAACAAAATATGTGTGGAACCTTGATTACATAAGAGAAATCCATTTACCATCTAGAGTATTCTGTAGTTCCAGGACCTGACATATAAGCCTAGCCTTTTCCTCAGCATCTTCCCCATCGTCTGTGGAGCAATCGTTGGCTCGGTTGACATCTGTGGGAAGGGTAGTGGAGTCTGCAAAGAAAAACAAAGCAGAACATATCTTGAAAAATTTCTGAAAGAATTTATTATACAAGAACCGTTTATAGCACTGGCTAGAAAATAAGCACTTTGTTCAATTACAAACTTGTATAAAACCAAATAAACCAATTTATGTAACTTATCATGATTAAGGTGCTATTTAAACAACAAAAGTTATTATTTTTTTAAATCTGTCACAAACTGGTCTATTTGCAATATTTATTCCAAAAGTTCAATACACACATCATTACAATATCATTTTGATATTTCTGCCACATTGACAAGACCTGGATTATTGTAGTCTGAATGAAATTTCCATGTGCATGAATCTAGTACACTCTTTAGCATGATTTTATTTTTCTATTATTTTATTTCATTTTTTCTTTCCATTTTTCATTGAACTTTGAAGGCAGTTTTTCAATGTTCACTGTAAAATACATCCCCCAACCACAAATTATTCCAGTAAATTTACATGGGAATATTAGTCCTTACTACAACGCATGGATCTTAGTTACTCTATGATGGAAATTGTATAAAGTCTAGACATTTAAAGGGAAAGGGATGGGTGAGTAAAAGAGAAGACAGATACTAAAAATTAACCAACATGCAAATGCAATGAGAGATGAAAATAAATTAAAGAGCGGGATGGAATACAAAAATTGCAAAAGTGAATTTCCACAAGTTGTGAACATTTATTATTTTACTTATTTTATTTTTATTTATTTACTATTCCAATTTTTGTAATCTAATTTTTGTTGTGGCACAACATCCACACAAGAGGAGGGGGGGGGGGGCATCCATACTGTTACGGTTAGACTTCATGCGTTGGAGTTTTACAGGAGGGGGGGTGTCAGGGATAAATAATAAGATTTACAGGTAACAGAAAAAAAATCTGTTTATTTTGGTAATAACTTTGCTTCCCTGTCCTTTTTTCTCTTCTTTTTCTTAAATCGCATGCTCTGATCTCAGTCATGGGACATGCATAAACACACAAGACATATTCGACTTTAAAAGCTAATTAAGTTTACGTTAAAGCAGTGCGCATGAAAGGGTTATTGCTGTGTGTAAATTTGAAATCTATTATTAGAAAATAATACTTTAATGATTCAGATTAGTCTACCAGTTTTTCAAGTGCAATATGATCTATAAATGTTAGACGTTAAATCAGAATTCTGATATCCTTCTCTTTCACACTCATCATGGCAAACATACTCACTCCTTATACTAGTACTAGACAACTCAACACATAAGTGAGTCAAGATGACCGGGCCGAGTCCATGTCAAATTAATGCTCGCGTGCAGTGATGCATCATGCAACATCTCATTTTTTCATCTCATCTGCAATAAAATAGATGACATCATCATGATCAACTTGAACTGTACTCACCGTTATCCTCTTTTGTCATATTAGACATTGCTTGATCAACATAAACGAGAGCGATAAAGTTCTTCCTTCTTTAGAAAGGAGCCAATTGAGATATTTAATCAAGATTTCTTCGCTTTAAGTTCTAAAAATCCTCCAGGCGATCACAGCATCTGATGCGGTTCGTGTACTACCATAGGCATTTGCACAGTGTTGAATGCGGACACGCCTTTGCATGCGATTTGCACGTAATAACACGTCCACGGCATCCAATCACAACTTGCGCGATCCAGATTATCATCCACCGAACATTGTCAAAAAACCTTATATAATTGGAAGAATCACTGTTGAAAATCCAATTAGACTATTGATTTACAGAAAGTCACATATAGTTTCCACAGCTAAAATATCGCCTAGTGACGGCAAACATACTATTTGTGGCCCGTTTTTCCCTCGGCCCTCGGTCTCCTTTTTCTTTTTCTCAGCTGCTGACTGGAAAGATTATAAGACAATAACGTAGAGGGCCACGTATTCATGACTTCGTGAGTAACCAACATCGTTATCATCATCACAATCACCACGAACATTATCCCTTGTCATTCCTTGCATCATCACCATTAACCAGGCGCGGATCCAGGGGGGGGGGGGGCCGAGCGTGCCTTGGCCCCCCCCCCCCCCCCGCAAAAAAAAAAAAAAAAAAAAGGAGAGAGAGAGAAGGAAAAGGAGGGAAAGAGGAGAGAAAGGGAAAAAAAGAAGAGGAAGAAGAAAAGAAAAGAGGGAAGAAGGAGATCGGGGGGGGGGAAGGACTTGCCTCCCTCCCCCCTCCCCCAATACAAAAATAAAAGAGAAGGAAGGAAAGGGAAAGAAAAAAGATAAAGAGGAGATAAAGGGAAGGACAAAATAGGAAGAAAAGAAAAGAAGGGGGATATCAGTTGCAATTTTCCCGCCAACAAGTTGTGGATCAAGGTGGGGGGAAAGACCCTAGCCTCCCCCCCCCCCCCCCCGTCCCCGCTAAAAAAAGAGAGAAGGAAGGAAAAGGAAAAGAGGAGAGCTAAAAGGGAACAAAAAGAGGAAGAAAAAAAGAAAAGGGAGAAAAGAAGCGGAGATCAGTTGCGGTTAATCCCGCCAACAATGTGTGGAGCGGATTGGGGACCAAAATGACCGTGCCCCTCCCCCCCCCCCCCCCAGCAAACCTAAAAGAGAGATAAGTAAGAGAAGGGAAAGTGAAAGAGGAGAGAAAGGGAAAGGAAAAAAAAGAGAATGAAGAAAGGTAGGGGATATCAGTTGCAATTTTCCCGCCAACAAGGTGTAGATCGGAGGGGGGGGGGGGGCACTGGCATACTGATAGGGGAGGGGAGGGGGGGGGGGGTGGAGAAATAGAATCCAAACGTGGTTTATTTATAATTCCATAACGGTGGTTAACAAATAATGCTGAAATGAGATAATTTTCCTCACTTCATGCGTTTGTTGGAAAATGACAAATTCCTAAATTTACAGCCAGGCAAGAAAATGCTTCTTGAGATGCCTACATTATCAGGGCCCGCGGAACGGCGGGGATCGGGATCCTCGAGCCCCTCCCCCACACTTTCTTTGAAAAAGTATATTAAAGAGAAATAGAAAGAAAGAGAGCGAGAAAGAAAAAATAGTTAACTGCCAGTGTCACATTATAATGGGGTATCAAAATATGCTCATCTGACCATGATTAAAATTAATGCCTAAAATCCTAAGGGCTCTGCCCCCTAGATTCCACCTAGGGCCCTAAGGCGGGCCCTTAGATGCTCATATGACCGTAATTAAACGCCTAAAACCCTTGAGCTTCTGGGGGCTCTGCCCCCTGGACCCAACCAAGAGCCCTTAGGCGGGCCCCTCGATACTCATCTGACCGTAATTGAGTGCCTAAAACCCTTGAGATTCCGGGGCTCCGCCCCCTGAACCCCAAGCCAATTAGTGACCTGCCATTGTAACAATTAGGTATCAAAATAATGCTCATCTGACCGTAATTAAATGCCTAAACTCCTGAACTTCCGGGCTCTGCCCCCTGGACCCCGTCTAGGGCGCTAAGGCGGACCCCTGAATGCTAATCTGACCGTAAAATAAAACCTTAAACCCCTGAGCTTCCGGCGCGGACAAGGTATCAACATATGTTCATCTGACAGCAGGCGCGTAGCCAGGGGGGCGGTGGGGGTGGTCCCCCAATAAACGCCGGCCAAAAAGAGAGGAGTGTAAAGGAAGAGGACGTAGGAAGAAAAGGGAATAGACAAAGGGGGAACTTAATTCAGACGAGGATAATTTTCGGGAACGGTACAACGAATCGTCTTCTTTCTATAATAATTTAATGAAACGTCGAAGCTTCCGCGCTTCGCGTGGGAGGGGGAACCTGAATTTAGACAAGGATTTAAAGTCATAACGGTACGACGAATCTTCCTCTTTCTCTAATGATTTAATGAAAAGTAAAAGCTTTATTCAGACGAGGATTATTTTCGAGAACGGTATAAGGAATCGTCTTCTTTCTCTAATGATTTAATGAAACGTACAAGCTTCCGCGCTTCGCGTGGGAGGGAGGAGGGGAAAACTGAATTCAGATGAGGATTAAGAGTAAAAAACTGTACAACGAATCGTCTTCTTTTTCTAATGATTTAATGAAACGTAAAAACTTCAGTTTTTTATGTGTGTATTTTGGAGCAACCCCTCTTTTCTGTGATTTTTTTTTAATTTTTTAATTTAAAAAAAAATTAAAAAAAATATGGCAATGGCTGACCTAAAAAAGGTGACCTCACCCCCCCCCCCCAACGGAACAAAATGTCAATTTTTCAAATTTCGAGACCAAAAAAAAAAAAAGTGTCCTCTCCCTATTTTTGCAAGACATATTATATTTCTGCGCATTTTTTGCGTAAACAGGTGAATCAGATATCTTTGATTTTGTTTTGGATTTTGTTTTAATATCGCAAAAAAAGTAAGATGTAGTGAGCACTTTTTTTTATTTATTTATTTATTTATTTTTTTTTTTTGGGGGGGGAGGAAATATGAAAATGTTAGCGGTTAATCAGCCAGCCGGTGAATAAGCGGGGGGGGGGGCGGGGTATAAGCACTTTTTTTTTGTTGGGGGGGGGGGGGCTCAACGGGGGAGGGGGTTGAGTGAACATTCCTTTTCTTTTCTCAACACGCACACCCCCCCCCCTCCCTTTGAGCAAAAACAAAACATTTTTTCCTTTTTTTTTTCTGCCAGGTGGGGGGGGGGGGGGGGGATTTCATTTCTTGTTTAAAAAGGCTAAAATTAACGTTACCACCTTTTGTTCTTTTTTTCGCCGGAGAGGGGAGCCGGGCCCGACGCCCCGTCCCCCCCCCCCCCATGGATCAGCCCTTATCATGTAAACTCTGTATATCTGTCTTTCTGTCTGCCACCCTCTCTCTCTCTCTCTCTCTCCCTCCCCTCCGCCGTGTGTATGCGTGTTTGTATGACCACCTTTATCGAGGTTTCAATGTTTCATCCTGTCGCGGTATCTTTAAAGTTACAAGTTAGGCTCCGTCTTTCTCTTAAATAATTCAGACAATAGACTGACCACCCAAAATTATGAATTTAAATTAACTAATTGTAATATTTATATTTAATAATTCATGAAATGATAATGAATTTAAATGGATAAAGAACTTTATAAATATTGCATCCCCTACGATGACATCACCATTATAATAAATGCATGTAAAACATTGCACCACTGACGCTTCATTAAGATGAATATAATGATTTCGGTAAAGACTCAGTATAAAGTACCCCCTCCTATATTTACACATATCCCATTCAATGGATATCTAAACATATTTCAGAACAACGAGTAAGGAGGATAGTGGATGTAAAACATCTAATAGTTTTTGTTGTGCTTTATCCTGAAAAATCGAAGACCTTGTCGGCTTTAACCATGATTCGAGCTAACGACTCAAGTAACTGCTTGCCCGGTCAGTGATACCATAATGATTTGAGAATTCTTGTCATTTTGAATGAAAGAGCACCAGTCTATTAAGGAATTAATGTAAGTGAAAATATTTATGTTTACCTGATCTTCCACCAAATATATATATATACATATCATAAATCATTAAGTCAACAAGGACCTTTCTTTGCTTTTCCTTGCAATTAAGAAATGTATATTAAGTAAAGATGTTGACATGTTGAATTTGAAATACAATTGTATTATATTTACATCAAGTCACCCTATCGCAAGAACACAAAATGAAAACTAAACATAAGATTTGTCACGAAGACGAAATAGGTTTTCTGCCGCTTTGATCGAGACATAACACATGTATAAATAGGAGATTTAGTCTTTTTTTTTTAAACATGGGTGTAACCAGATGTTTACCCCACATATCATTCATAAAATTAATGACTATCCATGACGGGAATATAACACAAACTCAATGGGAGCACGTACAAGTAAAGACCATAATGGCAGATTTTGCAGTCTTCACCTTAAATAGGAATTTCGACCACGATCCCCTATTTGAATCGATTTCAATTGCTTTCCTCCCTTAAGTGGCACTATGTAATTGACGTCAAAGCTTTGGCTCTCCGGGGTTCACTTCCTGAAATATTATCACTAAGAATATCGTCTGGGAAACTTGGATTGAATTGAATCGGATTTATTTTTTCACCACCATTGAAACCATTTGAAACAAAATATATATAAATGTACAAAGACAATGTAAATATGACATTTAAAAAAAAACATGACATGAATTAAAAAAACATGTTCTACAGCGATAAACATTATTTAAAAAACAAATAGTTTTAAGTGAATTGTGTGTCAAGAATAAAACAATAAATGACTATTTACAATGAGTTTGTGATCGGTGGTAAAATAGAGTCAGAAATAGCACATGTGCTAGTCGAGCCTGACTTTCGTTATCTAAATAAAAGCCTAACAAAAAGTAAAAGAAGATTACACGATGGGTTTCCAAATTCTAAAAAAAAAAAAATTGTGTCTAATATTACAATCCAAACAACCAGACTGGTTGCTATATACAACTATATAATTACAAAGTTATAATCTGTGTTTTCACCTATTTTGACCTAAGAGTAATTTTGTGAGCCTCTTACGAAAGGAAATTCTTATTCTCTCGATTCTTAGATCTGTAGGAAGCATATTCCAAAAATTACTTCCAACAAACGAAACAGAAACTTTCCTTGGTCTGTTTTGCATAAAGGAAGACGTGATTGTCGACCCGAACTTGCCTTACTTCCTTGCTTTATTTACAAGCGCAATATCACTCTCCATTGATCTAATAATAATTACTCGGCCACTAATAATTCTTAGCCAACTTATGTCTATAACATTGAGATATCAGTCAATCTGCCACAGCTTCTAATAATATAAATCATCACTTAGCGTCTCCATTAAGAAATCATATAGACATGATACAATGATGCAATTAGTCTTAGTCTGCACTAATTATATAGCACTATAGAAAACTTACAAAAAACATTATGAGTTCCTCTTACTGGAATTTCATTTACACATTATTTTATGTACATAGCGTTCATCATCATATTCTATCTAATTAATAAACAATAGTGTAGGCTACTAAATGTATTCATTTCATGGTTACATACAAAGTAATCTGGGAGTAAAATAGGTGGGGTAAACAATACAGAGGAAGAGAGAGAGAGAGAGAGAGAGAGAGAGAGAGAGAGAGAGAAATCCCCAATAGCATTTAACCTGAGATTTTCTAACAAATAATAATATAATGAGTTCTCTGTGATTATGCAAATCTTCAATTACAATATTACATCAACCAATCCAACAATTGCTCACTACTAGACAATGTGACAGTTTCACAACAAGCTAAAGAACTTCAGTGTCTTCTTATTTTTGTAATCAGGCCCTGAATCTACTAGTCTAAACAAACTTTTATTTCCCCAATCATGTTCTTTCATTCCCAGATTTCTACAGAACTTGTTAAGATCATCCCCGAGTCCGCGCGGGCAAATTTTAATTTTCAAAAAGGTCTGAAACGTGTAGTAAATTGGTCCAAAAAGCATTTTGATCAATTTTAAAGTTTGACGCACGCCTTATAATATTACATGCCCGGTGCACACAATGCGTTATTTTAATTGCAACTTTCATAGCCTACTTGCATATATAAATGCATAAAATAAATCGAGGCGCAATGTTTAGCCATGGACCGTCAACGCAATCCCTTGATTGCAGGGTGCGATTGATTGACGCAAGGGTTTGGATTGTCCGACAATCGAATTTCGACGGATAACTGATGTATTACGTTCTACACAATTAATGAGTGCAGACAGAACATTTTGTGTGACATATCAGCTCCGGACACATGCATGTAGCCAACAGCAAAATTATCAGTAGTGATCTATTGTTCACTCTAAAGGTATTATGTCCCATTTGCAGGCCAACAAAAATGAAAAGGTTATTTTCCAACGGCATTTTGAAGATAATACTAATTTAGAACTTCCCTAAAAAAAGGGGTCTTGAAAATGTCTCAAAGTGGAAAAATAACAACTATTAGTTGTCGAATCGACTTAAGAGCTATAGAGCCAGTAAGTAATAGTCTGATTTTCAGACCATTGTACCGAATGGTCGTGCGTTTTATGCTGCGCAAAGATTCAATCAGTTTAATTTTGGCCATTACAAGAAGTGGGTTGTTGATGTAGACAAATGCTCATGTACCCTATACAGCTCATTTTATGTATGTTATTACCAAAGAAGAAAAAGCCAGTCAGTCACTCAATAGTGTCTGACAGTGAAGTCTAGCAAGTAAACGGATTTCCTGGCATAATTTGAATATAAGGATCTGCTAACGTTTAAAATTGACAGATAGGACATACATGACATATTCATAATTCCTGCAAAGTTCTACAGAATTTGATGTTGGCTGCAAAAGGGACATAGTATCTTTAACACGTCATATTTGATCGGACTTTAGCATGTAGACTCCACTGTTTCATTCAGGACCATAATATGACAGTCATTGTTCTCCTTGAATACCGTCTCTTGAATCGTTTTCTCATAACCATGGCGTCTAGGGGGTTCGGGAGTATGAACAGGGTCATAAACATGGGGTTTAGGGAGTCCGGGAGTATGAACAGGGTCATAAACATGGGGTTTAGGGAGTCCGGGAGTATGAACAGGGTCATAAACATGGGGTTTAGGGAGTCCGGAAGTATGGACAGGGTCATAAACATGGGGTTTAGGGAGTCCGGGAGTATGGACAGGGTCATAAACATGGGGTTTAGGGGGTCCGGGAGTATGAACAGGGTCATATACATGGCGTTTAGGGAGTTCAGGATCTTGAACAGGCTCATAACCATGTCCACTGCCATCATCCAAATCAGCATCGGCACTGTTCTCACTTTCCAATTCCAGACTATCATATCCGCCATTATCTTGTCCGTGATCGTCATTCCCTTCCACCCGTTCGTATCCTCTTTCGCTCTTGGTTTCATCATTAACCTTTTCATCTTCCAATTCCAGACTATCATAACCGCCATTATCTTGCCCGTGTTCGTCATCCCCTTCCACCCGTTCGTATCCTCTTTCGATCTTGGTTTCATCATTAACCTTTTCATCTTCCAATTCCAGACTATCATAGCCGTCAGTATCATGTCCTTGTCCGTCATTCCGTTTACGGGGTTCGAGAATATGAACAGGATCATATCCATGTTCTACCATATTACTATGTCCATCGACATCATCCGAATCAGCATCGGCACTAGTCTTACTTACTGGTTCCAGACTAGGCTTATCATAACCGTCGTTTTTTCGTTCCTCATCCTCTCCCACCCGCACTCTTTCGTATCTCTTACTATAAATGTCTTCATTGTCGATTGCTACCAGATCTAGTGGTATTGGAGGTATTGGAGGAAGGCCACGTCGGGTCACGTGATACCCTGGGTCGAAGATATTGACCACGGGTACTGGCGAGAGGGTGTCTTCGTATCCGTTTTCCCGTCTTGGTAAGATCGTCCTTTGATACTGACCATAGATGACTTTCCCTTTGGATTCAGCAGGATCCGTAGAGTCTTCCTTTCCGTGCTCCTTTCGTTTTCGCCTGGTGAGAAAATGTTGATAAGTAGTCATGAGCAAGTTGGATCATTACATTCGAAATTTGGCAACGAAAAAGAGACAGACATAACGAGAGATAGAGAAAGACATGTAAACAGTATAGAATCGTGTGCAGGGGCGTACGCAGGATTTTTCCAAGGGGGGGGGGGGGTTTAAATTCGGGCCCAAAATATTTTGCTCCCGAAGAATTTAAAATCGCGCCGGTCGAAAAGTCGCTCAGGCGGAGGGGGGGGGGGGGGGGGGGGGGGGGTAAGCGTACACTTTTTTTTTTTTTTTTTTTTTTTTTTGGAGTCCAAAAAAAAAATCGCAACGACTCAGCCAGCCAAAAAGTCGCTCAGTGGGGGGGGGGGGGATTGTGTGATATAAATGCTATCTAAAAACGCCAACATTAGAACAATGTTGCTTGTTCAACGATAATTTATAGTTTGTTGTATTTTGAATTTAATCTTGATTGAGGTTTAACGATAAGGAAATCATTGCCACATATTACACACAGTCGTATATGGAGCGTATGATAATATTACAAGTCAACTCAGACAATCATCATCTCAAAATTCGGACAGAAAGATGATCTTTTTGTCAAATTCGGGTCACCAATGTCACTGTAATAAGGTGTCACAATTTAACTTGCTTGGCTTGATTGCCCGCAAAATTCGGAAATGTAAAAGTGATCATGCAGGTAGGAGTCGTCACCCCTTCCCCTCTGCCGAACTTGTGCCGAAATAATAATATTACTAGTAAAAATTTTACTAACGTGTCCTAATTCTCATACATTCATATATCATTTAGGAATCAAAGTTTCAAATAAAGATGGGACTTTACCGTCTTTTCACGCAGCAATATGAAATGGCTACCGAGGACCCTATAATGATGATTAGGACCAACAAAGAGTTAACGACGACGACAATGGCTGGAAAAAAGAAAAAAGAAACAAAAATGTGTTAAGTACATGAATTTTTCTTTTCCCAGCAGTCCTTATGGTTATCACAATGAAAGTAGAGGAAATAAATAGAAGTAATGCGCTACTACTACCGCCATTACTATACTACTACACCTGTACAACTACTACTACAACTACTACTACGACTACGACTACTGCTGCTGCTACTATTACTACTAATATGTCTAATACTGCTACTACTATACTATTACTACTGATTATGTAAGACACAGCACATCTATACAAGGTGTCTCAGGATTTTCATATATTCAAGTTCAGTTTTTTTTAAATAGATAAATGCTTCATAGCAAATCTGTGTCAAATGAAAGAATATTTGTTGGTATTTATTGAATTTCTTCATTGTCATGCACAAATAAAGGGAAGGCATAAAAATCGTCTTACGAATCACATTTGTATAACATATAACGATAAATTAACATTTCACAAACAAATAACTACAAATAACATAACAATTTAATCTCTCTGTTGAGAGCCAGAGGAATTATTTGTATTATTTGTACTCCCTGGCTCCCAACAGACAATATTAACTTAAATATTTTCTAGTAAATGTTTATATGTTTATTGTCTCAATATATGATTAAAGAAGAAGAAGAAGTCACGTACTCAACGTGTCAAGCTTTCCTGCAGGAGCTGATGTTGTAAGATCCATTCTTGTACCTGAAGAGATTGAAAATATAAAAAAAGGAGTTCATGTGATTAAACGTTCATTCTCAAATATGGTGTCGCGGACATAAGCAGTTCAGCATTTCATGATTATATCCCATACAGAAAATAAATCGGGCTATAAGGGAGTCACATTTCTTACTTATTTCCCTCGTGGTAGAACTGTACTGCTCTTCAAAGCGGTGGTTAAATACGATGTATAGGATATCACAAGTTGGGTACGAGTACACCACAAAAACAAACACAACAACAACAGATGGACAACAATGACAATAAAAACAGAAAAAACAAGAACCAGGCATCTGACAAGCAAATAACCTAATCACCACGATAATTATGAAGAGCCTGAACTGGATATCGCATTAATTGTAATACAGTCGTTTGCTGATGTCGGTTGTTTATTACTTTGGTCATTATGATGCTCCCTGAGCGACTCCAATTTTTTTTAAATATATTTCATTCAAAGTTTACAGAAATCGTGATGAATTTGAGTCACTTTGAGAATACCCAGCAAAGAAGTCCCTATGGCAACACTTAAAGTACAATCAATACATTTTAATGAAAGAAAGTGATAATTGGTTATACCTTCAGTCACCGTCTGGTCCGTCTGTGTAGATACATCAGGAATAGGATACTTAGAGGTAGTCATTCCATCTTCTGTGCTATAAAGTTCTGAAAGTGGAAAGCAGGAGGATGGTGGTTTTTCATTGCTGATACTGCCAATATTGACGTAAAAGTAGGCCTACAGTCTACACCCACAACAATAAGTGAGTCATTTGACACATTTTAGCATAATTTTCGTGAGTCAGGTGTAAATTGACTCAAACAACCCTTGAGTATACTTCTATTCCTCCTTTAAGACTAGAAAGGCGCGTTAGACAAGGCCCATTTGTACAATAACATGCACAAACAGTGTTTGAAACATAAGGGTGTAGCAGCATGGGACCGTAGTAATGTCATATAAAATATGTCTAATTTTGTTAGTGTGCGAGGTGTACACATTTTCCTTTAAACGTTTTAAGCTTCTCAATATTCATCATCAAAGTATAGAAACATTAATATTACTTAAGCTGCGCGGTTAAATATGTTGACGAAACAAATCAAATCCAACCAGTCAGTTGACATAAAACCACATTTGTTTGTTATTACCATCAATTAAAAATAAAAGTACAAAAGAAGTATTAAAGCAGCTAACATACGAATAGTCGCAATGGGAAGCACAGCAGTATTACATATGAAGAAAACACACTGTACCTGTAGATCTCCTACAAAAATGTTCCTACGTGTATACATACATTTCTTATTTCAGTCAGTATAAATTATTTTATTACCATGTTAATCACAGAGGTGACACAGGTCTTTTTTCTACAATTTTTTTAGATATTGACAGAATACGACATTATCATACATAATTATAGTCTACACATGAAGGAAGAAGAAAAAATAGCAATGATTTCTGCTTCTTTGCTGTATCATAATACCTGAAGTAGTAATATCCGGAGATTCCGTTGGTAATGATGAATCTGAGACTAATGGAGAGTCATGTGTCGTGCCATCTGTGCTTTCTAGAGTGGCTGTGCTTAGGGAGCTTGGTGACGTTGGATATGTTGTGGAACCTAATGGTCATATACAAAAAGTGGTTGTGAAAATCAGCTATATGTTTTTAAATGTATCATCCATTTTAAATTCCAGTACTATTAATAAGTATATACAATGTACGATGGACTTCACTGAGTACAATAATCCTTCTTATATTAGCCAGTCACATAGCAGGGAGATGCTGATTTAAAAGCAAATATCGACCCACTATACACTCACCGTTCTCGCATATATCTCCGTAGAATCCATCTGGACATAGACAGGCTTTTACAGGAGGACCTGAAGAACCACCTATATAGTCGCATGTACCTCCATTCAGACACGTGTTATTAGATATCAAACATGGGTCATCTGAAAAGAACAAATAATTCATTCAGCACGTGAATAAAACAAAAAGACATGACAATGAAGGGATTTGGATCAAATCAATACTTGACAAATTTACATAAATCTATAAACAATATCAGGTTAGTCACCCTTCATACTTTTCAACAAAAAATGTTATTTATTTTTTCATTCATTTAATGTATTCATGGTTTATTCCGATTGTTTAATGACAGCCGATGGATGAACTACACATATCTTACAAAATATGCAGTTAAGTGCATAATGAAGATACATTCAATTTACCTACATACACAATCAAAGATACGATAATATGAAATACGACAGATAATAACAAGTCAAATTGAAACTAGGCATGTAAACAGAAATTTAACAGTAAGAACACAAATCCATGGACAGAAATCTATATGTTGATGTAAGGTGTATATTTATATAAAAAATATACACACAAAACTACGATAAATAAAGATGCTCCGTACACGAAGGAACTTTTGCACTTGGGGCTTGATCAAGTAATGGCTTTATTAGACGTTGAAAAATACTGTTGTTTTGAAATTGTAAAACAATTTCTCGTGTTCAGAGCATCTTTATTTATTGTATTTGTATATATTGTCTCGAACTCCGAGCAAAAACCTGAATTTTTTTCAATATACACATTTATATATACATTCATTTGGTAAATTCATCGGATAGTAGGTCTTAAGTAGAGGAAAACATAATAAAGAAACAATGGTCATGGACATATGCTAGTAGGACATTTCCTTACTCACCATATTGGCAAGTCAGGCCGATGTGAGGAGGATTACAGGCGCATGTGAAGTTGAATGGAGTATCCTGTAAATCATTGGTACATATGCCTCTCCCTCGGCAGGGGCTTGATGTACATGGGTAAGCTGGAAAAAGATGAAATACAAATGAAGGGAGGAACTGTAACTAATTCAAATTCGATCAAGGTCAAATTCGATTAAAAAACATAACTGGCACGCATACATGTTTTACAGTGCAAGTAGAATTACAATTATGTACAAATTGAAACAATAAGAAAACATGTAAAACTGAATGTTAATGATACATAAATTAGATTACATTGATAAAATTGGATTTGTAAAGTAATAAAAGATTATTGTGAAAAGCATTATCATTGCATACAATTACTCTATTGTTTTCAATGTAAAATATCTCACGATCATAGTAAAGATGTCTAGGAAAAGGAAGGAGTGTGTTTTTTGGATTTGTTTGTTGTTGCTGATAAGTTGAAGATATTGTGATTATCTTTATCTATTCTAGTAGGGTTACAGCTTGGAATATTATGGACTTCCTAATTCTACACTATCGGGAAATTTTGTCTACAGAAATCTCACCAGACGTCCTTTTCTTTATTTATCTAGATAATTATAAGCCAAATCGACGACTGGTTTTCTTTGAAGAACCTTGCAAATTCGCATGGGCCAAAGAAGGTTACAGTTCTGTTGGAACACAATTTAAGTGTTTTGTCACTTAAAGATGATAAATAATTGAACAATACAATCAGAGAACTAAACAAGAGATGAAAAATGGTTTAAATAAGATATGTATTAAACGCCTAAGTGCTGTTAAATAAAATCATATGATTGACGTCTACTCTAAACTAACCCACTATGTCAATGACTATATTCACCAGTATATACTAACCATTTTCACAAATATCTCCGTAGAATCCATCTTGACATAAACAGGCTTTTACAGGAGGACCTGAAGAACCACCTATGTAGTCGCATGTACCTCCATTCAGACACGTGTTATTAGATATCAAACATGGGTCATCTGGAGAAAACAAAAATAATACAAACATTTAATCGTGCACGTGAAAAAAAACATATGACAATGAAGGAATAACGACCATAACTATCGATATTTGACATCTATACATAAATATTTATCTCTTAAAAGTTTTGTACTCTTTTATACTATTCAACATGACTTATTATTCATTCGTGGTTTATTTCTATTTGTGAATGGCAGCCGGTGGATGGATTGCTAAACTTACGAAATATGCTTTTAAAATCATCAGGACACATTTAATATAATTACATGTAATAGAAGATACGATAATATCAAATAACACAAATAATGAGTCAACTAGATAACGAATATATATTTTAACAGAAAGCTAATAACATTAAGAACATAAATTAATGGACAGAAAATGTCATGTAAATCAGTCATCGGATACATATAAATAAATAAATAAGTATCGCCAATCTAAATTGATGGGAAAGTAGGTCAATAGTAGAGAAAGGGCCAGAAAAGGCAAAATGATGTCAGTGCAAGGAACAATGTTTAAGTAACAATTGACATGGGCAAATGTAAGTGGGACATTCCCAATATACTCACCATATTGGCAAGTCAGGCCGATGTGAGGAGGATTACAGGCGCATGTGAAGTTGAATGGAGTATCCTGTAGATCATTGGTACATATGCCTCTCCCTCGGCAGGGGCTTGGTGTACATGGGTAAGCTGGAAAAAGATGAAATACAAATGAAGGGAGGAACTGTAACTAATTCAAATTCGATTCAAATTCAATCAAGGTTTAATAAAAACGTGACTGTCAGTCACAGACTGAATTATACATGTTTTCACAGTGCAAGTAAAATTACAATATATTTACAAATTTCAACAATAAGGAAACATGTAAAACTGAATGTTAATGATACATATATTAGATTACATTGATAAAGTTGAATTTCAGTTGTGAAAAGCATTATCATTGCATACAAGTACTCCACTGTTTCCAATATTAACATATTGCACGATAGAAAAAAGGTCAAGGAGAAGGAAGGATTGCGTTTTGGGGAATGTTTTTTTGTTGCTGATAAGTTGGAGATATTGCTCATATCTTTATCTATTCTGGTAGTAGGGTTATACCTTGGAATATAATAGACTTCTCCCAGGCATCTACCCCACCGGACAAGCTTGTCTGGAGATTACTCATCAGTTAACAGCTACGAAACCACCGTTCGGCCATTGAGGAGTGAGGTACAATATATGTCGCCACCCACTTTTCATTCCCAAACCTGGAAGAAGGTCGACAACTGTATTATTTCATTTAGGAAAGTCTCCATTAACAATCCAGTTATTATCTTTTATAGGTCTTAAAGACAGAACGTTGCAAATTTCGATGGCCAAAATTACTTACCATTTTCGCAAGATTCTCCGTAATATCCCGATGAACACGTACATATTTGTACAGGAGGATTAGTCATACCATCTGTGTATGAACAGTTTGTGCTATTGTTCTGACAAAGATTTGAAGAACAGGGATTGACTGAAAAGAAATGAATAACAAATTTATTTTGGGTGTCAAAAGAAATGGTATGGTGGACATGCATTTTATAATTTGTTTGTAGCTCCATCAGTACGTGAATGGCTAGAAAGTGTTCAGCTATATAATTTAAGTAAAATGATTGGATTTGTATTATCTTTATTATTCGATGTTAACAGAGTTATTGGATTGAGAAGGGACATTCATGACACAGAGAGAAAAATTTAAAAATTGTTCAAAGCAAAAATCCAGTATTTACCATATTGACAAGTCAGGCCGATGTAAGGAGGGTAACAGTCACATGTAAAATTGCTTAGAGCATCTTGCAGGTGGTGGGTACAGGAACCTCTTCCTTGGCATGGGTTCGATGTACATGGGTATGCTGTCAAATACAGAATCAATATTGGTCATAATTAGGCTTATTTTGAGCAATCATCTAACTTTACTTTCATACGGTAAAACGTGTCAAACTCATTACCCGTTTCTCTCATAACATCAAGAATGTTCACATTGAAGGAAGAAAACATGCTTATATAAAGCATTGCTCATCAATGTATTGCTTCTAATTTAACTCTCACCTCCTCTACCCCTTTGGAATGCATGTACCTGCACTTGGATGTTGATGTACATGGGTATGATGAACGTGGTAATATAAGTTAGCCTAATGGGGGGGGGGGGGGGGGTTGGCCCATAATATCCCGATAGACGGGGGCACTCGAGACCCACGCCAGAGCGATATCGATCTCGTAAACTCTCAGAACTTGTCAGAAAGCCTACAATAACTACATTTATCTGTTTGGAGGGTGTTGGTTGTCCTCTTGGGCTGTTCCCAGGAAACATTATGCAGGCCTATTACTTGTTAACATTCACAAGTTAACGTTCTGTTGTTTTATGTTGATCTTATGTGTTGGTATTTGAATTGTTATATTCATATACATTTGTTTTCACAATCGTTTTACACTATTTGCATGTCAAAGGCTACAATATACATCAATAATACAAATACAGTGCTAGAAAGGGAAACATTGGAAAAATAACTGTAAACTAGACAGTTTACACATAGAAAGTATATGTTAATAACTACCAAGTGAAAATTATTCATGAGGAAACGAAAACTTATACTTACCATTTTCACACAATGCTCCAAAATATTCAAATGTACAGGTACATGTTGGTATAGGAGGAGTTAAACCACCATCTATATATGAACATGTACCTTCATTATGACAAGGAGTGGTTGAACAAGGATCCACTGAAAGGACAATCACAATAAGCAACGTTTAAACATTTAATTGGCATGTATGATACAATGCTTGTATAAAATGATTTGCAGACGTTGCCAAGCGAAAGAATTATAAGTCTTACAGGGCGTTGCAAGAAAGTTGCAATCAATTGCAAACCCCCCAAAATCAAGCGTAAGCCTTGCAATTAATTGCAAATTTGCAATTGATCGCAACCCCAACTTTCTTGCAATGCCCCATTAGTAAGAGAGAGAGAGGGGGAGAGGGAGAATAAAAGCTAGATCTAATTAATTTAGTTTTGATTGTTAAAATTGTAATCCTAACAACATCCAAGGAAACTTAGGAGACTATTGGGGCGTTGCAAGAAAGTTGAGTTGCAATCAATCGCAACTTTCTTGCAGCGCCCGATTAGTGGGGTAGGGCCTACAGTCTATCGCAACTACCTCTACAACGTCATTTAGCTTGATACGTTAATGGTGACATTAATCTAGAAGGATCCTGACGAAATTGTGTATGATAGTTTTAAAGTAGTGCAAAGAACGGGTGTGTAGTTTTCATCAGATATACATTACATTACGGACAGACAGCAACCGAAACGAATCAAGCTTTAAAATGATTTCATACAAAATACATTTTCCGCAAGCAATGGTTCTCAGTTCTCTTATTATATTTCAATATAAAAAACCTAAGAAAACTATATATTTGATAACATAAAACATTATAGTTGAGTTGCCAAAGTTAAATTTGCTATTATTTTACTTTATATTAATAACCAGATATAATGATTATGGGATGAATCATACCCAACAAGTATTCAAAACTATATATCTCAAATATGTATAGTATTTATCTTTTGTTTATATTTGTGTTATATGTTTGTTTTGTTTTTTGTTTTTAAATCTTTGCTTTACATTATGCTATGCATGACTTGGGAACTACACTTTTACAATGCCTAAGGGCCTTATTTATGTAGTTCCCCATTTTACTTTATATATTTGTTCATGAATTATTTTGTATCTTTTGTATCAGTGTATTTTTTTAACCGAGAATGATATAAATAAGAATTGAATTTAATTGAATTGAATGATACAAGTAATGTTTATCAACCTGCGTCCACTCAAAATATCTTTTCAATGGAGAGGAATGGATGACAATGAAAATACAATATTGGAGAAAATACAGATCAAATTCTTCAATACACACCATATTGACATGAGTGGCCGATGTAAGGTGAAACACAGTCGCAGGTGAAGTCATACTGGTCTCCTTGCAGGGTGTTGTTACAACTCCCTCTCCCATGGCATGGGTTTGAAGTGCATGGGTACGCTAAGGAATTTCACATTTAATATCAGAAAATCAAATGAGTATTTCATCATTTCAATTGTTAGTCTCTCGTTTGTTCCTTCATAAATATCATACAATGTTATCTTTTGACTGGAATCAAATAAATAAAAGAAATTAATGTATACATATATTGCTCTTAATATAAGATGCAATCAAAACTGAATCTATTAATTTTGGACATGCAACAACTAAATACACTGTTAAGACAACCGATTGAACGACGTAGTGTTGTCATGCCAAACTAATCAATCGTGCACCACACATTTATACTTCTTGTTAATCAAAAATAACTCTAACATATTTTTCTTTTTAATTCGAATTATCAACCTCTCCATTAACGAAAACATTGTCAAGTGTGAATTAAGTTATTTCTAATTATTTTCAACTCGTATTATTATATAATTAGCGTTTAATGAATGTCACAGATTTATTGCGATCAAATAACGCGGTATTATATACGATTCGGATGTTCAGTATACACTTCAAGGCATAACAGAAAGAATCACAATATTATACCAGATTGAATTAGTTCGGGAGAGACAATACTTATCAAATTACCATTTTCACAGTAATCTCCATAGTAACCAGAAGAGCAATGACAAGCCGTAAAAGCTCCAGTTGAGTCACTGTCACATGTACCGCCATTGGAGCAAGTCATATCTGTACATCCAACTTTACAACAAAATGAGACAGAAAAAAAACACATTTTCACAATATTGGATATTACTGTTCTCCACATAAAGTGCATGTTTTTATGTTCTTTTTTCCTTCAAACAACTACTCTCTATTAATTATTTAACAAAAGATCAATAGTATGATCATTTTTTGACTGTTCATTACTTGTATTGTTTGAACAGATGTTCGAAAGATGAAAGAAAATAAATGTTCATTTGAATTGAATTAAAAAGTCAACAGAGAAGGTAAAGGTTCCCAAGAGGATTCTATGATTTACCATGGAAAAGAAACCTTACCTGGCAGAAATATCTCATGTGAATTCTTAATATTCTGTTTTTGTTATTATGGAGAATAACTCGGATAAGTTATTGTTATAACAATCTCGGACTTGTATACTGAAGGTATATGTTAGGGGGTCAAGGGCAAGTTACTGAAAGACATGTAAACAAATTAAAAACAAACAATGAATAAAAAACAAAAAAATAAGCCAGAGGAGCAGCATAGGGTAAAATATGGTTATGTTTTATGTCAGCATTTGGACAAATAATACATTTTCAGATATTTTTAAAATAATCTTTGGTTATTGCAAAGGGGAATATATTTTGGTAATGAATTCTAAATCACCGGGAGATTACACCGAGGAGATTTTTCTTCATACATAAACATAATTTTCCAACGATGAAAACTGGTACGATTTCTTGTGTTATAATTATGAATACTAAGATTCGTAGAGAACATGTTCGAAATTGTATATGGAATTGTATATGGAAGAACATTATTTTCAAACAAATCTAAAAAACAAAATCAGGTATGTTAACTACCCCGTGAGATATCCATCGTCATTTTAAAGTTCATTACCATGCATTTTTGAAATCGGATTCTAGTTATACCGTGACGTAGATTAAGCCCTACCTAATTTACAGCAGACTTAACATTCCCAAGACAACTTTGTTTTTATGAACTATGTTAATGGAGAGACTAAGGTTGTTGTGAGTAAACAAACAAGGGTATGTAGCTGACTTTAAAAGCTAGATGATATAACCAGTAAGGTTTATCTGAAGTGCAGTTTACCAAGACTGGATTTTAAGAGAAACCAGACTACAGAATAAACATCTAGGCAAAGAAATGTCTTGAAATCCTTGTTTCAAAAGTTGCCATTAATAGTAAAGAGCTTACAGTTCTCGCAGCGATCACCGGTGTATTCAGAGGAACATGTGCAGGCTGCTACGGGAGGATTCGTCCAACCACCAGAGTACGAGCAAGTGCCTCCATTTTGACAAGGGTTCTGCGTTTGGAAGCAAGGATCATCTGCAAAAAGGAAAGGTAAAAACATGCAGATCGAAACGTTTTTCAGAGGGGAGGGGTGGGTCCTGTTTGGACAATTTTTGTATAATTTATATAAAGCCTATTTGTGCTTCTTTTTCATTTGAAATGAATTGTGGACTAAAAGATAAAAAATACATTAATTCATGGTGTCTCAATTAAAAATGGTTATGAAAATATCTCATTTTCATTTTTGTTCAGATTAATATTGAATTACTTTCCCTTCATTGTGACGTCACGACAAAGTTTGTTTGATACAAAAATCTTAGGTTGCTAGTATACTGACCGTATTCACATGAACGACCGATGTATGAAGTAAAGCAAGAACAAGTGTAGTCAAAAGGAAAAGTTCCCAGATTGTTTGTACAAGTTCCTCTTCCGAAGCAATTCTGTAGCGTACAAGGATAAGCTGTTATGGCAATAGATAGAAACGTTGGAAATGGTTACACAATTAGAAACTGATTCTCATGATATAATGTAATTTGTTGAACTATTTGATGCTTTTATAATGTAATTACTATAGAGGAGTACAGGTATGGATTCTGTAGGTACGGAGATTACATGTAAATGATAATGTTGTCAAGTTGTGGAGCGCCCAAGTTGGCAGAAACCGGCGCTACAGAAAAAAATTATGATTATTATTATTATTATTATTTTATTGATTAGTTCTTTATACTACAAATCCCTATCACGGCTAGTGATATATTGACTCTAATGCAGTAACTCATTTCAATTTACTTAACGCCTACATTCCTCGATTCTGATTTTTTAAATAAATATATTAAATGCCTCTATGATCCACAGAGAACAATAATCTATACATTTGTTGGGTACTCATATAACCCAAGAAACTACACGGTAAGAGCTCAAAGGAGTAATTTGATGATGAAATTAAAAGATTTTAGTCAATAATCTGAACATAATTATTTGATGTAAGAAAAGTCAGATTTTTCTGTTAATAACTCACCACTGTCACATTTATAGCTATAGTACTCAGGGGTACAGAGACAAGACGCAAATAATCCAGTAAGTTGGTCAGATTGACAGGTACCTCCGTTGTAACACACGGAACCAAGGCATCCAATAGCTGAAAGGGTAAACAGGGATACCAGTATACAGAGGGGACATGGACCTTTTGGCACATTAGCCTTGCGCTTAGAAAGTTATCCAATAAAGTCTACCTCTAGTATTCTTCCCAGAGCTTTGATAAATCCTCCATGATTGCAATTTTTTGAATATTCGAATATCATTTATATGTTATTAATTGAAAATTAATATGAATCATGTCTACATTTGACGGTTTCGTGAGCATTGGTAACACTTTAAAAGTTCCTAATAAATTGGTTTGTTTAGAAATATGCACGGTTTCAAAGCGATTGAAAGTGCTCGACTAATCATGAGTTGTTTGCATTACTCAGTGTCATCCAATTCAACAAGCCTCACCTATAACAACAAAACGAATGGTTATTGTAAAGTATTACAATAAAACAAATAAAACTCTGGACAATTAAAAAAAAACATGTTTACTTTATATATTGATATGTTCTGTATCATATTTAATGGCGTATTCTTTGAATATTTTAGAATATAACGATTTCCCTTGCTATTCTCTATACATATAATACATTATTTCATTAGATTTTCAGATTAATTACACGACGAAACCTCATGAAAGGGATGACATTAATATTCGGCATAATTTGGAGCCAGATGGTTATGATATTAAAGTCCGAAATTATATCACGGAAAAACATAATTAGGAGATTTTAACTGACCGGTTTGACATTCATTTCCAGTGAATCCCCCTGAACTGGTGTATAGCTGGGATGAATCATCAGCGTAACATGTTCCTCCGTTTTCACATGGGTTAGAACTCCAGCAGGGATGAACTACAACATCACGGGAGTAAAAGATAAATGTAACGTATTTATTCTTTCCTAATCAATCAATATTGAGTAATATAAACGTGTTTTAGTGGATGCGTCTGTAGGTCACATTGTTCGTGGTTTGAGTCCCAACGCGGAAATAATGACTTTCGATATTTGCCACTCTCCACCAAGGTGTTAATGAGTACCGGTGGGAAGGAATTCCTGAAATGTTGTGTGCCGGGAAATCGGAAGCCTATAGCGGAGCTGGGGTAATATTGGAGCGCATTGAGCACCTTGCATGGTGGATTCGGGCGCTACAAGAATATCCATTATTATCTTTATTATTATTATTATTACTAATATACCACTAGCATATACGATTTGTAATGCGCAAAATCCACTTTACATTAATATTCGGCATAATTTGGAGCCAGATGATTATGATATTAGACTCCGAATTCATATCAGGGGGAAAACATATTCTACAGATTTGAACTGACCATTTTGACAATCATTTCCAGTGAACCCCTCTGGACATATACAGGTGTATCGCTGAGATGAATCAGCGTTACATGTTCCTCCGTTTTCACATGGGTTAGAACTCAAGCAGGGATGAACTGCAACATCACGGGAGATAAAAAATAACATACAAATAATTCTTTGCTAACTAACTAATATTAGAGGTATAGAGGTACATGGTCTAATGGGCACGTCTGTGGATCACATGGTTCGTGGTGCGATCCCCACCACGGCACCAATGTCTTTCGGCAAGACATTAATCTACACTTTCCACTTTCCACACAGGTCTGTGGTCTGCACAACCTATCATAGCAGTCGAAAGAAATCGAGTATCCAATTGTTTACAGGAGCCTTGCGGTCCGCGTGTTGAGCGTATGGCAATGACAAAATTTAAACCCCAACGGGTTAAGGCACTTTCTACAAACAACGCAATTCCCCATACCAAGAGATAGAGAGAGAGAGAGAGAGAGAGAGAGAGAGAGAGAGAGAAAGAGAGAGAGTGAGAGATGGGAGGGGTTTCTTTTATTTCTTAATTGAGAAAAAGTACATGGAAACTAAGATGAAAAGTAAAACAATTTCATGACAATTTTTTTTTTCTTTCAGGATACACATTTACCATTTTCACATAATGGGCCGGTGATGAGTGGTGAACTGCTTGTACATCGTGCTGCATAGGCATCTGTAACGCTACATGAGCACCCATTCAGACAAGGAGTCGGTACACATGGATCATCTGCAAAAAAATTGCAATGAGTAGTGATTTCATTCTGGCATAACTTCCCAAATTGTTTAACATGAGTGGAAACAAATGAAAGAAATCGGCAGTACTTTACGAATAGTGAAACCATGAACTAAACTATCTTAGCTTCTCTTTACTTCACTCTTCAACTCTGGACTTTTAGGAAGAACAGAACCACGTTAATAATGCCTCTGAATAGAGAATTCAGCCGTTTTTAATTCTTGATTTGTATTATATTGGTAAATTGTATTTGTGTATGTAATTGAATTTGTATACGGAAATTAAAACCAAACCAAACCAAACTTGTTTAAAGATTATTTCGCAGTCATGGCAGTGGATTGATTAACTTTCGCAATAGATTAATTATGATCTTTTGTAAAGCGCATAGAGACACTCCTGTGTTTTGTGCTAAAACATAATTTATAATCGTAATTATTGCTCAATAGAATTGTTTTGGTTTCATTAGAATTGAGTTGTAAACAGACCGAAATCTGAGGTCTTAAAATTGCTCTAGGGGTTACTTTGATTAAATATTTACAAGTAAATGCAACTTGGTAAAAGGTAAGATTGTTTCAAGTGTAATGATTTATTCATGAATAATTGAATAGAGGAAGGTGACAATGACATTATGTTTGTTTAAATGTGACTTCACAAATAAAAATAAAATAAAAAAAGGTCAGTGAAGTTTAAAAAGAATGAAAAAAAAAGGGATAAAAGGTTTTTCTTTTTAAAGATGTGAATAATTAAACAAACCTGGCAACTCTATCATTTCCAACTCGGGAGAGTTCACATTTGACCTAATCAATTATCACGAATATAGCTCTTGTTTACTTTAAACGAAATACACCGTATATTGATATTCGTAGCAGCATGTCTAACATATTTGCAAAGATATTCAACAAATTATAAGAAAATACATATAAAGATAATATGGTGCTCGCATGTATTTAATTGTCAAGACAAACAAAACAACAACAAAACCCCCTCCCGAAAAAAGACAATCGTGATCAAATTAATAACTTTGAAATGTTTACATGGGTTTTTCTCAAATGTCCACGAGTCCGACTGGTTTAACTATTGTTTTCCAATCATGAAAAATCACTCAATTGTTACGATACTCGTTCATTTCTTACTCACCGATAGCACAAGATGGTCCTAGGCTGCCCGGATAACAGTCGCATATGATGTCATTGTTGACAACACTGCAAGCTCCGTTCCCGCTACATGAACCGGGTAAGCACGCCGCCACGGCTGAAAATATATAATTATAGGTCAAAAACAGTTAACTTATTGAATTCTAAATTCCTTTATTCAGTATAGGATTAAAGCAGGAACCACCGGGTTCGGAAAGACAATGGGTTAAATAACTTAAATGGTAGATTATTACAGCATTATCTAAATAAACAACGCATGGAATATGATTAACTGTTTTGCTAGTGTAATTGCAGATCCGACCCCCTCCCCGAAACAAATTTAGAACAAAAACTAAAAAACATTCATCTTTTGAAAACTCGATTATTATTGTTTATATGCATGACTAATAACAGTTTCGTAGTGTTTTTTTCCTTCTTAAATTAATACAGTGTCAGTTCATCAAACTCCGACATCGCCTTTCATATACGAATGTAATTATTTATTTCAATTTAATTAAATATATAGAGTTACTCAAGTACAATATAATTCACTTTTTTTTTATCATTTATTAACAATGAAATAATGTACATTAATTAAATATAATTCATATCTCTCTTTGTGTCTCTGATACATAAATCAAAAACGTATCTATCTATCTGCATGGCTGACTTTCTATAATGATCTAATTTATGTTTAAAAAGGAGAGAATAGTAATTCTTTAAATCGAATATAGAATATCCATGTAAATCTTTTGATATGCGTCGAGGTTGTTCTTTACGTTTGCACATAATACTCTCATGTCTTCTACTGCTTTTAATTTTTTTTTTCGTTATGAGAATAACTAAACTGTGTGTCTACATTTTCTCACTGTTTTATTGTTTTTTCGAGGCAAGCAAGCATCCAAGGCTTTGATGGTTTACATGCTTTTGTCTCGAATAAGTAATCACGTTAAAATATTAAAGCAAGCAAGTAAACAAGCAAACAACAACCAAACAAACATATCGAGGATAAATGATAAAAAAATTTAAAGCTGGACATACCAATAGTGCAGAAGTCTCCTGTCCAGGACGGATTACACGTACAAGAAGTAGTAGCTGCTGATTCATCAACACTGAATGTGCATTGACCCAGATTGTGGCATGGATTTGTTGGCAAACAAGGGTTGTCTGTATACGTAAGAATTAATAATAATAATAAAGGCTAAAACCATATTACGCACATAATCCTAGGCGTCTACACAAGTACTTTTCACTTTGGCCTTAGCCCAGCTGCCCTAAATTAGGGCGCTAAAGCATTCAAGTAATGAATGACTACCAGGATCCCATTTACTATACCTGGATGGAGGGTGGCAAATGTAGATAAATCGCCGAAGAACATTAATACAATACAATACAATAAAGTCATTTCTATAGCGCTCTTACAAACTAACTGTTGTTTCACAGAGCTTTACATAAAAAACTATCGAAGAAGTTGTTGATCATGGTCAAAGAGGAGAGTTTTGAGACATTTTCGGAAGACATCCAGCGAAGGTGATAATCAAATAAAACGTGGAAGCTCATTCCAGAGTCGAGGAAATACAAACCACGAACCATACACAAGAAATATGGGTATAATTGGGGTGGAGACTTGCATCCACCTACGCCGATTGGCAGAGGATACTGCTATAGTAGCAGAATTGCACCCTTATTTCACCATGTGACAGATTCACAGTCCGGTGCCGCTAGACCATGAGACCTCTACGCTCTTGATATGATAAAGTGCTCATCAGGAACTCAAAGAGTTCCTTTTTAAAGAAAATTTTGCAGTGGTGTTGTAATGATCTGAAGTCCAGAGTCTAAGACCAGGAGGACTCAAATTATTTTACATTAACACGATTTATTTGGCATTATAGTCAATACCACAATCTAAACCTCAAAAGACAAAACCAGAGAATTTGGAGGAAGGTGACCCTCCATCGTTAGCTCACATCTGAAGGGAGTGTTACCTCTATATACAAGGTATATGGTTTCAAAGAATAGCTGGTAAATCAAAAAGGTTATATGTCCCGATATTTTGGTAATAGCGAAGGACTTGAATGATCAAGAACCCAAGGGGACAGGCATATTGATATCTTTATTGCTGTTGGTGTTTTCATTTGAAATTTGAACTTTATTTTCACTTGCAAAGGATCAACTTAAAATAGAATATTGAGTTTCATTTCATTGACACACCCTTATAGTGACGTATTCATATACAATCACATCTTGCTTAGCATTTCAAGGCTAAATAGAAAAAATAACAACAAAATGAGATGACCATACCTATATTACAAAATGTTCCGACCCAGTTTGTGTCACAGAGACATACAGAATTCCCGCCAACCACACTGCAGTCGCCGTTCCCGTTACACAGGTCATCGGGGCACAGTGAAGCTTTAGATAACATTCAAAAGAATAATTTACAGATCACGACCCCGTTGCATGAAACTTACCATTGATGGTAACTTTGCCATCAATGGCAACTACCATGGTAACAGGGCTCAACAGCCAATCAAAATCAAGGTTTTCATGGTAGTTACCATTGATGGCAAAGTTATAATCAATGGTAAGTTTTGTGCAACGGGGCCCAGTACAATATAAGTTAATAGTACTATACATTAAATCGAAAACTCTTACGACACAGCTAAACATTAACATGGGGGTCTTTCAGGTTCATTGGAGTATCCATAAGTCGGCCCCAGGAGGAGCAAAACATCTCAGCCCAGTGTGATCTCCCTCCTTCAAAATAGTAGTCACGTGTACATGTGAGAATACAATAATATGTTTACATACGCCACTGAAAGGGAACAAGAAACAAAAAAGAATATCAATATCCATTTTTTAAATACAGGGTTTCCAGCGTTTAATCAAAATGAAGCGAAAACGAAATTCTCTGTTTACTCCTGATGGAGTTTTCAACATTTCAGGATCAGGAAGTTACAGATTTTGCTTACCATAGGTAATCCTTTTGTAAATACGCTGTTTGCACCAGAGAAAAAACTCAAACAAATGAAATTCCCTGATTTTTTTCCCTGATTTAAATGATTTTCTGTAAAATTCATTGACTTCTCCCTGACTTGTAAAACGAAATAGAACTCATTTCCCAAGTTATTCCAGATTTATTTCCATGATATCTAAGAACCCCGAGATACCTCGAAAAATCAGACTTACTCTCACACGTTGTACCCGTGTACCCATCAGGGCAGTTACAATCATATGATCCTGATCCAATGGGGACGCAAGAACCACCGTTCAAGCAAGCACCGCCAGAAAGACAAACATGAACTAAATGAAGAGAAAAATGGAACAAAATTAAAGCTCGTATATAACTTGTTTTATTATTACAGCTAAAACGTAAATGTTATACTGCACAGTGATTTGATATGGTTCAAAGCATTGATCATTCAAGTTCTTGAGATTTTTTTCTGAATGGTCTTTAACTCTTACGTGATTTTGACCATACTTCGTCCGGTCGAAGAAGGGCCTGTGTGGTAATTAAATTATAACAATTCATATTTGAATTTACATATGAGGAATGTTTTTTTATAGGAGAGGAAGACAACACAAAGAAGGAGACGACAAATAAAAATAACAGAGAAAGGAGAACATCAATAAAACAGAGGGGAAAGGGAAAAAGAAGAAGAAGAAAAGGAAAACAAAAACAAGAAGAAGGTGATGATGATGATTATGATGATGATGATGAAGAAGGAAACATACCATTTTCACAAAATGGACCGGTGATGAGGGAAGAGTCACTGTTACACTGGGCTGTATAGGTAACAGTGACACTACACGTACAGTCATTCTGGCAGGGGTTCGGTCGACATGGATTATCTGAAATCGAAAAGAAACAAAACAATTCTTCCATGTCGGAATCGAATCTACTCAATTTTAAAGAGACGTATCCAAACTTTATTTCAATTACTTGCGATAAATTAAAAATTTGAACACGATCGCAACAACTTTCAGATAATCTATCTAATGGCGATTGTAATGTCATATAGTACATCCCATGGAAAGCATGGTGAGATTACCATTGTTAGTCAATTAATTTGTTTTGCTGCACAAATCAACGGGTGGTGGACATGGATATTGAAATTGACTAGTTTAAAGAGAGATTTATTTGAAAGTCTCTGCGGTTGTGTTTCTATAAGTCATCAAGATTATTAGATTTCGAGCGTTGTTCATATATGTAACAGTTGTTCAGTGACGAAGAGCCTAACAAAACGATTAAGTGTAAAATAAAATGATTTTAATATCATACTCATACATACTGCCAACTTCAATATCGAGACATGGCCGGTAGTGAAACAATAACTTCCAAATACAATATAATCAGGTGAGCACATCTGGTACCCATCTTATAAAGAGTTGCAACTATTTACATCAGCGACCGAGGACTGCACATTTGCGGCGGTTGATTAGAGGTCGGCTTATAAACAAGGGTCCTACATAATCGAATTTCGTGACTTAAATATAGAACCTATCGACTAAAATAGTTTCAATCCTGAGAAAGCATGGCAAAAGATTATTTTTAAAAGTAAACCTACCAATATTACAGAATGTTCCGACCCAGTTTGACGAGCAGATGCATGTCGGTTCGCCGTCCACTACACCACAGATACCGTTCCCGCTACATATATCATTGGAACACGTCGCACCTTGCCATAAGAGAAAGAAAAAGACAACAAATGTCATCAGTTGAAAATAAGTTTAATTCTTTAAGGACCCTCGGTAATAGCACAGCAGCTGGTAGGGTGTTTCTTCTGAATTATTTTGTCATACGATCGTATATCATTTTCTTTTTATATCTGGTAAATAGAATCAGCCTATCAATGATTCAATTTTATGATACATTGTAAAATGTAATTATAAAAAAGCAATAACAACAACAAGACACAGACAAACAAATAATCATATTGCTAGAAAGAAATGAGGAAATGTTGGCATGTGCCCCTCCCCCCCCCCCACTGGGACCGCAACTGAATAGCTAAACAAGGAAACATATACCGTTTATCGTGGTGAATAGAATAAACCTAATGATTATGTGAAACTTTTAATAATTGAGAAAAAAATTGCAGTTTTTATTTGTTCCAGGAATTAAATACACCCTTTTGATTTTTTATATTCATCATGATCTGTTAGCCTACCATCTTGACAGCGTTGTCCAAGGAGACCAGCGGGGCACACACATGTGAATGCATTAACTTCGTCATGACAAGTACCTCCATTAAGACAGGGGTCTGAAGAACACTCGTTAATATCTGTGATAATGATCGAGAGAGTAAAGATTCGGGTAAGGAAAGCGTTTGTTAAAGAACTGCTTACATGTCTGTTAATGAAATAATGCTTTTTATGTTTTCACAAACTACAACAAGAATGATGTAGATTATGAACGATTCAGATGTTTTTAATTCATTTTCTACAAACATAAGAAAGCCTACGGTACAAGGCCTTTCACGTGGAATAAACGCAATTGAAATTAACTTGTATACAGAAAGGTAAAGGTTTATATGGATATTCTCTATAGCATTTATATATTCTGTATGTCCAGTTTTTCAGTTTTCTCTGGGGTAACGTGCCTTTGTACTGGCAGCAGGGAAGGGGAACATTCTCAGGAAAAATGAAAAAAGATCTCGTCTACTTTACTAGAAACTTATCACTGATTATCATGATAACTACAGTGCAGATACCGTTCCCGTTACAGATATCATTGGAACACCACGCAGCTTACCATGAGAGAAAGAAGAAGTCAACAAATTTCATCAGTTGAAAATAAGTTTAATTCTTTATAGACCCACGGCAATGGTACAGCTGGGGAGGGTGTTCCTTCTGAATTATTTTGTCATACGATCGCATATCATTTTCTTTTTTATATCCTGTAAATAGAATCAGCCTATCAATCATTCAATTTTATGATACATTGTAAAATGCAATAAAAAAAAAGCAACCACAACAAGACGCAGACATACAAATAACCATTTCATTCTTTTACAGTTTAAACAATTATATTTGCGGTTCTTAAGCGGTAAATGATAGCTTTGAGTCTGCCTGGTTCATGTCAGAAGATTGTGTTTTTTTCCAGAGAAAAACAACATTTATTTTAAAACAGGTTTCAATATAAACAAACAAGTATCAATTTATATGTAACCACTGAATACAATTATCATGCTATTACAATCTGTTTAAAAAAACAGTGCAGAGTGTATCTTAGATTGAGTTCAGCAGAGGTAGGCGAAAAGTAACGTGATTGTCTTGCGTCTAGCGAAAATTGAATGGACTTACTTTCGCAGAGATTTCCGGTGTATTCGAGGGGACAGTTACACTCTGAATCAATACCATTCGGGACACATGTACCACCATTCTGACATACGTCATTCCGAATACATATGTTAACTGAAAAGAAAGAGAGACAGAGAGATATAGAGAAAAATTAAATCTATATTATCAAGAGTTTAATAATTTATTATAATCCATTTCAAGTTATGTAAAATGAAATGGGGATATCAAACGGTAGAGTTCCTCTTTAAAGTCTTTTTTCATCCCCTTGCAGTTAATGAATTGTTCGGAGATGATATTGTTCTTTCTATTTACCTTCCATAACAATTACAATGTCGGTTTCTTGCAAATCCTTTAAAGAATGTTTTAGATTACTGGTGAACTTTTGTATGTTTCTGGTCATAGATCTGTGGGAAATTCTAGCTTCTACTCTCTCCTTAAACAAGATATTTTCATTTTCAGGTGCAGTCATTCTATAAACATAAGACGTCAACCAATAAGGCAAGTGTGTTTGAACACACGAGGTTTTTTTCTTTCTACTATCATTATATGTGGTAGTAAAAAGCTTAAGTTCAATTGCTACTTTCATTTTGCACTTCATCCAGAGAAGGGAAATGACCAATTACTTGATTTAGCGAATCGTAAAAAAGATCATATATGAAAGAAGCCCTTAAGTTGCTACAAAGGTAGGCCTACCTTGTTCACAAAATGTTCCAGTAATATAGACTGAGTCGCTAGTACATACTGCTGTCGTATCATCCACCACGCTGCATGAGCAATCATTCATACATGGATTCGGTACACAAGGGTCATCTGTACATGAATATTTAATTAGTTAAACTGATAACTGTGTAAAAACAGTAGTTCAACAATAGGCTCTTTTCATAATATAATCAAATTAAATAGATACGTTACGTTTATTGTATCTCTATAGTCAAAATATAATTTACATACAGTAGGGGTTGCTAGGTCGGACAAATATCGTGGCTTGCCCTATATAACAACACGTAAGGTATTTAATTTCCATTCATTAATTATGGTTGTGATTAAGTTATGATAAAACATCGGTACTTCTCGGTTTCGTTTTTTCTGGGACGCACTGTATATCTGAGAGTTCCTTTCTTGTATTTACTAGCTTTCCCGTCATTTTCTCTTCCCTGCCATAACACTATAAAATGAAGAAAGAAAAAAGTGATTACACCCCGACAATTATATTCAGCCGAGACAGGTGTGGGGTGTAAAAGCTGCAACCCCTAAATTCTTAAAAGTAATATAATTCGGGGAAACATTGCCTTCATATTCAGGCAGCGTTGTAGTGTCTTATATGTTTTTCCTACAGTTTGATTTTTATCACATTAATTTTCCACATCATACATTATACAAATATGACATTACATTCATATGTCAAATAGACCTCTTTAAAACTCACTTGACTTAAGTTGAATTTAATCATATAAAGGACTACACATTTTTGAATAATAATAGGATTTTAATTTCAGAAAATAGAAAGATGATACATTCGGGCAAGACACAGCAACCCTTAACAAGTTAAGCTTTCCATAGACAAGCAAATGTGTTTGTTACATTTCAATGTTTTCAAATTTATCTTAACACAGGGAAACTTCCTTATTATACTGGGTAGCAAAATAGAACATACTAATCTGACAGTTAACGCCAGTCCAACCAGAATAACAGTGGCAGCTGTACATGTTCTGCTCGTCCAAACAATCCCCGTTGGTACAAGGATTTGATCCACATTCGTTTTCGTCTGTAAATAAAAGGGGCAGTCGTATAAATAATAATAATAATTTTATTTACTCAGGAAAACCTCATCAGCATGAAAGCTGTTCTTCCTGACGGCCCTACAATTTGTATTACCCTAGCAACAACCGGGTACCCATTTTCACCTGGGTAGTAAGTGTAAAATGTGTTAATGTGATTTAATGTTGTTCCAAATACGTAAGTGTTAACCTGGGTTTGAACCCTCAACCGGTCTATGATTTAGATTCAAGCAAATAAAACACTGCACCTTTTCACCTCGACGCCTCCACAACATTCTTATAGACTAACTACCCACCGACTATCGCACCAGACAACAACTTAATATTCCTTGATTACTCGAAGAAAATGGGCAGTCCTCCTCTAGGGTTTTCCAGAGGATAGTTGTTCAGGGGCGTTTATCCTGCAAGTAAGCTGTCTGGGAATACTGAGAAGGATTTAAGTAGTAGGGATTACAGGTATGTTTTGGATCTGATTGAGGGATTAATACTTTTCTCAATGAACTTCATTTAGACAATGCATATTGCTACCATGAAATAAAAGGAGTTGCTTTTAAGGATATCACATTTCACGTTTTGGCGTCTATTCAAATTATACAAAGTTGGGGTTCGATCAAAAGAAGAAACAATAATATATCTGAGAGTTCCTTTATTGTATTTATTAGCTATCCTGTCATTTCTCTTCTCTGCCAAAAACACTATAAAATGAAGAAATAAAAAAAGTAATTACACCCCGATAATTATATTCATCCGAGACAGGTGTGGGCTGTAAAAGCTGCAACTACGAAATTTCTAAAGTAATATAATTCGGGGAAACATTACCTCATATTTAGGCAGCGTTGTAGTGTAATATATGTTTTTCTTACAGTTTGATTTTAATCACATTAATTTTCCACATCATACAAATAAATATGACGTTACATTCATATGGCAAATAGACCTCTCTAAAACTCACTTGACTTAAGTTGAATTTAATCATATAAAGGACTACACATTTTTGAATAATAATAGGATTTTAATTTCAGAAAATAGAAAGTTGATGCATTCGGGCAAGACACAGCAACCCTTAACAAGTTAAGCCAATGGTATTAGTCGGTTTCCATAGACAAGCAAATGTGTCTGTTACATTTCAATGTTTTCAAATACAGGGAAACTTCCTTATTACACTGGGTATCAAAATAGAACATACTAATCTGACAGTTAACGCCAGTCCAACCAGAATAACAGTGGCAGCTGTACATGTTCTGCTCGTCCAAACAATCCCCGTAGGTACAAGGATTTGATCCACATTCGTTTTCGTCTGTAAATAAAAGGGGCAGTCGTATAAATAACAACGATAATTTTGTTTACTCAGGAAAGCCCCAGCATGAAAGCTGTTCTTCCTGACGGCCCTACAATTTGTATTACCCTAGCAACAACCGGGTACCCATTTTCACCTGGGTAGTAAGTGTAAAATGTGTAAATGTGGATTAATGTCTTTCCGAAGACGTAAGTGTCGGGCTGGGTTTGAACCGTCAACCCTAGGATTTAGAGTCAAGCAAATGAAACACTGCACCTTTTCACCCCGACGCCTCCACAACATCCTTATATAATAGACTAACTACCTACCGACTATCGCACCGGACAACAACTTAAAATTGCCTTCATTACTCGAAGAAAATGGGCAGTCCTCCTCTGGGGTTTTCGAGAGGATAGTTGTCCAGGGACGGTTATACTGCAAGTAAGCTGTCTGGGAATACTGAGAAGGATTTAAGTAGTCGGGATTGGGTGGGACGAAACCATATATTCAATATTGCATATGATTATATTTTAAAACATCAATCCAAACAATATTGAACGAAAAAAAAAGAAGATCAATGACAGTTTTGTTTTGAATCTGATTGAGGGATTGATAACTATCTCAATGAACTTCATTTAGACAATGCATATTGCTAGAAAGAAATGAAGAAATGTTGGCACGTGCCCCTGATGCCCCGGGCCCGCCACTGACTAGCTAAACAAGGAAAATATACCGTTTATCGTGGTGAATACAATAATCCTAATGATCATATGAAGCTTTTAATAAATGATAATTTGTTTAATTATATTTGTTCGAGGAATCAAACAAACCCTTTTAATTGCTTATATTTATCATGATCTGTTAGCCTACCGTCTTGACAGCGTTGCCCAAGGAGACCACCAGGGCACTCACATGTGAATGCATTAACTTTGTCATGACAAGTACCTCCATTAAGACAAGGATCTGAAGAACACTCGTTAATATCTGTGGTAATGATCGAGAGAGTAAAGATTCGGGTAAGGAAAGCGTTTGTTAAAGAACTGCTAACATGTCTGTTAATGAAATAATGCTTTTATGTTTTCACAAACTACTGTACAATTAGAATGCAGATTATGAATGATTCGGATGTTTTTAATTCATTTTCTACAAACATAAGAGAGCCTACAAGGCCTTTTACGTGGAATAAACGCGATTGAAATTAACTTTTATACAGAAAGGTAAAGGTTCATATAGATATTCTCTATAGCACTTATATATTCTGTATGTCTTTTTCAGTTTTCTTTGAGGTAACGTGCCTTTGTACTGGCAGTAGGGAAGGGGAACATTCCCAGTAGAAATGAAAAAAAATCGCTTGTCTACTTTACTAGAAACTTATCACTGATTATCATAATAATTGAACTATTCAATGACTGAAATGATTGGTTGGGTTTCAACGATAAATATGAAACTGCAAGATGTATGACATAAATATTTTTAAAATATAAGGAAAATAAATGATATGATTATTACAATTTTACATTTTTTTTTTAAAGAAAAAGCCCTACTTGTTTCGCAATCTACACTAGTCCATCCGGGATCGCAGAGACAACGATAGAGATTTCTGCCGCTGATGCAAAAACCATTAACACAAGGATCGGATATACATACGTCAATGTCTATCGAAAAAATGTCGGAATAAATAAATACATAAATTGATTAATACATGAATAGATTATCAAATATTTGTTAGAAAATGAATTGCTCAATAGCGAACTGTAACTGACATAATGATAAAACATTCTACTTTGATTAATGTTCATCTTTTCATTTTTTAATTGAGATGCCACTGTTTTAAGGCTGTGCAATCTGAGACCTGGAATGCGCCTCTGAGATCCTGATATTCCATAAGTCATGAGCGTATTTACAATAGGCCTATGGAAAATAAATATTCTTTATATAATTTAATGCATCGATACAGACAAGTACTCCAAATAACTTAAAATTTATTTTCGTAATCGATGTATGTTGAAAATTAATAATAGATAAATAAATAATAATAATGACCGACTGTGTTTGAATAACATCCATGCAATATTTGTTCACGTATTTCAGGATTTTTATAATCATCAGTTGTTGATATTCAGGGTTATTAATACTGGCCTTACTGTCGATAATCATGTCAAGAAAAAAAGAAAGAAAAAAAAAACAACGACTGTCATGTTTTAGGATCTCGTTATTAAGACTTACTCTCTAAACAACGTTCCCCAGTGAGGCCTACAGCGCATGTACAAGTAAATCGGTTTAATTCATCAGTACACGTAGCTTCGTTATGGCAAGGATTTGAAGAACACTCGTCAAAATCTGTGAGATAGTGAGCATGAAAAATCCACGTAATGTATAGACATAGGGAATATATGAATTTATCAAATTTTATTCAGAACAAAATGAGTTTTCAACAAGAAGAAATGATACGCACGGACTTTCATAGAGGTCTACAGCAATGATGGAAGTATTACTTCGTAGGACTTTCTTTAAACTACTAAATGTTATCTTTCTTCTGATGTTTCTATCATAATATCCCCTTGATTTGACTAATCATCGTCAATATGTCACGTGCTAGTTTTTCTTCAGGTAGATAATGTGATCTACTGATTTCTTATTCTGTATATATATACTCCTTTGCATATAGCAGAATAACCGAATATATTTTCATCAATTACCAACTAACAGCCCACTCGACAGGGGGTACGCCTGCGTCAGCGATCCTTCGAATTAAGGAATCCTCGGACCTTTGACCGTTCTACAAGATGCATCAATTTCTGACGTAGGACTCCGTCAAATCGTATGCGGTATTTAGCATGACATACGAAATTGATAATATATGACTCAAGCATGCCAAAGTGAAACAAAAAATGACGAGAGCAAACATTGCTTGCGTTGAATAACTGGTCAAACGCAAATTATCTTCGTAGAACTTGATTAGTGCGGGGAATAACGCATTGGAAATAACGCCTCGTGTGCAACTGCAATGAATATTCTTCTCTCATACCTATGTGACAGTTCACACCGGTCCATCCTGGCTGACAGGTGCAATTATACATATTCGGCTCATCAATACAGTCACCGTTGACGCAAGGATTGGATGCACATTCATTGATGTCTAGAGACAAAAACAGATATCAACCGAGATAAGACTCGCTCTTAGGGGTGTTGATCAATAAGTCACTTATTACATTATAGGTTTCAAGACAAACAACACATGTAAACCAATGCTTCCAGAAATAAAATAATAAAAGTATCTCTCAAAGTCATATTTCAATATTTAAAACAAAAAAAATCATATTATACATACAAGGAACTAAATCTTCAAAGAAAACTTTGTTTGTCTAAGTCTAAGTTTGATCAGTTTGCAATTTTTTAAAGAAAAGTGATTTCTGTAACCAAACGAAATAAATTTGACAATATGGTTTTAATCATCCACCAGTCTTTCAATTTAATAGGCAATCTTCTTCCAGTCCTGGACCTCGTCATATGTAGGGATGAACTTTAGTGAAAAAGACAAATGGTGAATGAGAGAAAGAATGGAAGAGGAGGAATAAGAGTAGTTACAGTTGTTTCATATATTTTACCCCCACCGAAAATTGGGAAGCGACACTATTGATTTTATGAGGCATAATACATCTGAAATGTTTTTTAAAATTTGTATCTCACCTTCCTGACAGCGTTGCCCCAAGAAACCATTAGGACAGAAACACGTGAATGCCCCTATTCCATCTTTACATGTACCTCCATTGGCACAAGGATCGGAGGAACACTCGTCGATATCTGTTTGATATGATGGTTGGCATATCAATGACGGTAATTCTATTTTGATTTCTTAATAAACACATAATTTTAAAAAAATGACGGTAATTCTAAACATTTGGACCACTTCCAGCATTTGATTAGCCGGATGTTCTCACGATATCTGAATTGGTGATTAAATGATCCGTCGTTCGAGAGTTACTAATACAACATTCGGAAATACCTCAAAGCATATAAATCCCGAACCGAGTCAGAGTCCTTTTCAGGACTCCTTAATCCTCTCTCCCTCTCTCTCACATGGTGCACCCGCGAGCCTACTGTATATATAAATCTTATTCAAACAAATCATTGCCGAGTGTTCATTTTCATTTTTAATCAGGTCTAATGATCTAAGTTAATCTTATTTCAAATCCGAATTCAGCTATAATCTCAGAAGTTGTGTATGATCATCATTGACATGGTTATTCAAAGAAAGAATCCATTATAACCCGCCATTAAGGACATGTATTAATGCAAGGGAAATATTATGTATATGTGAACACGACATGGTATCCATATGTTGTGTCCACGGTGAAAACCTACTTTGTCCACATCGTTGACCACTATAACCCGCCAAACAATTACATGAGAATGCATTGATCCCGTCCGTGCAGGTTGCTCCATTCAAGCAGGGTTCAGGATCGCACACATTCATCACTGTGACATAAAGAAAAAAGAACATTTTATCAAATCACGACGTCAAGCCAGAAGTTGCTTTGAAATATTTGAATAGTTTTCCTTACAAAATCGCCAAGACTTCCGAAAAACCAACTAAAGGCAATTTTAACAGCCATTTCTATCACCTTTTGAAATACGGAAACATTACAACGATGTTAGGAGATCTGAAGGTGTTGAGAAGCAAATACTGCAAGGAGCATTCGAAGGAAAACGGGGTAGAGGTCGTCCCCCACTATCTTGGACTGATGATATCTAGAAATGGCAGGCAAAAGAGTTGCATGGCGTGTTCTCATGAAGACCACAGCTGCGCTTTACAGCGCCACCTGAAGTTGATGACGATTACATAACCCGAACCCGATTTCTATGGGATATACAATAAAGTATTGAACACAGACTTATACAAACAAAATTAACATTCATGGCAAGAGGAATTAGTTTGTTCTTATATTGTCAATTATGAATATAGCGCGTTACAAACCTTCCTCACAGCGTAAACCAATCACACCATCGAGGCAGTGACAAATATAGTGATCTATTTCGTCATCACATGATCCTTCATTCAAGCACGGATTTGAGGAACACTCGTTAATATCTGTGTGGAAAAACAGAGTTGGAAGGAATTATTGACAAAATCATGAGTGTTTACATTTGTATGGAGTTGCAGTTTGATTACTTTTCAAACTATCGTGTTATTCTTTAATAGAGTAGATTTAATCGTGAAGTACAAAACATAAAAAGAAGTCCCATAATCATTTGAAACCACCACTTTCCCCTTATCAGACACTCATTTTCATAAAACATTCAACACTTAATTTCCTCACATAAAACTGATAATTATTGGAAATTTAACTTGGACTTGAAGAATGTGAGCAAGTATAAAAGTCTAAATCTGGATGTCTTGAAAAATTTGACAGATTGCTTAGAAGAAATGAATCAAATTTTCGTTCCGGGCACAACATATAAAAACGCACTTAATAAAATGCACATTGGTGGAACGAAACCGGCTGCACAGAGATACGGGTTTTGTGGTCTTTAGTGTGCACAGAGCATGACTGGTGCATTTTTCTTCAATTCCAATAGGGTCCATTTAGCTCAAAACATTTTGATACGTTTCTGAGAGGACTTTAAGAAGGCAATTGTAAAAGTGGAAAGCATTTACAGAAGTATTACTTTGTCATTACTATGTAGTGACGGTGACGCCTATTTTGAACACTTAAAGCTTTCGAGACAGTCACTTCACTTTTTGTTTTATTTGGCTCAGTAACTTATGACTCAGAGCCCTAACCAGGATAACAGATGCAATAAAAGGTAACATATTGCTCCAATTGTCTCATTTTCGCTCACTGGAACATTGCCAGCACAAACCACTGACCTCTACCTCCTGAACGGATCATCGCCCATTCCCATTCACTATACGTTACGTACTAAAAGGCTGTATTGTCTGACTGTTCATGAATGTTCATGAATATTCATGTTTTTGCGTACCTCGGCAAAATGTTTGCTTTTTAATACTAAATAAAAAAATTACGGTGGGGGGTTGGATGAAATGGACATAATGAACCAAGCAGAAGTGATCTATGATAATTCATGCTTCTTATCCTTCGTGTGCTTGACGTATAATCTTAAAATCGCTTGGCAAACTGCGTCCAAAGTTCGACTTGTTTCACATGTGTATTATAGGCAATGACGAGCTTGCAACCTATTTTGATCAAATTACGGTGCGTGAACTTTCAAAAGTCAATGGGACATGAGGGTTCCAATGAAAGAGCTAGTGATAACGTAAGTCGGGGTGGATGTGCTTTTCGTTTAAACAAAAAAAATGAATTTTTAATGATTTCTTTTTGGGTACAATTCCATAGGCTAACATGTATGGCTGCTGACTCTGACGATATGGGGCGTTGTGAAATGAGACTAAACGGAGCTATATGAAAACTGTCCGCATATTGTGCCCAATTTCGTCGAAAGAAAATTGACCTTTAAAATTCCTATCAAATTGGAGGTTTGAGACGTTTTTCGAAAGAGAATTGAGTGTGTTTTTGTTTACTTTTCAAAGCAGTTCACAGTCGTGAATGTTTTTTAAGAGACGTGAAATGTATTAGGAAATGCAGCCATAAAAGAAAAATGTAATTGTAGCCAATTTTAGGGTGAAATTGTGATTAATTTCCCCCTTTGTTAAAACATTCTTTCCCAAAAGGGTTTAAGGTACTATGTCCCTTTGGCAGGCCAAAAAATTGAAAAGGTTAAATTCCAATGGCATTTGAAAGATAATACTAATTTAGAACTCCCCTTAAAAAAAATGGGGCTTGAAAATGTCTTTAAGTGGGAAAAATAACGACTATTAGTTGTCAAATCGACTTAGGAGCTATAGAGCCAATAAGAAATAGTCTTGATTTTCATACCATTGTATCGCATGGTCGTACACTTTATGCTGCGCAAAGATTCAATCAGTTTAATTTTGGCCATTACAAGAAGTGGGTTATTGATATAGACAAATCCTTTACAGCTCATTTTATGTATGTTATTGGGGTCATGTTGGGGTCATGTTGCTGCCTTCACGTTTGGCGACCCTGTTACGACACTTGTCAACCATAATGACATCTGTCAACTAAAGCAACACCTTGAAGTCTATCATCGCGATCTTATCGCCAGTACATCTCTAGCCCTCTATCATCAGAAGAGCTCCCTACGCAGTTCCTGGAAGCACGTGTCCTTTTAAGGACAAGCCATCACGATGATGGCTGACACCTCGACCTGCGTACTGCAACTCGACGCTGAAGGCCTTACCCGCCCAAAGCGAGATCTGATTCCCCATATTGCAAAGGAAAATTGTGTCAATGTTATCTGTCTCCAAGAAACACACTGCGAGACAGAAGAACAGCTTCACATCGAAGGTTTTGATCTGATCTGCTTCATTCCACACAGGAAGCATGGTATTGCATCCTACGTCAAACAAGGCATGAAAGCATCCACCACTGGGCGATCTCCTGCGAACTCAGCTCTACAGTGGAGCACCTTTGAAGCTATGGGAACCCACTTCTGCAATCTGTATAAGCCACCACCGGAAGATGTTGAAATCATGCTCTTCCCAAAGATGCCCCGGAACTCCTTTGTCTGCGGAGATTTCAACAGTCGCAGCACTGCCTGGGGATACCCTAACACCAACAAGAATGGAAAGCTCATTTTTGAATGGCTTGAATCTCAGGAGCTAGTGATACTGTATAACAGCAAGGACAACCCCACATTCTACTCAGGGAGCCACAAATCATGGACTTGCCCCGACCTGTCACTGGTTTCATCAAACATCAGACACACCTGCTCAAGAACTGTCCTTCCAAAGTTCCCGAGGTCTGGCCACTGTCCAATCATCATCTCAAGCGACATCAAGCTTCAACTCTCCAACCTACCAAAGAAGAGATGGAATTTCAGAAAAGCTGACTGGCCCAAGTTCCAGGAACTCACCAACAAGCTAACATCTCGACTGCCAGACCCCTCCACCAGTAATGTGAATGACTCTTACTCTGCTTTCTGCTCCATGTTACATCAGGCGGCAAAACTCTCCATCCCCAGGGGCAGAAGACACCTGTATATTCCATGCTGGGACGAAGAATGCGACCGTCTGTACGAATCCTACACTAAGTCCAAGACCATTGAAGAAAGAGAAGCTGTAGGGAACGACCTGCTGATATCACTAGGAGAAAAGAGGAGGATTAGATGGGAAGAAGAAGTCTCTGAGATCAACTTTACCCACTCTAGTCGCAAGGCCTGGACTACCATCAACAAACTCACTGGTCGAAGCAGCGCTCCAAAACAGTGTCCTGTTACTGCAAACTCCATCGCTTCAGTCCTAGTTAACAATGGAAAGTGGCAAGATAAAACCACTGAGGCCAAAGTCCACTCTCGCTCGGTGAACTCTGAGATAAAGAACCTCCTCAAGTCCACTCCAGAGTCAACCTCCATGTCTGAAGCCTTCACCTTGGATGAGGTTGAAACTGCACTGAAATCAATAAAGTCCGGCAAAGCGCCAGGCAACGATAACATCCACACAGAGTTCCTCAAGAACATGAGTCGCAAAGCTACTTCCTGGCTACAAGCCTTTCTCTCTACCTGCATGATAACATCCACTATTCCATCAAAATGGAAGACCGCTAAAGTTATTGCCATTCTGAAGCCCAAGAAGCCTGCAGACGAACCCAAGAGCTACCGTCCAATCAGTCTGCTATCGCACATCTACAAGCTACTTGAAAGGCTGCTACTTGCCAGAATCGTTGACACTGTCGAAGAGAAGCTACCTACTACACAGGCAGGTTTCAGGAAAGGTAAATCAACCACCGACCAAGTAGTCAGGCTTGTAAACGACATAGAGACGGCCTTCCAGAAGAAGCAGAAGTTTGGTGCAGTTCTTGTCGACCTTACTGCGGCATTTGACACAGTATGGCACCGTGGCTTATACCTCAAGACCCTGCAGACCATTCCAGATGTAAGAATCGTGAAATTCATCATGCTGCTTGTACAAGACCGGTCATTTGTCCTCGAAACATCAAACGGCGAATGCAGTAGGAAGAGGAAACTCCGCAATGGTGCGCCGCAAGGCTCTGTCCTCGCTCCGATACTTTTCAACATCTATGTCTCTGATATACCCAAGGGGGAATGCATGCAGTATTCCTACGCAGACGACACCGCACTGGGGTTCAACAACCACTCCTTCGAAGCAATCGAAACATCACTGGAGAAGGACCTGAAAATGCTAGCCGAGTTCTTCAACAGATGGCATCTCAAGATAAGCATACCAAAGACTGTATCCTCCGTCTTCCACCTGGCTAACCGATGCGCCAACCGAGAGCTGAATATCTCACTAGATGGGTCTAGGCTGAACTTCGTCTCAACACCAAAGTACCTAGGTGTCACTCTTGACCGAAGCCTCACCTTCCACGAACATGCCAAAGCCACAGCTCAAAAGACCCAAGCCAGAGTGTCTCTCCTAAAGAAGCTTGCAGGGACCGGATGGGGAGCTAATTTCACCACCCTTCGCACCTCCACTCTAGCTCTTGCCTTCTCCACTGCCGAGTATGCTGCACCTGCATGGAGCCACAGCACCCATGTACACAAGGTTGATGTTGTCCTCAATGATGCTATGAGACTAATCAGCGGAACACTCACTGCAACACCAGTCAGCAACCTGCCAATATTATCTGGCATACCACCAGCTCAGCTCAGACGAGATGCGCAGTATGCTAAGCTTGCCCAAAAGCATGACAGAGATAAATGCCTTGTTCCTGCCCCCTCTGCCTTTGAAGGACAGCGTCTCCCTAGAAGACACTTTGCAACACAGGCTGCTGAGCTGCGGCCTGAGAACCCCCCTCCACCTCAGCCACTTGGATAACAAAACGCTGGTCAGACCAGTGGAATTCGTCCACTACCAATCTGAAGGAGTTCATCCCAAAGCCCTGTGCAAAACCAAGTGGCAGCGACCTCCCAAGAAAAGCCTGGGTCAACCTAAACCGTATCAGAACTGGAGTTGGCCGCACACAATATTTCCTACATAAAATTGGAGCTGAATCATCACCAAACTGCGCCTGTGGAGAGATCCAAACTATGGATCATGTCATTGATGATTGTCCGATCTACAAATCCCCCCACGGCGCTTCCGGACTTCGTGAGCTCGATGATGAGACGATCTGTTGGCTCAATAAGGATCTTCCTATCTAGATGATGTACTCCCTGATATTCTTTGCACGAACGAACGGTATGTATGTTATTACCAAAGAAGAAGAAAAAGCAAGTCAGTCACTCAATACTGACAATAGAGTCTGACAGTGAAGTCTAGCAAGTAAACGGGTTTCCTTGCATAATTTGAATATTAGGACACTGCTAACGTTTAAATTTCACAGATAGGACATACATGACATATTCATAATTCCTGCAAAGTTCTACAGAATTTGAGGTTGGCTGCAAAAGGGATATAGAATCTTTAATATGAGGACCTACCTTGCTCACAACGAAGACCAGTATAACCTCCTGGACAGGTGCATGTAAATCTGATTATCTCATTCGAGCAGATTCCCTCATTCAAACACGGGTTGGAAGTACATGGATTGATCTCTATAAAGACGAAATGTTTATGGAAGAAACGTCACAAAGTCGTCAATTTGTATATAATCGATTGCATCTTCATAATTTCATAGCTTTATTATTTTTCATTGAACTTTTAAACCAAAATTTCTCTGCAATCTTATTTTACTGCTTCTATTAATGAATATAATGTATCACCTTTCAAGTTTCCAAATTATAACAGTGCTGATTTCCCTTTTACCTGCCATGTCATGAGTGCAATTATTTGTTTTCGCTTACATGCCTGTGATGTTATTGTTTGATGTTGTTTCTATATGTTCACGCTTCGTAAAGTGATAAAGCATGCAGAAATCACAAAAATAAATCAATTGGTCGAAATACATTTCTTGCTCTGACAAGACTGAATATGATTTCATGACATACCTTGTTCGCATCGCAGCCCCTGATAGCCGAAGGAACAGCGGCAGGTAAATGAGTTGAATTGGTCTTCACATGAACCTCCATTCATACAAGGATCAGGGGAACACTCGTCACTATCTATGTAGTGATAAAACGTAAAGCATTCATCATCAGAAGTTCAGATAAAGTCAAACATTACATTATCGTATGCAATATACCAAAGTATTTAAACATTTATTTTGCTGGAAGCCTTCAAGGAGGGTTTTAGGATACCTAAACATTTACAGTTCCCCTTTTTTCATTTATATGCAGAGGCAGCTCCAGGTTAACTACACATTCGAATTGTATGACAGGAAGAAAAGGAAGAAAAGGTTGTTGAAAAAGCAACAAGAAAGCACAACGTCCCAAAACCAACAAAGATTTTAAAATATATATTACAAAAACAAGAAGAAGAAGCTCGATAGAAGAAAAAAAAACGGAATGGAAAAAGATCTTTATATGACAAACCCTTTTCACAATTTTGACCCTCAAAACCATCTACACAGCTGCAGTAATAATAGTCAGGTGCAGTTTGAGGTTCACTACAGGTTCCCTCGTTCATGCAGGGTTGAGAAGCACATTCATCGATATCTGTTGAAATAAGTTTATATTTAACATATAAACAATTAATAAAAGTCAATATTTTGAAAATAAGTCGACACCTTTCTAAACCATGTGTTTAGATATAAGAATTACCTAAACAAGCTTTACATTCACTATACCTGTCTTCGCCTTGTTTATATACATGTCATCAACTAAGCGAAGTGGGTCCCCTTTATGTTTTTCATTACCTTTTATTTAACTTTCTCTGCCCTTTCCCACGCCATATATGCAATAAACACCAATGCAACTATGATACTAAGTATTAAAATTATAGTGTCGAACATGCAATATTTCAGAAAATTTTTGCTCTTGATCATCATTCATCCACGTTAAACTTCCGTAAAACTGATAACGCATTATTTCCATTGTATGCCCATTTTATATGTAATATAAAAGCACGTGCGTATTCATTCTAAAGTATTATTTTTATGTCGTTTAGTGAAAATTAATCTTGTATATTGAATCTCGACTCTACATTTCACAAAAACATGAAAGCTTACCTGTCTGACAGTATTGTCCTGTATAGCCTCCATAACAGTTACAAGTAAACGTGTTTATTCCATCCACACACGACCCTCCATTTTCACAAGGATCCGGAGAACAATCATAGATGTCTGTGGATTTTTAAAAAAAAGTCAGTTCAGTAAATATATCGTCGATTTCAATAAAATGTTACCCTTGCTTGTGCAGGTATAAATAGGTAAACCGCGGTGTTTTTTTTTTTTGTTACCTCTTTTTATTAAACGTTTAAATGAATGGGATATGCGTGGACCAAATGGACTATGCATATGATATTCACTGAGCTTCGTGTTATGAGACACAGAAATTTGAGGTGTATTACCCGTTGGTCAACATGAAGAGAAAAAAAACGCGGGGGTTCACCGCGTCATATCTGAACAAAAATGTTTATGGTTAGCTATTCTTACATTTAATCAACAGCATAGAACACGATATCAAATCAGACTTTCGAAAAAATTCACAAAAATCGATTTGTGTAGCCTTATTTATTACTTACAGGAATGTGTGAATATCACAATGACGTTTTACGGAATTAAAGAAAAGATTGTTATTGGACATACGAAAGGTAGTGACAAATTCCTGGAGTCATTTCTCCAAAGTCTTGTTAGAGTTACATAGATCTGCATCGGTATGCTTCAAAGGGAAATACCGAGTGTGATTAATATATCATAAAACACATTTTTAATGAGCGGATTACATGGGTTGAACGGACCTGGTGGAAACTTTAATATGATGGAAAGCAATTTAGAGCGGTTTTCATCATTATAAATAGACCGGAGACATGACAAGATAAAAACAACATACATATACAAAAATATTATTGGACTTTCAGATTATCAGAATTCCAAGTTTTCAAATTTGCCTCAACTACATTGACCTTTGTATGAACTTTATTATTATTATCATTATTATCATTATCATCATCATTATTATTATTATTATTGTTGTTATTATTTAATTTCTATTATCATTATAATCATTTATTTATTTTTTGTTGGAGGGGGGGGGACTTGAGAATTGGCTTCTGACGTACTTTCTTCACAGTGTTGTCCATGCCATCCTTTAGGACAAGTGCAATTATATCCATCTAGTAGTTCTTCACAAGTCCCCCCATTCCTACATGGGGCCGACGAGCACTCCTCAATATCTGGAGGAAAAAAAAGGAATAGGTCAAAGGTCATATTTTCATCAATATTATCATCATAATTATAATCATCATTATTTCTATTTTCATTATTATTATAGTAGTAGTAGTAATTTAACAAAATAAAATGAAAAGTAATAGCATCACTGTAGAAAAGTAGTAGTGTTGATATCAATATATCCCAGACATGACTCCTATACAAGACTCCACTATTATTATTATTATTATTATTATCAGTATTATTATGATAATCATTATTATCAGTATTATTATTATTATCATCATCATTATTGTTATTAATATATATCGTAGCAGTCAGTTAATCAAACAATCAAACCATCGCCATCATTTTTTATCATTACTAGTACTCGTATCAATAAAGTAAATTGTTATATTGTCTGACCTGTGTCACAGTTGGTACCACTCCATCCATCGAAGCATACGCAAAAGTATTCACCATGTACATTAGCACATTGACCATTACCACTGCATGGATTTGAATCGCATGGATTGATTTCTGTAAAGATAAGAAAGACATTGACAGTATAAACTGTTCTAGTAAAGGTGAAAAGGTGAAAGTTTGTGAACAGGTGAGAAATACAAATTTTATGTCAGTTTTGTAAAATATCGCTGTGGACAATCCTGAAAAATAAGCGATCTTAAAATGGATTTTGTTTTCGACGTGCGATGAGAAAATGCTGGAAATCTTGGACTAGACTGTCAAGCCACATGTATGTAAAGTCTCATACTTTATGTGTGCGGCGTAGTTTAATTTTCAGCAAAACTGATTTAATGTCGTTACCAAAGTATACATGGAGTGTTGAGAACCACAACATTATCCGTACTCAATTGCGTCTAGACACTAGACATTCTCATTCGCAACGTTATTTCGTTACCAGAACTCAAGCTTTTTTTCTTCACAGAATACTAGAGTATAACGTTCTTCCTTGTTTGTGCGTATGAGAGAGAGGGAGGTTCGCACCCCATTGAATGTTATTTATTTATATTTTATTTATTTACTTCCATTTGAGTCTGTTAAGTTTACACCTAGAAAATTGCTAATTATTTAAAAAATCATTGATGAAAATTAAATTGTTATATGTCTTATGAAAGAGTGTTTTATCCCAAATCATTTGGTACCATTTTTGTGTGGTATGTGTTCACGCTTGGATGAACAGGGGAGTGTTTCACAAAGATCCTAAGTAGAACTTAACACTAAGTTGGACTTAAAAATTATGGACAGCCATTGGAGCCTTAAAATGAAATATATTCAAAAGCAGAAATTCAAGTATTTTAGACTTTTTATAAATTCCACATCAAGAACATAGAATCTCCCATGATAACAGAAAATATGAATGATTTGAATCAACATTTTATGTCTTTTAAAGTAACTTTTACAAAATGTTTTCAAGGATGCTAATGGCTTTCCATAATTTTTAAGTCCAACTTAGAGTTAAGTTCTACTTAGGATCTTTGTGAAACACCCCCCTGGAGACATTGTTTGCGAGAGTGCAAAAATCAAATTGCGCCAAAGTTGCCTATGTGATGTTTGAATAAAACAATTGGGATTTGGGTATTAATTTGGTCTTTGCAGATCCAAATAACATCCCTAACAAAATTAATCATGCCACACATATCAAATATCGAAAATCAAATATCAGCGAACATCTGTGCGCGTGTGTGTGGTAGCGTGTGACTTTGCCCTTTGCAAAAAACATATGCAATGCATTTCATTTGATACATTCAATTCATTCTCTCACTCCGCTAATCCCAACATAATACATACTGTAGGCATCACTTTGGCGCAAGTCGATTTCTGCACTCTCGCAAACAATGCCACCTGTTCATCCAAGCGTGAACACATACCACACAAAAATGGTACCAAATGATTTGGGATAAAACACTCTTTCATGAGACATAATAACAATTTAATGTTCATCAATGATATTTTAAATAATTAGCAATTTTCTAGGTGTAAATTTTTTTTCTCACTCACATGGTATATTAACCCCCCCCCCTCCCCCTAAAACAAATTATACGTGACAAAAGAACAGGTTCGCTATTCTAAGCAAATAAACATATTACATCAAAACATCCCTTTCCATCTCTCTGTCTCCCTTTTTGTCTGGTTTCCCTTTGTTTTACCATTCGATTGGGGGAACAGATCCTCTGTGCACCCTGTAGCTCACTAGGCATGTTGACCCCCGTTTTTTATATGTGAAACAGAGAAGGAAAGACATGGAGAAAGATAGAAGGGATTAAGTGTATGAATATTTGTTTGGTTCGGTGAAGTAAATAATGACGTACCCTCTTCGCAGAGAGCTCCTCCGTATTCAGCAGGACACTCACAAAAGAAAGCGTTTATTTCATCTGTACAGTTGCCTCCATTGGTGCAAGGATCAGAAGAACATTCGTTAACATCTGTATGACCAAGAAGGGCGAAGGGAATATAATCATGTAAAGAGAGTAATAGCAATGAGAATAAACATGATTTTAAAGATATAGACCAGTTTTGGAAACGCCCCCCTCTCAAAAAATGAAATGGAAGCTCTTATTACCAATCATGTGAAAGATTATGTTTTAAATAATCCGTGGTGATACAAATTTTGCTGGGAAACCACCTTCTAAATTGATATATTTGGTAAATTATCATATCTATCCGGCCTGGAAAGATATCGCGTAGTCCCATATATATCTTTCTGTGTACAGTGCTTGTAACTTACCAAGACTGGGCCAAATTTCTTATCATTATGATGATTCCAGAACACCAATACGTATATGCTAGATAATCAACCTTTTCAAATCAATTTCTCAAAGTTTCTTTCACAATGCAATCGCATGACTAGAACTGGTCTATACCTTTAAAAAAATGTTCATCAGTTATGCTGAATATTTGTTTTGTTAACAAAATAACGTATATATTAAACTGTTATGGGTTTCAGCATTTTCTGCTTTCTTTTCTGCTATGCCATAGAATGAGGTAGTAGAACAGTCATGTTAAAGTTTGATGTACTACTTTTAATGTTGAACTGTGCTTGTATAGCGGGGAGCATCTGAAGAGTGTTTCACAAAGACTAAGATCGATTTCAAGTTGGACTTAACAATGGCAGGCCGTTCATGGCACTGTTCTCACCATTTACTGGCATTGGTTTCTCAAGGGACGAACAAATCATGGTCACAAATCTGCAGAATTTTACATTCTTTGATAGTTCATTATTGAAGGAAAAAATGTTATGTAAAGATCATAATTGAAAGACCAATGCTGAGAGCAACCAGTGGCAGGAATGGCCTGTCATAGTTAAGTCTAACTTAAAGTCATTCTTAGTCTTTGTGAAAGGGTGTGAAACACTCCCCTGAACTCATAACTATCGACAAACCATCCCGGTACTCCCTCCGTTCCTCTCAAGGCATCATGCTGAACCCCCCCCCCCCGTCTTCTAAGATGCTTCCCACCCAAGGTGACGGAGCATTCACAACTGCTGCTCCCAAACTTTGGAATAACCTACCCAGATTTATTCGTAGCTAGCAGACTTTCAATACCTTCATGAATATCTAAAAACTAACTTCTTTTCTTAATAACACAATTGTAAAATTTAATTTAACATGTACATGGAAAATGCGCTATATAAATATTTATCATTGTTGTTAATATTCTTGATAATTGTGTAAATCAGAAGCAACACTCAGGCTGTACACTTTGATGTTGTTCCCGCTGTGACTGATTACAGTAAGACTAAAAATAAACAATCGCAAAGACTCTAAAAATCAAGGTTAGCTCCTTTATTGTTGCCTATGAGTTGACTTTTCGAATGTCTATTAAACATCAAAACAAAAATACAGAATGGAAAAATTTAGTTGCTTTCTTCGCCTCTTTAAAGTTCGCTCGTTTGCCACTCGCGTATTTTTGCACAAAACATTAGGAACGCATTCACGGGAGGATTGCCTTCTGCAACACGATGGCTTTGCAAAATTACTAATTTTTTCGTCTTGATTAGCTCCATGACAACCCAATAAACAGTGTCAATGGTATGATATAATCTTGAAGACTATGGTACATCTATCTCATGATAAATACAGTGTTAATGTGGCATATACAGAGTTAACTTAAAATGAATATAGTGATACAGTGTCTTACCAATTTGACAGTTTAGACCACTCCACCCCGCATCGCACCAACAATTGTATACACCTGGCAAACTGACACAGTCGCCGTTTCCTCCGCAAGGGTTTGAAGCACATTCGTCAACCTCTGTTAAAAGAAGGAAACAATTAATCTATGTGATAATAACCATGTTTTAATATAAGCGATTTGTCGCCTAATAAGAGAGTGGAGTGAAAGGGAAACTATGATACAAACTATTGGTCAATTAAGAACACTGTGTTCATATGACAATCCTCTACATGGGGATACCTTTGTTCGGTCTGTTCTTTTCATCCTATACTTCTCATTAACGAGGGATGGCATCCGTCCTAATTTCCTACATAAGGTACACCCTATTCGTTTTTCTCTGTCTACTCTGCTCTGCTTGATTGTCAAGCTCAGTTATATTGCTATGCAATCCATGCGAGACTTCAGCTCTTCGTTGCATTACCACTGATCTCCGGAATAATAAAAATTAAGAAGATAGAATCATAGTAGGTCCATGATAAAATGTAGTTATGTCCTATTTTGTACAACGCGTATTACCCAAGATGCCTCAATGAGCCTCGGCCATGAAGGCCAGGAAGAACATGTTGGGTTATATTCATCCAGCGTTTTGATTTGGGTTGGAGACCAAGATAGACACATCAAGTCTTGTTACATTATGTTCAGCCTTATATGTATTCACATACTAGGCAATTCACCGAAGAAGCACCCTCCTCCCGAAAGGAAGTGTAAATTCTGGATTTAAGGGTCAATTACCGTCCCGCGGCCCCCTTTTGGAACTAAAACTGGAGTACCGTAAGTACAAAACCCATGTGCCACCTTTGGTACTGTGGTGTCCCCTATTGGGTTATCAATTTACATAATAAGAAATATAATAAAGTTATGAATTTTTGAAGTTTGCGATCAATCAAACACAAATTCCCATTCCTCTCACTTTGCTGCTTCTATTAAAACCAACTTAATATCAAAGTGGACTTCGCCTTTAAACATGATATACACTTCCGAATCTTGTTTACGTTCATGGACACTCAACAAGTACATATACAATTTAGCTACATCAATGGCAGTAATTACTAAAGTCAAAATATAGATTCTTTTATAGAAATTTTAACATAAAATAAAGAAGATTTGGTGAATACGCGAACCTTTTGATTTCGAGTTTGTTTATGTTACTATTTTATTTACCATCTACATATAATTGTTATTAAATAGTTCGTCACATTGATATAAATGACATTGTAAACTTTTCACTGGAAAAAAATACTGTCAGTGGCCTTTCTTCGAATCAAGAAAAGATTCGTTTTAGCTGGAAATGTGAGGGAAACTTGAGGGAACTTGAAACAGGACAGCTAATAACTATTCCTACCATTTTAAATGTATACATTATTTAAGATCATTACCTGTAGGTGCAGCTGTAGTCGACATGTGAACATCCTGAAAAGAAGAATTAGAAATATGTTTATATATGAATATTGGGGTAAATTTAGAAAATTAAAATTGAATAAACATGTTATCCCGTTATTATACGTCTTTCATAAACGGCAATACATTCCAAAGTTGATTGCTGTCTCGTTTGCATCGTTAAGAAACATTGTACACGTTCTGGCTCAGTACTATTTGTTCAATTAATTATCTTTGATGAATGACAACGATACAATTGTATTGCGAATACACCACAATGTATTCCAGTAGTACTTTGAACCAGTTTCATCTACATGATCTTTTATAATGCAATTCCACATTTCGGTGATTTTGCAATATTCAGGAAAACATCTTCTTTTTCTACACTTTGTATAAAACGATCATTTACGAATGACAACGATACAATTGTATTGTGAATACACCACAATGAATTCAAGTAACACTTAACCCAATAGGGCGTACTTGGTCCAGTTTCATCACATGATCTGTTCCTAATGCATTTCCACACACTTTGGTGATTTTGAAATATTCAGGAAAACATCTTTTTATTCAGCGTCCCCAGTATAGAGGGTGCAAAGTTACATATGTGGCATCGTTGCAAGCGGAAAATTTCATTTAGACGAACAAGGGTAAATTAAAAATAGATCTTTTATTTCGGAGGTTCAAAAGAGCACTGTTGATATAGCTGGATCTCATTGAAAGAGCCCACCTCTAAAAATGTTCAACTCTGTATTTTTCCAGGTGATACTATTGTATCGGTTAAGATTGGTTTAGTTGCTTTGTTCCGATATAATGTATGGAATTATGCATAAGATGCATAAGTAGGTCGGGACTATTAGTATTCTTGTTTCAAGTATATGATAATTCATACAGCGTTTAATGTGATAACATTAAGACTAACAGTAAGGTCTGGTAACAAAATGACATCGAACTTTAACTTTGTCTAGTTGATAGTTATTTCGAGTTGTGTATTAAACGAAAATGGGTTGTTTGACCCAACATTGAAAGCAAACTAAAGGAAACGTGTCCACTTCAAAGCACATCTCATGAGTAACATATTGCGCATTAGGAGAACGTGTGTCGTGCTTGCAGGAAGGGACCATTAGCTCAGTCTTCCTATATTCCTTTGATGAGTACTTTATGGCATATATTGTAGTCCTGAACATTCATTGTAAGTTTTGAAGACGTATTGGAAATGTATTTTCCTTCAACACCAGAACTCACGATTACCTTTATATCTGATACCAAGTTTAACCAAGTACCCTGTGTCTGTCTAGGTTGATGCATGTCCACAGACAGATGTTCCTAGCGTTGCAATAACATGCACCCCTTTTCCCCTCTCCCACCCCCCCCCCCCACACACACAATTTTTGTTTTTGTTTTTGTTGTGAGCCAAAAAAGTGTATGTAAATAGTATTAAAAGATTTTAAATATTATTTTAAAAGTCGAAATGATGATGAAGGAACAGATAATTGCAATCCAGTAAAATCAAAATAATGTTAACCTGTAAATGATCTGGATTAAATGCAATTTCAAAGCATGAATGGAATGAGGTGCCGTGATCGAGTGGTTAAGTCGCCGGACTGTCAATCACAAGGTCCGCGGTTCGAGACCCGCCGCGGCACTAATGTCCTTTGACAAGACATTAATATACATTTGCCACACTCAACCCAGGTGATTGCAGCAATGGCAGCAATTCATTCTTTGAAATGCTAGAGTACCGTAATGGCAGCACAGCTAAAGCCGGGGTAATAATCTTCAAATTTGGAAGCGCTTAAAGTGATTGTAATAAGCGCTATATAAAAACTGAGTATGAGTATTATTATCATTATTATATTATAACCTTATCTGGCCAATATGATTTTTATTTTACCTCTCACTTTTTTCATTTTACATCAACTTTGTTTTCCTTCTTTTAAGGTTTTAAAGGGCGCGCTTGGCGTTTAACACAAGGGAAGGGGCCTTCTATTTACTTTGTACTTGAGCATTCATTTCTCTATCTAAAAGGGGGAAATCCCTATCGATGAAGTTCTAGCAATACAAAATAGTTTGAACAACAGAAATAACAAACACTCTTCGCCTTCTGACCGGTATCCTACGGGCAGAGCTTTAAGTTTCCCCAGTCAACCATAATACTAATAATAATAGGCATTTCTATAGCGCCGTCTATCTAGAAATTCTATTCCAAAGGCGCATTTATTATTACCTCTGCTTTAGCCTAGCTGCCATTATACAGCGCTCAAGCATTTCAAGGAAGTAATTCCTGCCAGGTACCCATTTACATGTGGTTCGAACTTTATTTCTTTACTTCGGGTACAGCTTTATGTTTGGCTAGTGATCCACGTGGTTCGGCCTTGATTTCTATACAGAATATGTCCTATCATAGTTCAAATATATGATGGGTAGAATGTATTATGAATAGAATGGAATTCTCTCAATTGTAAAATGTCCTTCGACCTTATTTTCGATATGTCCGTGAAGCACTCTTATCCTTAATTCTGCATTACATATATATGATACTCGAAATTCTTCTAATTTTTATTTAAATAAAATAAGACTAATTATAACTAAAAAAACTATATTTGTTAAAGGGCCACAATTGTGGAATACTATACCTCATGATATAAAATCTAGTCCATCAATTAATGTTTTTGAAAAGAGATATAAATCATTTCTAATCAAAAAAAAAAAAAAAAAGATTGATTCTGTAGACGGTCAGGGTTTTATTTCTTCTTTTTCCCCCCTCTATTTAGGCATTAGTTTTTTTTGTTTTTTTTTGTTTTGTAATCACCTTTTTAAACAACAATATTATACTGTATTACTGTTTCGGTGGCAGCACTAATAAATGAATTTGGCTTTCCTAGCTGTCTCCACATTCAAATGACATTTTTGTTGTTGTTGTATTATATTGTAAATGTTTCTCTTTCACTTGTACGCTGTGTTTTGTATTGATGTTTTTATGATGAATGAAACAAAGATCAATTCAATCCTAAGCATTGTCCAATATCTCTCTCTCTATCTCTCCTTTTATCTCTATTTTTCTCTCTCCCTCTCTCCCTTTCTCTCCCTCTGTCTTTCTCTCTCCCTATCTCCATTTCTCTCCCTCTGTCTTTCTCTCTCCCTATCTCCCTTTCTCTCCCTCTGTTTTTCTCTCTCTCTCATTCTTCTCGTGGATCCCCTGTGCTGTCTGAATTTCCCCTCCTTACCTATCTCTCTCCATCTCTTCTTTTATCGCTATTTCTCTCTCCCTCTCTCCCTTTATCTCCCTCTGTCTTTCTCTGTCTTTGTCTCTCTCTCTCTCTCTCTCTTTCTCATTCTTCTCCTGGATCCCATGTGCTGTCTGAATTTCCCCCTCTTCACCTCTCTTCTTTACTTCCCTTCAACTCTTTTGTTCTCTGTTTTGTCTCTTATTTCGAACGATCTTTTCATAAAATATATGATTGTGGAATAGATTTGAGCAATTGTTACCTGTTTAGCGAACGTTATTGATTCATATGTATGTGTATAACACTGTATGTTATCTCTCAATGCGATTTGCTAGATAATGTTACTGTAGTTTATTTATGTCTGTATAATTATTTATGTTTTTAAAGGGATCCGGTAACTTTGTCTCAGATTCTGAAACAAAATTCTGGATTTAGCTCATGATGCAATGATAATTATAAACCTTTAGGTCAGTCAGGAACCCCATGACTTTTACAAGCCGATCGCCTGTCTGATTATCAAGATATTTATGATTGGAATTACAAATTCTGAAAACCGTTCGCCTGACGGTTTTCATAACACTACAGTCTATTGGGGAAAACGAGTTTGGTAAATCCGGTCACTCAAAGGTTTTTACTTTTTTGAGGCACTTCTTGATCATTTTGAAGCGCAATTTTTTTAGGCCTTCAATATTACACCATTTCACAGACACTGATAACACGTAGGGCCGTGTATCTCAGATTTAACATTGTTAAACGATCCCTTTAAGCAATGTACACGATTCTGCAATGCAGCCATCGGGCTGGAAAATTTATGTTCAATTAAACCATTACCATTACCATTTCTATTCTCGCCATTATTAAGACCTGCTAAAAATGGTCGCCTGTTCAGTCACAATGTTTTACTAGAAATTAAGTTGTGTAACGTATTAACGTTATGAATATTCACACATTTAACCCTAATAAGGCCGGGGGGGGGGCATTATGCATTAGGCATTATATTAGGTGGTTGTTTTGGGTGTCAAAATAGTTGAATTGTAGGAAGAAATGAAAAAAACAAAAAAACAATAACATACATAAGTTAAAAAAACAATGAAATACATAAGAAATTATCAAAACAAGAGATAACATAAGGAATAAGCTGGCTCTTCCAATTTTTTTTTGTATTATTGTTCCAAATGGTCTTATGAATTATATGTAGTGAAAAAGAATGCTTAAATATGAATAATATATGATTTATGGGTAAAAATGTGATTTTATGACGTTATTTGCATAAATTACCATAAATATGCAAATGAGTGATTTTTTTCAAAAAATTGAAATGATCACATTGTTCTATACACTTCACTTGACATGCGTGCAAATTTTCGCGGAGATCGGCCGTTTCACGGCCGAGATCTTAGGGGGGGGCCATAATGGCCCCCCCCCCCCGGCCGTAGTAAGACTTCAAATAGCCCGGCCTTATTAGGGTTAATACGAAAAATATTACTTTCCACTCATAGTTCCCCTAAATTCTAAAACTATTTAAAACTATTTATTTTCATGGCATACGATATATTACTTTGAGAAGGTCAACTGTTTGAAGATGGAACTCCCTCTCAGTTTACCTCTTTTAAATTGTAATCTTTGAAGGCTTCCATGGTGAAGAAATGTGTGAGCAAAGCTTGCGGTTACACCATGCAAGTATTCTTTCGAGAATGAGTAAGTAGCCCTGATAGGGGCATACTTATGCTCGACGTTTTGATAGGTTACACCAATCGTCTTCAATAATATTGGGTTTTACGTCTTCTTCCTAGTATAATATCAACATGCTAGTCAATGATCCTCAAGATAATTTGTACATACACGTAAGATGATTAGTTCGTTTATGTGAAAAACAAATGGAAGATAATAAGGCAGTTTTCCTCAGAACTACTCTAAATGGTCACTCATTTTAAAATTGTCTGATCTACAAAATGTTGAAAAACTGTCCTTTATTTTCTACAAATGTAATGCTCCCTGGGAGAAATTTCAATTATTTAAACATATTTGTGGCTTACACCCAGTAAATAAGATTGGTTATGGCATTTCCACACAACTTGTTTGCCTTTAAACAAAAACCTCCTCCAATCGTTTTATCCCCTCTTTCCACCAACTCTTATTCTTCACTGCTTTTGGTTTATTACAACCCTTTATAATGTCACATCAGTCTCAACAGTATATGATTTCATGTATGTTTATAATAGAAATATTAGTCAAAATAGCAAATTTTCCACCGATATTTAAAATAAATTACATAGCTTTTGACACAAAGCACTGAAAGCCCATCTGCACCAGTTTGGCCAGAAAGGATTAGACCTCCCTGCATGGTAACTGACAGGTGATTATCTCATCAAATCAGCTTTCAATTAACATCAGAAAGGATGAACATGGGGGACCAACGGTCACCGCTTAGGCATTAGGCATTCATTGTTTGCTATATAGATAGCGCAAGTGGCTATTAGAAGCGCAGTGGGGCTTTAAAACCCCTTTAAAGTGTTGGGAGCCCCAAATTCGCCAAATATTTGATAGCAAAATCTTCACTTAAATTGTATCATATTTAAAAGAGGATGTCATTTACATGTAAAACAAACTTCTGCAAATATTTCCCTCAAAACATGTATTTAGAGACAAATAATTGATAAAATAATACATATTTGGATTTTCTGTTGTATGCAGAAAACCTAAATTTTGTATTCTTCCATCAATCCCTTACAGGAACTTAAGCTTGAGGCAAACGTAATAAGCTTGTATTAAAAATTCATGCTTGCAAAACTTGCTCGCAATCTTACAACAAACTTGCTGCAAGCTTGCAGGAGCGCAATATAAAGCCCTTGCAATCTTGCAGGCCGACCAGTGCACGCCCTGCAAGCTTGCGGAGCTTTCAGGAGCGCTTAGTTCCTTAGTTATTACAAATATGGCATGTTGCAATTATTTAACAAATACTTTCAAACTGTTGTACGAGTGTTTGCATAATCTAATTTGTATAGTACAGTGTACTTTTGTGTAAATCCCATTTATGACCAAATTATTGTCACTGTAAAAATACAGCAGACAAGTTTATTTATTTATTTCTGCACTCTTTTATTAATTAAATCATACAGACAATAATAATAATACAGGTCTTATATAGCGCATTATACATTGAAAAAGGATCTCAACATGCTTGATTAGGGGGAAAAGGAGGGGTGAAACGTAGGCAAAATCTGCTGGAAAAATATATAAGTAAGCTTGCACAAGCTTACACGCTTCTCTTTTCTGATTGGCTGAAAAGCTGCCTCATTTGCATTCATGGACCCATGCATGCTTGCCTCAAGGTTGCCAGTTACAAGCTTGCACAACGGCTTGCAGATTTTTTGACCTTCCAATATTTCCTCTGCCCTGATTGGCTGACAGATAACCTCATTTGCATTTTGGAACCGTGCAAGCCAGTAATGAGCTAGAAACAAGCTCGCAACAAGCTTGCAGGGCAGGCTCGAAGCAAACTTCCACTGCTAGCTTGTGTCAAACTTGCAACAATTTCCATGAGGGATATTCGACTTCAAACACATTTGTTTTGAAAATCCTTGCAGAAATGTGTCTTAAATGACATCCTTTGCCGCATTGTGCTACAATTTAAGTGAAAATGTTGGCACCTCATTGTTGGGTCTCCCAACACTTTAGAGGGGCTTTATACATCGTATGCATGCAACAAACTATTTTACAGACAAGTGACATTATGCGTTCCTATGAAACTGTAGAACATATACCCCTGTATACAGTTGCATTTGTTTGTACCCTGCAGTAAGTCTATATTAAAGATTGAATTCAATGTACCTTTCAATTTCAGTTTTAAGATTTCTGACGCTTTTCTGTATAAAATGGCTATTGAAAAGGACCGCTAATTTTTAGATTTCAAGCAATGCAATTGATTTTGACATATTACAACGCAACTTATGGATATGCTGAATGACTGTGAGCGACACCCCACCTAAAGAAAAGTCTTGAACTTGGAAGGATGAACTGATGTACTTACCCGACATCTCAACATCCACAAGATGACGTATATCCAAATGAAACGAGCCATCATTATCTAGGGACTCGTCTATACGATGACGGCCTTGATGAGATGTGAGGCGACTAAACTACATTAGTTATAACTGCTCTCTAGCGAACATTGTACTACACATGGTTGCAGCCAATCAATTGGAACCACAGAAATGAAATGAACTAAAATAGAGCAGGTGAGTTTTCAACCATGACTTGTCTTCCTCTCTTTGTCCGCGGTATGCAAGTCTAGGTAAGTCGATCGTGTTGTAGACAGGGCCACCCATTTCCATTGGCGGGTGAGGTGTTCTTCCTCACACGAGCAATTGCAAGTTTTACCGAGCTAATGATAAGGGGAAAGGTCAGGGATGTGGTTCAGGCTTCTCATCCATCCTTTTCCACTGTCCCCTTTTCCTCCCCCTTTTAAATTGTTTGGTTCACCAATCGGGTATTCTTTTTGGGAGGAGGCACTTGCCCCCTGCAGCTTGCCAATCCCTAATAATTATGGAGCTCGGGAGCAAGGACATTTTGGAAATATAATCGTTTTTGTATTCTTTGTTTCAATTATGCACATGCGCTCAAAGGTCTCAAATACTCAAGCACACATTAGCTGATGATTGCGACAATCCATGGCACTTATTCTGGTAATAAAACGATACAAAGTTTTGGGAAATTTTGAAAATTGGGTGGATAGTGATTCTTTACAATTTTGATATATTTGGATGCCCCTGTGGATGTATTAAAAGCACTAGAAAATTTAGCCCCTAAAACACTTCTGCTTTCGGGGAAAATTGAATATAAAAATTTACCGGTGCTCCCGGTAAATGTTGATGAACTTCAAATAGCGCCTACGGCCGTACAATGGTAGCTGCGACCATGAAAATCTCAGAATATGTAGATGTGATATATAATTTTCAAACGGGAATAGCTAATCCGTCGATTTTAGTCAAGAAACATTGTTTTATAGCTAAATTTATATATTGACCTTGAGAGGGAGCTATACAACATAAAGAGTTTATTATTTACAATTTCATAACTTTAGACTCGATTTCAACCACGACAACGATCACTGAATATTGTAGGATCGCATATGCTTCAAATATATTAATTTGAACCAAATTCATGACCCCATACCAAAACTTTGTATTACCTTTAACATCTTTTTTCTTCGACTTACAAAACAAGCAATTACACAGACACATCAAAACAATTTTTACTCTCAGATCAGTGGTGGTGATTGTTGTCCCATTTGGTTGATATTGGTGTGTATTATGGAGAAAATTGAATAGACACATAAATTTGGTTATTTGAGAACGGAAGGATTCGACCAAATCGGATGAGAATATCCCAATAGCGCCCACATGTGCCGAAGTACTGCGACTGTATAATTCAGTGGAAGGTGCCCCCTTCGATAAATAATCACGGAATGTATTGTGGTTGGACGTAACTAGTAGGCCTATAACTGGTCGAACTATATATAACGGTATAACTGGGCGGAACCACTTCTTGTCATGCGATTGCATTGTGAAAGAAACGTTGTGGAATCGATCAGAAAAGGTTGATCATCTAGCATATAAGTATTGGTGTGTACTGCAAGGTTCTGGAATCATCAACATGATAAGAAATTTGGCCCAGTCTTGGTAAAGTTACAAGCACTGTTCACAGAAAGATGTATATGAGACTACGCAACACGTGCGCTAAATCTATCCGGTCCGGATAGATATAATATTTTATAAATTATATCAATTAGTAGGCGGTTTCCCGGCAAAATTTGTATCATCACGTATTAGTCAAAACGTATTCTTTTACATGATTGGTAATAAGAGCTTCCGTTTCATTTTTGAGAGGGAGAGGGGGGGGGGGGGGGGGGGGGGGGGGGGGGGGGTTCCAAAACTGGTTTTTACCTTTAACGTGACCGCGCGCGAAAGAAGACCTGACCTCTCATTTCCGCTTCCGTTTAATGACCGCAGTAGCAAACCGCGCACTTATACGACGTTTCGCTGTAGAGTTTCGGGATTACTAGGGACTTTTAGAATGAGTGAACGAGAACACGACGAACGCCGACTGATCATGCGTGTCAACGTACTTAACTGCCCATGTTGGCTACAATTAGAAATCTTTTAGATTGCACTCGACGATATGCATGCAGGAAGTAACACAATAAACATCACGGACAAAGAAAGAGGACATTCCTCATTCTACCCTCAACAAAAGAACATCCCTTCACTGCTAATATGTAAATATGTGTAGAACAGGTGCATGTGACACCTGTTCTACACATTTCAGCATGTAAAGGCGCTTTATAAATGTCAATATGTATGTATGTATTGCATGTACTAGATTTAGGAAAATCAAGGTTGACGCATTCTCGATCGCCGACTGAGACCACGTGACGCAGGCGCAGTGCCTTAAAATGACGTCACACGTTGCAGTCAAAGCTCTTGACGTGCATTTCTAAAAGTCCCTATTGTCTTGTGTGTGTGGACGCCCTGGAATTTATACGATGATTCCTAATATATACGACGTTTCTTTATAGAGTTTCGGGATACAAAAATGTGTGTGTGGACACGCTGTCAGTCTCGTGGGCTATCCGTCAAAACGGGATCCAGTTATCTGACTAACAAGCGACATCAATCACTCTCATTCCTTTTCAAAGGTCCTTAATTATTCCCAAATATTTCCTAAAGTGGTGCAAATATTGTGCACAATCGTTTTCAACACCTTCTACCTTAATCGTCAATAACGAAGGATTTTCTTTTATCCAAATATAAAAGAGGGGGAGGGGTATTGATTTATAAATGACATAATCGCCGTTAGAAAGGTTTATGTTTGCACACAAATGTGAATTACCCTCAGAAGTGTAAAGCAAATAATGGACGTAGAATTTCTTAGGTAGACATTGAGGATTATGTCTTACTCTTGTCTAGGCTATCGATGTAGTTATGGCCGAAATGGGTATGTGGAACTGGAAAAGACACAGGTCAGTGTACAAAATGTGATGTGCCTTTTGTTGAGGAAGGTATACCGTTATTCATTTACCCTTTGAAAGTGATGATGCGTGGAGGAATAAACGGTAAAGTAAATGGAATAATTATAAAATATGATTACAAAAAAAGGAAAGGAAATTTCTCTCTCGGCGATGCCGTTTCAATGAACATTTAGTGTAATGTTACTACTAATAGGCTTCAAACTACATGAATTATTAACGCTGAAATCGAAATACGAAAGGAGGCCTGTATTCTTTTTTGGATTTTCAATGATTAATGCTAAAATCCTATTTATCGCTGATGGATATATGCTTTCTTTTGTCTATACAATTTCGTGGACCATCGTGAATAATGCTAGTGTAACTTCTGAAAGAACACAAGTTTTCTTTGAAAGTTAGTGGACTTCAAGACGTCTTAACGCCATTTGAGTATGAAACGATGCGTGTGGATCCGAGCATTGTGTATCATCACCCATGCGGATTTTACAAGCTATTTTCTCCCTCAGCGGGTTTTCAAAATAAAACCTTTTCTCTCGTTAAAGTCGTGGAGATTTCTCGACCATTACATAATCAGATAGCGCATGCTCGAGTTCCTGGTAACGTTGTTTCCACAACGAATAAAGTGAATCGGAGATTTCTGCTGCTTTTGAACACAGCAAAATATAAAAACTCATTTCCAAAACAGCAACAAGAGATACATATCTTTTGAGGATGTTCGTTCAAGATCGCTTGCCTCCTGTTTAATCTTTGGATACCTTCCCCCTCTGTTGGAGAAGAAACTAAGAATCTTCTACTGCTATTTCATAGCACTTGACGCTCAAGTGGCATTTTGAAAATAACCAAGAGGTATATAATGCATGGTGCAAGAATAACATAGTGACAGATAACATGGAAATATTGTAAAAATGGACCCGTCAAGGATAGTGCTCCGTGTCTGAATCAAGGAACAACTCATCACTGTTTTACAACTTTCTAATTGTATATTTAGGTAAGTCATATTTTGAGAAACAAATTATTCTAATGTTTACTCGACATTTTGATTTCTTCTAATGATTATGTATTCATATACAGTATTGTGTATGGTCAATATAGCTGATGTGCATCTTATTGCAGCACTTGATTTAAAATAATGTTTGTTTATTTCTAATCAAACGTTCTCATAATCAGTCAGAACCCGAAATGCTTGAATACTTTACAGGAGGTATTCGTACTAGATGTATCTACAATGCGTGTTCTAAGGGTAAATGATAAATTAATAAATAACAAATACTCCTATGATACGAATAATACATATTTACACTGTTTGTATAAACATCATTGTGAAATACAGACCTGCAAATAGCTTCATTTTCAAAATTGTCGTCGATTATATCTTTATAACCATTATCTATTATATCACCGATGCTGTTATTTTACGGAATGAAATACAAAGTGCTAAAACCACGGCCCCCATTCCGGGGTCGGAATGACTGCATGCGTACGCGTGTTACCAAAATGTCCAGTAAAGGGGTACTTTTTACGAACCAAAGTCCGGCTCGTAGTACACAAAATTGACTTTACACACCGGACTTTAGGAAGTGTTTTCAAAAGGAGGGAACACGGATATGCGTACCCTAAATAACACGGAGTGGGGGGGGGGGGGGGGGGCTAGAACAGGCACCCCTGCCCCTTCGGCATTGAACGAAAGAAGACAAATTAGTAAAAACATGTAATTATCAAATCTTATTTTACAATTGCATTGCTTTTAAAGCTAATTTTGTCATTTGTCGGTCACATATACAGAAAGAAAAATCTAGATTTAAAAAAAAAATTAACAGAGAAGATTTCTGGAAAGAGAAGCAGGGCAAGGCGCTGTACGTATTACAGGCATGAACAAATGGCAAGCAAAAATGAAATCAGCAATACCAGCTTGCCACGAATAGCAGATAATAAACAAAAATGGAGCTAGGCCATGCCCGCTGGTGTCTGTAAGAGACCTGGCACTTGATTCAATTTAAATTCAAATTAGGTTTTTTTCAACCTTGTCAAAAAGTCCAAAGACTAAAAATGCGAGTTTACTTTATACATACAATTATAAAAACATATATATATATATATATATAAAGAAAAACATAGTAAATAGGAAAAGTCATATCAAAATAAATCAATGTTTACACCAAAACATCAAAGCAGTATAACAACAAAAAACTACGAAAAAAAAAATTGCTAGCAAATCAGATGACTGTACTAAAAATAAAGTAATTAAACGTAGATTTAAGCTTTATAAGAAAAATGAAGATGATGATGAAGATGATAATGATGTTGTTGATGATAAGGTCCTTCATAGTACTCAGCACCTTGCATGTATATGGTTCTCATAGGCTATTTCTAAATAACAATAACAAAAACTATAGTATGTGCATACCCTTTGGTCAGTAGAGAATTAAACGGTCCGAGGACTGTTGTCACAACAACTCTTTCAGACGACCCCCCCCCCCCACAAAAAAAGTTAACATAATGGCGTTTTATTGCCTATTGAAGAAAGAGTTTTGCTAAAGCGAGCTCAAAATGCCTTGTAGGATTAAGGATTAAGGATAAAGCGTACTATGTCAGAGGTGGACGAATTGTGTGCATCCATGGACGATTAAGGCCCATTCCTCTTCAAGCTGAATAAAAATGCGCTCATCAGTATTGTTGTCATCACAATATCAACACAACAAAGCGAGAGTTAGTGTCAAGAAAAATACAACCTTTCATTCAGATTATGCAATGTACGTATGCATTTCACAACCACTTTTAAATAGTTACGATGTTACGTTACACCTTAATCGCTTTCTTATAAATCACTGTGAATCAATTTTGCTTCTAAATATTGGATCTATCTATATACTGCAGTTGTTGAAAATTATACACCGTTGCCCCAAAAGTTGAAATATTTTTGTTTGCCTCTGTTAATGAAGGGATTGTGAATAAATGATTTCTTCTTAATAGATAGGGTTTATATCTTCTCAGAACATTATTGAGTAATCTAAAGATTCTATAGAGATTGATTAATACATCTCTGAGAAAATAGAAACTTTACCTTATCAAGAATAATCCATATTTTCCCAATCATTTCATGAAAAGAGGTGAGAAAAAAACATTTCAACTCTATGGCCAACAGTGCATTCTTAATATTTATATAAACTGCATTCAACATTGTGGGCCTACATCGTACAAGTAATTAGCTGTTGCAGGTCCGTCACAGAGTTTGACATGAGGGACTTTTAAATTTGCACGACGAGAACGTGGACTGCAACGTGTGACATCCCTTTTATGGCACTGCCAGTGCCTTAAATGGACGTCACACGTCCACGCAAATCTAAAAGTCCCCAATGTCTCAATACGTAGAGATGAGTGCGGGCCTACTTTTCCCCAAATGGAATATCATTGTGTGCTGTTAGTTTGAAAACAATTTTTAATAAAATAATACAGAAAATAACAAAAATATCATACGTTACAATAATCGCGGGGCTCATTCTGATTTTTTTCTAATAGATATCAACTATAATAAGGAATGTCGGACAACGCAACCGATGACGAGAAAGTGATATCATCATCGTCGTTTTCGTCCTCCCCGTCGTTACCGCCCATCGCCCGTCCTCCGAAGGACTCCGTTGAGAAGACGATACGACTAGGAGAGGTGAGAGACAGGCGACGATCTTATCATCACCAGGAGAAGGAGAAGAAGCCTTTACCGAGGTCAATAACCACCATGACCCTGAGTCTGACCCCTATCTACGAGGAGGCCCGGATGTCAGCCGGAAAGAATCTGCTCATGAAGTAAGTACCAAAAAGCCAGTTCATAGATACAATCTGCGCATGGGCAGATAAAGGTCATTTGTACAAAAATGGTAAAACCCACACTGAGATGAATACTGGATATGCGCTCATGAACATTATTCATTTTATGCACCAACGGTACATTCTATGATACGCAGGTGGAAGTATTCTTTTCAAGAGGTCAAACAAAAGGTATTCATGAATCACATCTAGGACTTTGGCAGTAATTAATATTTTAAGATGCTCCATGTGTAAAAGATCTGTGGATATTTGGGGTCATTTGTAGTAACTGAGAATAATCATACAGTCAAACCTGTATATAGCGACCGCCCAAGGGAAACACACAAAGTGTTTTTTGTAGACACGTGGTCTTTGTAGACAGGTTCCTTAAGAACATGTTTTTAATGAGAACCGTTTTCAAGGGAAACAAAGAATGTCGTCTTTGTAGACAGGTGGTCACTAAAGCATGTATGTTTGACTGTAGTAAGATAATTATTACCTGGCATTTCCGTATCTTTCTCCGTACGAAACTCTTCGATTTGGATAATTATCCCGAACAACTATTCTTAACAGGTCAACCCCTGCCGGATTTTAAGTCTTTAATTACTTCGGACAACTTGTCCTATAGAAAAACCAGGTCGTTTGACTGCCCATAAACAACCACCCCCGGAAAAAATCCCTCTAAATGACCTACTCTCCTAGGACATTATGGTCCTCAGAGAAATACACCGGACAATCAGTAACCTTGGTGGTGGTGGTTATTTTACCTGACTGCTAAGAAAGCATAATTGCTTGTAAGTAAGCAACCAGACGGCCGACGGTTTTAGGTCCTCTCCGAGGGACCTGGTAATGAGGATTAAGGCCTTACCAAAGGGCACTAGCGCATCGCTTTGGTTTCGAACCCGGGTCACCGGATTACGAGACCACTGCTCTACCGACTGAGCTATCGCGCCTCAATATCACCTGCACATAAGACATTTTCATCAACCCCAGGAAAATCACCCCGGATAGCTACATACTACCTAGCGTACGTCATAAATTCTAGAAATAAATTGTAGATGTGTCGTAACCGAGTGGTTTACGCTCTTGACTTGAAATTGAAAGGTCGTGGTTCGGTGTTTCGATCCCTGATACGGCACTTATGTCCTTTGGCAAGGCATTAATCTTCTTTTGCCACAGTCGCCCAGCTGAGGTAAATTGGTACCTGGTAGGAATTAATTCCTTGAAATACTGGAGCGTTGTAATGGCAGATAGGCTAAAGCCGGGGTAATGATTTGTGCGCCTCGGAATAGAGTTTTTAGATAGACGGCGCTATACAAATGCCTATTATTATTGTAATTCTGGTGTGCTACTGCCGGAGGGGACGGGTTCGAATCGGGTGTTTAATTAATTCGAGTATAGCTTTCCCAGAATCGGTCGGTTTTACTGCAAGCTAAGTTCAAACAATTTACTCAAAGGAGAATGGTTGCTAAGAAGAAATTGCACCAAAAGGAAGTTTATCCCCAACTGCAAACTTTTTGTCAAATGTGGGATCAGGCCTAAGATTATAAGTGATATTTTGTTCAATTAATTTCAGCGTTCCGGAATGTTGTTTCAATAGCTTATTCATGATATAGCCACGCTGCCTTATGGCGCCGGAAGCATTGGCGGAATATCTTCCTATCAGGTTCAATCTCCTGACCTGGGTTGAGAGCGCCACTGTAGATTAATGCTTTTCTTAAGGACATAATAATGGCTCGGCGGGGAATCGAACCGAGACAAATCTAGCCCACAGTGCAGGGCCATGATCCATTGACCGCGACACTTCTCAATCATAAAACAAAAGCAGGTCGATGACAGTAAATACAAGACAATTAAAACGCCATAACAACACAAAAGACATAACATCCACATTATAGTGAAATAACTTATAATGAAGAAAATGAAGAAAATGGATGTGATATTCAACATAAATCTGCCATGATTTTGCAAAAGTCATTTTCATTGAAATTATGGTCAGGCTATGATCGATTTAAGAGATGGGTCGGCAATGGACTAGATGTGGAACAATCCGGACCGCTGTATTCAAGATCATAATTGCCAGTCCGATCGGACTTTTAGCAACAATACCTATCACACCAGGTTATTATCGATCTGTTCCCAAGGGGGTGATTCTTAAAGGTCCTTTTGTTGTCTAGCGGCAAAGACTGGACTTCTCTAGTGTTCAAGTGTTCATAGGGTGCTGCCAAAACATAGAATGTTGTTTTGTTTCGTGTTTTTCGTAGATCACCCAGTTATGTATGCGGTGTATTCGGAAAAGGGCGGGGGGGGGGCACTGGTCATACAAGATTGATAAAAAGCAACGGGGATGTGGTTGGCCTTGCCTTGGGTCATGCCATCTTCGTATTTAAAGCTATGCTCCTATAAGAAGAAAATATAGCTATACTAATAAAATACATATCTATCATTTCATGCTTGCTCTTAGGTCTTTCAACTCGTATACAGTACTTTAAAAATGATGTATAGGACAGTGGAAATGGGATATGAATTTGACTTTACTGTACCAAAACTAAAAAATCACCATCACCAACACCACCATTGTTTCCACCACCACTATCAGCACCACTAAAATAGAATCAGGAATAAGTCAAACGAGTGAAATGTCATCCTTTCTTCGGTTCGATTTTCAGTATAAAGCAAACTTTGACATTACAGTACAATGATCCGCCAAACTCACAAGGTAACATCCAATAGCATCTACAGCATGTACTTCTTCCGGCAAGATAATAACAATCGATGTATCATAACAAAGGCAAACAGCATACTGTCTGAACGCGAACTAGTTAGCAACCCCCCTCAACGACTCATCCGATAATCCCATTGTGTCTCTCCGTCCATCCTATTCAAGTCAGTCTCTATACTTTCTTACAAACAATACAAAGCAGACATGCCGTGGCGGCCTGGCTAGATGTGTATGTATATAGCGGTCAAACTACACGTCTACTACTGGAAAATTAAACCACTTCGAGGGTCTCTATTTGTTCAACACCGCGTCTTAAACCCTCTTGAATTTATAATCATCCTACCGAAAGCGGGGTGATTAGAGAGCGGATTGGGAGTAAAGAGGATTTTTGAGAATAATTGGTTGAGAAAGGGTCAAATGTGAATCATGGAGCGAATGGATCTTGGATCGCCAAGCGAAAGTTTCAGACCCAAACACAGGTTAGTCCAAACAAAATGGCGCCAGCGAAGTAAACATAATCATTCATTTCTCCTAAAACCCCCAATCAATTTCAGCCTGATTGTAATGAAAGTTACAATTTAGAACGGTTTTAGTTACAAAAAAGGTCTTGACATGTTTACGAACGTCTCCAGAAAATAAAGCTTTAAAATGTTAGATATAGTTTGATGGAGGCCTAAATAACAGTAGTTGAAAGATAAGTTTGCTTCGTAGTATACACAAATTATATTTTCTGCATGCTAATTTTTTTTTTCAAAGAGAGATTTAGACGAAAAGTGGCAGTTTATATCTACCAATCACTCTTTTCCGTCTAATTGTTTTTGTTTTCTCGTTACTTAGAGTTATGATCAAGTTACTGCCACACCCCGCCGCACCCCAGTAGTACATTGTACATTAAACATTGGAATGTACATTACAATCTTCCTGTCGTCTCTCACTATTCATTTTCATCAAAATATACATTTATATCAATTCATAAAACGAAAGAGCATAGTCATATACTTTTGTCTAATTTACTATTGGCCTACATCTTAAAGTGAGATTTGAACATTTTAACTTTGAGTCAGACATTTTCAGTCCGGCGCGGCGTAGATAAAAAATCATCAAACTTCAAGTGCTGTTGAATTGAAAAATTAAATTGAATCTATTTGTTATTATCATTATTATTCGTATCATTATCATTATTATCATAATTTCGTATTATATTATTATTATAATTATCATCACCATCATCACATTCGATATTATGAGCATCACTTGTATTACTAATATGTAGTAGTAATGGTGGCATTAGTAGTAGTGGTTTTCGAAAGGTTAAAGTACAGTGTATTTCGAACTTTTTTACCAAAATAGTTGTCTATGGTGTTTATTGTCTTCCATACACCATTTTTTAAAACTTGAATTTTTAACTTAAAAGTTATTCAAAAATACAATTAGAGATGGAGTATACGCAGAATTGAGTTAAATCTAAATTCTTTAATATAGCCTGTGACCAAGTTCTTCATAGTTTAGATGATTAAAATATTGTATCAAACCATATTATGTTCATGAAAGTGTATGATGAAAAAAGAAAAAAGATGCAGAAACCAATAAATCAAATCAAATCAAATCAAATCAAATTATCAGTGAAAGGTGACATGCACTTCTTTTACCATATCCAAACGTCGTATCAATGTTAGTGACTCCATCTCCCCCCTCCCCTTTATCATGTGTCAGCCATAATCTGTACGGGGTCTGGCACAATGGCACAAACATCTAGCTGTCGTATCCAGATCTTTCTTTATTTCCGCACGATTAAACACAATTATTATATTAAATGCACATCTATGATTTTTAAGTCACGCTTGATTGAAGAAGCTTAATGTCATTTGATCACTATGGGAATTACGTGCTATACACAATGAAGTATTGTGATGAAGCAAATCGTATTACACTTAACGTCATCTTTGATCATGATTATTATGATATGGCCTAGATAACAAGTACGATTTAGTTCTGGTCCGCTAAAGGAAACAGTCGTGAAGTTTGGACTGCAGTGAAGTCTGAAAACAGCCAATTACCTCGGTTCGTAAATCACTGCCTTGGTAAACATCGGACAAAGTTCATAACCATTTATTCGACAGACATGAGCATCATCAACATGAATTGATCTTTGTCTAGATTCAGCATTAATTTATGTCGTTGTATTTACTCAGCGGGATAAAAGAGAAAATCAACACATTTTCTTGCAAGCGTGCGCTGAAAACGTTTCTGAGCAGAATTAAACGACGCACAAAGTTCACGTTCAAACTGTAGCAACGGAAACAGACGTGTTGGATTTTTGAATTTTTGTTTTTGATTGATAATTATCTCGATAATGTACCCCTTGCCTCGTGCTAGGAGGGTCACTGTTCTGGACAACATGGACACAGCAAGTCATGGTAGCGGGTCAAGGAAGGGGGCTACTTCAGCTGGGAAGGTATCCAATCGCCGCAGGACCGCAGCATCGCTACCGGAGGACAACAAACCAGCGGGACCAACGGTAAGCATAATTGAGAAGAACTATTATAATTAATCACTTAATCTTTCCTGCTTTTGCTTTCCCTCCTTCGTTATAATTTCATCAGCCTTTATTCTCCTTCTCTTTGTCCTTCTTCTTCAATCTGTTCTCATGCTTTTTCCTTATCTCTTCACACATTCTCCTCTCCATCTCTCCTCCATACCCTTCCCCATCAAGTCGATCCATCCCCTCCTCCTCATCCCCCTCTACATCCTCATTCATATCCTCCCCATTCTCTTGTCCCCTTCACCCTCCTCCCCCTCCTTTTCGCCTCGTCCCCTTTCTCCTTTCCATTTCCATCGTCCTCCCCGTAATCCGCAGGAATCCTATAAGTTGATATGACTGTTAGATGTACTCCCCTTATGCTCCTCTCTTCCTCTCATGCCTCCTCGTTTCCACTTTCCTCCTTTGTATTGTTCCTTCTCCTTCTTCTTTTTATTATCATGTAGGCCTACCCTTCCCCATTTTCCTCGAAAATCCACCCTTTTCTTCGATCTTTTTCATTCTCATAGTAAATCTGACTTCAAACATTATTATTTATCTTTTATACCAATGACACAAGTTATGATATGTAAGCAATGTTATTTCATTTAAAACTTTGGTTTAACAATCACTCTACATTTTTAAACCTGCAGAATAAGCTATCACATTTTCTTGCTTGCTAGAATAAATTTGCTGTATACTGTTCAAATATACAGGCGGTTGAGATATTACTTAGGCATCCTTCATCACGGGCGCCTGAACGAGATAAATGAGATTTAATTTGACATTGAGAGTACGTCCTCCAGATATATAACTGTCGATTTAAGTGATTGTTGCGTAACATTATTGCTTCGGAATCCCAAGCGTCAATAATTATTGATAGCCCTGTTCCTATGGTAACATAATATTAACTGTCTCAATACTGAACAGAAATACGCAATTAACATGGTTATAATGGCGCTTTCGACTCAGTACCATTACCAGTAAAAACTTATTCGCGATTTGAAATGCGATTTGAAACTTTTACTATTATAATCATCTAAGTGTGTAGTTCCTATTACCTTAAACTCGTATTTGACATTTAATCTCATATCAATAACAGGAAATTAGAAATGAACATGCTAGCTAAATTATTAGTCAAACTATATTCCAATTCACACGATATTACATGGTTTATCTCGGGTATGAACCCCGCCCCCCCCCCCCCCACTCAGTGTTATTTAGGGTACGCATATGCTTGTTCCCTCTTTTTGAAAGCACCCCCTATCTGAGGACTGCCAACATTTCCGAACCCCCCTTTCGCGGGCTTTTCCCTGGCTTTTCCTGTCTTGGAGACCCCCCTAAATCAGGAAAAGTGCTCGATGAACCCCCCTAAATTCGGAATAATTTCTCAGGAGTCCAAAGAGATGAGAGAAAAAACGAAAAAACACCCCCTTTTTAAAGAAATCTCCGGGTGAAAAGTCAAATACACCCCTTTTTTTACGGGCCGGGCCGGACTTTGTCGCACGAAAAGTACCCCTTTACCGGACATTTTGGCAACACGCATGCGGTCATTTCGACCTCTGAGTGGGGGGGGGGGGGGGGGGGGGGTATGAACACGTTAAGGAGTAGATGATGTGCACTTTTTGAATGGCTAAAATGTGATATTTTGTCTTCTCTTTCTTCTAGCCTTATGAGCGGTTCAGGTTAAAGGCTAACGCAGTGAAGTGGCTCTGTATGGTATGCGTTGTCTATATGAGGTAAGTCGAAAATCTTGATTCAACCCGTAGAATACCGAATTGTTTAATTCCAATTGACTTAATGTAGGAGCCACCCTGTTCAGTCAATGGGTTAACAAATGACAACTGAAAACGTCATCTGAGAGCCAGAAGGGCGTACTGTCCCCTTATTCAACATATAAACTCAGCAGATAACTCTCATTTTCCAAAGAGATTTATCGACACTTCAATGACTGTACACACTAAGAAATAGGGGTACATTTGGGGTGCAGATCGCTGCTACAATAGCAGCCACCTACCGTATAGGGTGCAAGTCTGCAATACATGGCTGCTATTGTAGCAGTGGTCTGCATCCCTAAGGGTGCTCTTTTGCACCTCTAAGGGTGCTCTTTTGCACCTCTAAGGGTGCAAGTCTGTACAATTGCACCCTATAGGTGGCTGCTATTGTAGCAGCGATCTGCACCCTATAGGGTGCAAATTTGTACCATTATTTTTTAGTGTGTACCCTCAAATCTGAACCCAACGCACTCCATACATGTATTCACAACGAGCCAAGTCATTTCATCTGATATCAATGCTCACATAGCTCTATAAAAGGGAAATACATGTTAAGATAATATCCCTAAATCCAACACTTCTAATTTTCTATCAAGAAAAATACACCGAAATGAATATTGTCAAGTGTTTTTATAGTTAATACAAGTTCATTTGCACATAAAAAATGTTATAATTGTTTATCCATAAAATAAAAACACCAGCAACATTTCTCCACACACAGGGAGGCATCCGAGAGAGCTCTGAAAGGAAGTTTGCTGGAAGTCGTGGAAGAGATTTTGACCTCGGCAGAAGAAGAAGCTAAGCGAACAGGGAATGACGGGGATTATCCAAAGGGCATTGTTAGTTCCGCCTATCCTGATATGACCTTTGACGCAGCCGACTATCAAAGATTCTCAAAGAGAGAGGTATGCTCCTCGTTTATTTTATATGTTGATAATCTCATTGCGTCAAAGTGCTTTTCATTCCGAGTACGTTATTCCCTGCGCCAATCAAGTCCAAGATGGCCATTAGACCATACTTCAGTATTTCAACAAAATGTTTGCATTGTTCATTTTGCATTCAAGTTTCACAAATGTTGATGATGTTATTTGCACAGGACGCGTCAGAGACCGCATAACCTTCTGACGCAGTCCTACGTCAATAGTAGACGCATCGTGTACAAAGAGCATAATGAAACATGATGCAACAACGTTTTAAAACAGTGGGTAAACTTAAATTTAAATTAATGACGCGTGGGAAAATAAGCCGCAGGACAACTACGAATAAACGGGCAGATGTGCCCAAGAGCGTGAGTTGCCCGGGCATATTGTTCGTGGTGTATAAATGTCCGCAAGTTTTTGTCCAAGGGACTATTTATCCGGATAGTCATCCGAGTTATCATAAAACGAATAAAGTTGAATGAATTAAAAAAGCGAAACAACGATTTCTATAATTATGCAAAACATAGTCAATTCATTCTCCGATCATGGACTAGGACTAGAATGTCCTTCTATTGCATTGATATGAAATAACTCGTTTCTTTTTCCTGGAATCCACTAATGTATTTTTGATTTGTCGTTCTGTCTTCACAGGAAGGATTACCCAATAAAATCAAGGATATCTTGTCAATGGAAGAAGATGATAGATCGCAAGAACAAATACAAAATGTGAGTACAAATTTGATAACGACTGAATTTCATACATGGTGATGAAAATACAAATGAGATAACTACTGTATATGAAGGAATATATGTAAACAAGTTTTGTTTATGTTTGTGAAAGGTGGTAGGATACAAATTTATGACAGTCAACTGTTTCATAACGTTTTGCATTCACCGAATGCTCATTGAATAGAAGAAGAAGAAAAAAAGTTGACGTTAAGACCATGGTCAAGACAATCACAAGCGCTTAAAAAAAAAATACAATCACTGACTTATCATTTATAGGATCAAAATAATATTTTAAACCAACAGCATTAGTACTACAAATAAAATTTCACTGATGATATCTCTGCAAAGACACAATAATGAAACAGTAATTAGACAGGAAAGAGAGAGTAAGAAAGAACAAGAACAAGAATGGGATTTAATTTATCCATTTATACAATTTTATTCTAGTTTTGATTGTAATTAGTTTTAATACATGTTACATTTCAAATTTGTTCGTTTATTCTATGTACCCGAACTGTGTTTTTCATAATGTTCAAAGGTACCAGGCTCAATTAGCATTCATGTTCTGGTTCCTTTTATCCTTTTATGTTATAATATAAAACTGGTTATATCTGTCGTTTTGTGTTTATTATTGGATAATAAATTTCAAGTTCAAGTTCAAGAATAAAATCTTTAGCCTGAAAAATAGATAGAAAACAACTGAGAACCAGCGACCCCTAACTAATAAATGTTATTGTTTTCGGCGCAGGTTGTCCGGAGTATGCAGAGTAATGAAGAATTTGCTAAATACCCTCCAGAAATACAAAAGAGGATGTGTAAATATGCGTGGTATGACACGTAAGTAAACACTTGTTTGTTTCTGCTGATGAGCAAATAGGCGAGTTGATTGATGGAATGAATGAATAAATTAACAAATTAATTATCATACTATTATTATGTGACACTATTGTGTATAAAGAATAATAAGTTTTAAGGGCATGGGGATGATGATGGTGATGATGGCGATGATGATGATGATGATGACGATGATGATGGTGATGATGGCGATGACGGTGATGGTGATGAAGGCGATGATGATGATGATGATGGTGATGGTGATGATAATAATGATGGCAATGATGATGATGGCGATGATGATGATGGTGACGATGATGATGACGGTGATGATGATGATGATGATGATGATGATGACGATGACGACGGTGACGATGATGGCTATGATGATGATAATGATGATGACGACGATCATAATGACTCACCGCATTTACATGGCGCCATTTTTGTGTTAAAAACATTAAAAGGGGCCAATTTAAATTCAATGATATCAAATGTAAATTGTTAGTATCAGAAGAAAAGACAGATGTAAACAAATTGGTGAATTTAACTTGTTAAAAATAGATTTATTGTAATAAGTATTACTTGGATAAGTATGTAGATAATGGCTATTCTTTAATTTCACAGATTCACTCGAAATCGAGTGATCATCCGAGACCAAGAGCGAGCAGAAGGAATGTATTTCGTCCTGTCTGGGAAACGTAAGTATATCATCTTAAATCTTTACCCTACCACGCTCTTTACCTTTCCCTTTTTTAACACTTTATATACTTATCCCGTCATGTAAAGACGAAGCAGGGACATATCACTCGAATATCGGAATAGAAATTATGAGGATACTTAATTTGCAATTTACCTTAACAAATTAACGATTTGCTTTCAATTTTACGACGACGGTAAAGCAATACCTCAAATCAAACCCTATAAAAACAAAGATGGGGCGTCATAATTCCCTCCTTTAGCGACGCCTCTGCTCTGCATACTTGTTGGTATGCTTTTGAATCTGTTTCATATTAACTGCATCTGTTTAACCAAAACAAAAATTAGGATTTCCTTCTGAGTGAATAAAGTTATGGCAGTATATCATAATGTTGTTATTTTGCAATTGATAAAGTGATCAAACTATAATATCTATAATCATTTTAATGTAGTACGACTAATCGATGGATACGAGTCAATGTAAACATCATGATTTATTATCCCATTAACAATGACGGATACAGTAACAATGATTGAAAGAATCTGATGGAGTGCATAATAGAAAATGTTAACAGTGATGTTAACAATAACAATTATTATAAGAAAAGGAATACGTGACTCTGATGAAGTGAAATATAGACAATTTTGTAACTCATGGTGAAATAAATCACTTGTATGACTTGATTCACTTTCGTTTATTGTTCCATCGCAGTTACAATGACTACAGCAGGAGCAACATACATTCTAAAGAAAGGAGATAAATTTGGGGTAAATAATTAGAATCATTTTTAGATGTGATCACTAAACAACCAAATTCTCTAACAACATCTAGCTTCCAAGCAATTGTCATCAATTTGTATAAAAATGTAAATCTCATAATTACATCCTTAATATCATAATGTGTTCATAGAGCCTCTTTTTTTCCTTTTGATTATACATGGCGAATTTCAGTATTTCATTACAGTGCCATTGCGTTGTCTCTCTCCTTTAAAGGCACACTGTCCTACTTGTAGCTACTTGCTCCCTCTATATAGAAAACTTCCCAAATCGGTGCCTGTTGGTCCCCCATGATCCTCTTTTTCTTATGTTAAATGAGAGCTGAGTTAATGAGATAGCCACCTGTCACAATGACCTCGCTGGCTCGCTGTGTGGTCTAATCCCTTCTAGCTGCAGTAGTAACGCTTACCTTTAATAAACATTTGAAAACCAATATTTACTTGACTGAGATTATCTGCTTGCCTTTGTCGGAGAGTGTGAAAACGTTGATAATGTTACCATTAACATTATCATGTTTGTTTGCATGATAACATAACGGCTAACTTGATATGATGATAACAGAACATGACTAACTTATTTTCCTGATACAAAGTCAGGGTTATTACGTTCAGAAATGCTGGTAATGAATGATTAACAGACCCGAGTATACACTATGAATATGACGGACAAAGAAAGCGGACAAAATATACAGTTTCTCAGGTAGACAAAGGAACATCCCTTCACTGCTATTATGTGAAAAGGTGGATATGCATGTGACACCTGTTCTACACATTTTTACATAATAGCAGTGAAGGGATGTTCCTTTGTCTACCATAGCAATTGTTGAGGGTAGAATGAGGAACTGTATATTTTGTCCGCTTTCTTTGTAGGTCATGTTCATAGTGATATCGTGTTTAAATCGGTTCTCATCCATTGTGCCTTCTATCTCTGTCAGCCTGCATTCTCACCCTGTTCTGACATAGCAACAGGGATGACGTCATTCTCCCACTTGTTTTTATTTCATTTCACTTTTTCATGGACAAAAATAAGCTAACAATTCAAAAAGGAAAGTACAGGTACATGAGTAATTTACTTTTCATCCCAGTGTTAGGCATCTTTGATTTAAAAAAAAAAATGACTTGATTTATTTATTTATTCACGGTAAAAGCCCAGTTCAGCTGTTAAGCTGTTTTACAATTGGGCCGTGCATAACATCTTCAAACTGAATGTATTTGTTAATTGGTTTTTGAGCTACTGATAACAACTTCCTTTTTTCTCTTTTTATCTTTATAGGAATTAGATCTGATAAACAATACCAATAGAAGTTGTACTGTGATGTCCAAAGATCAAGTAGAATTATTCTGCATTCATAGCCAGGTACGTGATTAATTCGGTTGTTTTGATTTTGTGTGCAATTCTTCGAAGTGATTGGAATTGGATACCGGTACGCATGTTTAGGTGGGCCGGTGTCTCATTGTCAAAGCTCAGAAAGAGACAGTTATTTACCATTTTGGAAGTGAATGGCATTCACACAATATCTTGAACAATTAATTCCCTGTATTGTTGAGTATTCGTATCATTATGATTTCGTTCGTGCCTGATATACAACGTGATGCAGATATGCTTGTAAACTAATCATCTCTATATTTAAGAGGAGAATAATGACAGAACACATTTTGATATTCTTTATACACGTAATGAATATCATATATTTGTCTTTAACAAATCATTCTTAAAATCGTTAAGATAGAAATGATTTGCAATGACCGTTTATTTCATTGTTTTTTTCTTCTTCATAGGACTATCCTGATATTTTCGACACAAAGTTGAACGTGAAGCCTGAAGATTGCCTTGAATATCTCAAGTGAGTTTAATCCATTGCTATCTGGATTCGGTTGGCCCTTGTGTTAAGCCTATTTGAATTAGATATTTCAGTAGTCAGCGGGTTATTTACAAAGACATATACCGATCCGTTCTTCCATACATTTCCAAAAAGTTGATGAATGAATGACATTGATCATTATCATCTTGTTTAACATCTCTTAGAGGAGTTACTTGTCCTTTAAAATCCGCCGTATTTTTTCATTCTTTCTTAAAAATACCCTCTCTATTGAAACAAGAAAGTTAGTCTTATAAAACACATGAACAAAAACATTATTTCTGTTACACTTGGCAACAGAAGCGTAAATTCCTATCTCACGGCTGTTGTCGCGGTTTGCCTTTCTTCAGAATGAGGTTTAGAATGATTATAATATTTGTGAAGAGAGCAATATGATTCAACATTTTAATGGCTGAATTCTGGGACCTAAAGCTTGCATTTTCTTTTTAGCACAGTGGCCAGAATGCATAAATGAAGAACGATTTCAACCACATGAAAGTCTTTCTTTGAATGTTATCAAATTGAAGCTAATTCATATATCTTATGTGTGATAGGTCTCTTCCAGTATTCAAGGCATGGACGGGACACGACAAACTACCAGACTTTCCCGCAAATTGGGGAGTGCAAAACTACAGGTTAGTACAAGCGACAAATACCAGTTAAAATAATTGGAAAATATTATAAGCCTTTCTTTCTCTTTTTCCTTTTTTTCTTCCTTTTTTATTTTCTTCCTCTTTTATTTTCTTCCTCGTTCTCAAAGCTAAATTTTGTTGGCGAATTACAAATGAGATTACCTTTTTAATTTCTTTTTCAGCAGACTCAAAAAGCCTTTTCTAGGGAATCAACTCCCCTGATTCTTTCCTGTCTTTTAAACTTTTTTTTAAAACCGACTGCTAAAAAAAGCAATTGTATGCTTGTAAATAGTCAACCAGGGGACCGAGGGACTTGGTACTTAGTAATGAGGATTAATGCCTTACCAAAGAGCACGACCGCATCGACTTGGTTTCGTACCCGGGACCTCCCAGTAACGAGACCACTGCTCTACCACTGAGCCATCGCGCCTCATATAATTTCATATCATTTCATATCACTATCCAGTTTTACTTTTTCCTGCTTTATCTTCGTTTCAGGTTGTCCATCATTAAACCGTCCATCACTTAGTCTATATGTCTATGATGCTATCCTTTAGTATTCTGTATGAATGTATAATACAAGACAAAGATATAACTTACGCACTTTACAGTACGGCCCTATCGCGTTTACAGAAAGCAAATAAATTGTCTTCTATAATTTGATATATACTTCATTTTCACAAAATTAATTTCTGTCTTTCAATATTCTAACAGAGCCGGCCAAGTAATAGTTCCTGACAGCATTAAGAATGAGTGGATTTACGTCATCAAGTCGGTAAGACTATAGTTTCCCTATGAATAATGTCATATTGGATGATTCTTTTGAATCTTCACCACCAACAATAACAAGCATTACTCAAAGAAATAGAACAGAATATATATGTTTTGAAGGAACCGAAATATACACAGAAGGGATAATTGAGGAGAGGAGAATAGGGAAAGAAAGACAGTGAGAGAGAGAGAGAAAAAGAAGTTGGAAAACAGAGAGAGACCAAGTAAGAGGGTAGAAAGAGCAAGAGATGGAAGAGAGAGAGAGAGAGAGAGAGAGAGAGAGAGAGAGAAGGGTGAAGTACGAGGATATAATGAGCAAGAGAGAAAAAAGAAAGAGATGGAAAAACAAGAGAGAGAGAGAGAGAGAGGAGGGTGAAGTACGAGGATAGAATGAGCAAGAGAGAAAAAAGAAAGAGATGGAAAAACAAGAGAGAGAGAGAGAGAGAGAGGAGGGTGAAGTACGAGGATAGAATGAGCAAGAGAGAAAAAAGAAAGAGATGGAAAAACAAGAGAGAGAGAGAGAGAGAGGAGGGTGAAGTACGAGGATAGAATGAGCAAGAGAGAAAAAAGAAAGAGATGGAAAAACAAGAGAGAGAGAGGAGGGTGAAGTACGAGGATAGAATGAGCAAGAGAGAAAAAAGAAAGAGATGGAAAAACAAGAGAGAGAGAGAGAGAGAGGAGGGTGAAGTACGAGGATAGAATGAGCAAGAGAGAAAAAAGAAAGAGATGGAAAAACAAGAGAGAGAGAGAGAGAGAGAGAAGGGTGAAGTACAAGGATAGAATGAGCAAGAGAGAAAAAAGAAAGAGATGGAAAAACAAGAGAGAGAGAGAGAGAGAGAGGAGGGTGAAGTACGAGGATAGAAAGAGCAAGAGAGAAAAAAGAAAGAGATGGAAAAACAAGAGAGAGAGAGAGAGAGAGGAGGGTGAAGTACGAGGATAGAATGAGCAAGAGAGAAAAAAGAAAGAGATGGAAAAACAAGAGAGAGAGAGAGAGAGAGAGGAGGGTGAAGTACGAGGATAGAATGAGCAAGAGAGAAAAAAGAAAGAGATGGAAAAACAAGAGAGAGAGAGAGAGAGAGGAGGGTGAAGTACGAGGATAGAATGAGCAAGAGAGAAAAAAGAAAGAGATGGAAAAACAAGAGAGAGAGAGAGAGAGAGGAGGGTGAAGTACGAGGATAGAATGAGCAAGAGAGAAAAAAGAAAGAGATGGAAAAACAAGAGAGAGAGAGAGAGAGAGGAGGGTGAAGTACGAGGATAGAATGAGCAAGAGAGAAAAAAGAAAGAGATGGAAAAACAAGAGAGAGAGAGAGAGAGAGAGGAGGGTGAAGTACGAGGATAGAAAGAGCAAGAGAGAAAAAAGAAAGAGATGGAAAAACAAGAGAGAGAGAGAGAGAGAGGAGGGTGAAGTACGAGGATAGAATGAGCAAGAGAGAAAAAGAAAGAGATGGAAAAACAAGAGAGAGAAAGAGGAGGGTGAAGTACGAGGATAGAAAGAGCAAGAGAGAAAAAGAAAGAGATGGAAAAACAAGAGAGAGAGAGAGAGAGGAGGGTGAAGTACGAGGATAGAATGAGCAAGAGAGAAAAAAGAAAGAGGTGGAAAGAGAGCGAGAGAGAGATGAGAGAAAGAAACCACGAAAGAAGGGTGAAGTACGAGGATAGAAAGAACAAGAGAGAAACAGAATGAAATAAACTTGAATTTAAACTTGAAAGAGAGAAACAGAGAAACAAAAAGGAAGGGTGAAGTACGAGGACAGAAAGAGCAAGAGAGAGAGAGAGAGAGAGAGAGAGAGAGAAGGAGATCAAAAGACAGAGAGAGAGAAAGAGAGAGAATATGTCTTAAAAGTCTGCATTTTCTTGTACCTGTTTTCAGGGTACTTGTGACGTTCTGAAGCATCTGGAAGCCGATGTCTGCATGAGAGATAAGACGGGTAAATTCTACAAAGAGTTCAAGAAGGCTGAGAATGCCAAGGAGATCGAAGTTATGAACCAGAAGATGGCCAACAAACTACCACCTCTTACCAGAGGTAAGGAATCATTACAATCTCCCCATTTTCATTCTTTACCTCTCTACCGAACTGTACTATATCGAATTCATATGCATCTGAATGTTATTAATCATATATTGCATCATACTCTTAATTAAAAATGAAAAATCTTTGTTCATTATTTTGGTAAAATAGTGTGACATCTGTTCAGTAATATTTCATTTGCGAAACAGTCGAGAAGAAATTCACTACCCCTTTAACACGTTATCAAAGCTCACCTTTACATTACTTCAGCTAAATGATAGTAACAAATTTAAAAAACTCGGGCCCATACCAAATAATGAACAAAAATGTGTTCATTTTGAAAAGATATACTGTCAATTGGTTTGTCTAAATATAGCAAGTCCCTTGCTTCACTACCTTCAAATCTCTGTTATCAAACTGCTAGATATATAATATATTAACCTAATTTACAATCTAAATTTTCCCAATTCTCTCAAACAATTCACACAAAACATACTTTTTATATTCTCCTGAAACAATTCTAGTGTACATATCAAAAATTCATTTCAATGTATTATACATTGATAAAGTTAAAAGTATTCATAAACATTACTCAAACTAATTGAAAAGTAATGTATAAGACTGAACTCCTATATGACTGCATGTATGATCACTGTGCCTTATTATGTATTTTCATAAAGTAATTTAATCAACACGGCCACTTTACCCTTTTATTTCTAAATAATTCTTTCTCTCAACCAACCACTCTCATCACAGTAACGTTCTTGACGACGCCCGGACCTAGCAGCACTCGGAGCAGCACCGGTCGGACACTAAGGGATCGAGCGCCCATCTCTGGGATGTCTGATGAGCTAGTGGCCAAGAAGAAAGGAGGTTCTGATATAACAGTAAGTAATCTCAAATGTTGGATGGTCTATTATAGTGGTGGTGGTTATTTTAACTGACTGTTAAGAAAGCATAAATGCTTGTAAGCAACCACACGGCCGACGGCTGTAGTTCCTCTCCGAGGGACCTGGTAATGAGGATTAATGCCTTACCAAAGGGCACTAGCGCATCGACTTGGTTTCGAACCCGGGTCACCCGATTACGAGACCACTGCTCTACCAACTGAGCTATAGCTCAGATTTCATGGGTTTTTAAATCTCTGCCATTAGACAATAATCTACATATGCCGCTCTTGATCCTGATGCAGTAAATGAAAACCTGGGCCCAGTCTTACAAAGAGTTGATATTAATCACAAATAATTTGTGATTGATATAAATCGTAACTATGTACATTAGATCGATGAAGGGTGGTGGATGCATCGATCGATTGGATGACTTGCAATTTAGTGGGAGTGTCGTGGCCGAGTAGTTTAAGGCGCTTGACTAGAGATGCAAAGGTTGAGGGTTCAAATCCCGACATAGCACTAATATCTTTCAGCAAGATATTAACCGGACTTGCTACTTTCCACCCAGGCGTTAAATGGGTACCCGGTAGGATGCGACTGTCATTGTTCGTAAAACAGTTTTGAGCGTCAAGTAACGCCTGGCTTGAATACTCCCCAGGTAGTGGAGATTGTGCACACAATGTGTGCAGGAAAGCATTGCATCCAATGATATAGAAATCACACTAAATGTTTAAGTGCCATGTAGTAGATGAGCCAATGACACAGTCCAATACATTTCTACAGCACTTTTAAACCTGGTAGTACATGCCAAATAAATGTTGAACTATAAATATTTAACTTTCAATATATATATATTTGTAGGATACCGTATTCAGGAGTAAGAGCATTCTCCAATGTATGAGGGATGGGAGTCATCCAGAGACACCATATTGTGTGAGGGTAGGAGAACTAGAAGCAGGAGATATCTTTGTAAGTATAACAACAATGATGGTGGTGGTGGTGGTGATCGTGGTGATGATGATGATGGTGATTATGATGGTGATTATGATGGTGATGATGATGATGATAAGTGCACACCATATTGTGTGAGGGTAGTAGAACTAGAAGCAGAAGATATCTTTGTAACTAGATGGCGATGGTGGTGGTGAAGATGATGGTGGTGATGATGATGGTGATTATGATGGTGATTATGATGGTGATGATGATGATGATAAGTGCACACCATATTGTGTGAGGGTAGTAGAACTAGAAGCAGAAGATATCTTTGTAACTAGATGGCGATGGTGGTGGTGGTGATCGTGGTGATGATGATGATGGTGATTATGATGGTGATTATGATGGTGATGATGATGATGATAAGTGCACACCATATTGTGTGAGGGTAGTAGAACTAGAAGCAGAAGATATCTTTGTAACTAGATGGCGATGGTGGTGGTGAAGATGATGGTGGTGATGATGATGGCAATTACGATGGTGCTGGTGATGGTGTTGGTGGTGATGATGGTGGTGGTGGTGGTGGTGATGATGACGGTGACGGTGCTGCCGACGTGACAGTCATGATAGATGGTTATAACGATCCCCATTAAACATAAATTATGATGTTTATGATGGTAATGACTGGCAAAAGGATAGAAAATAAATCTAGAATATTTACACATTATACCAGTGAAAGTGACAGGAGTGAAGTGAGGCTAATAACAGGTAGTCATACATAAATAATGTGACAAACAACTATTTATCTTGACAAAAGGATACTTTAATAGAACAATAAAGTACTGCATATTGTCCTAAAATGGATTTGAAAAATGATGCAATATAAACAAGTTCGTTTTGAGTAAGTCAGACTGTACATGATTAAAAACCAAAGTTCTAATATTTCTTCTTATTTACAGTAGAACAGCAATAAAAAATTGTTTATGAACCTTCATTATATACAAAACAATGTCAATTGCAGACACTTCTAATCTCATAACTTTAATCATAACTTTATACACTGTAAAGTAATAATTTTTCTCACACACAATTTCAGAGTTATATAAAATGTTATCGATAGAATATGAAGGATATTCATTTTTCCATTACTATTCAGTGAATATTGTTGTGCCGCTAGCAAAAGGTCAGTAGCACACCGCATGCCCCAAGGCAAATTTCTGAAAACTTATTCTAAGGTTTTGAGTGCTTTATACAAATTACAAGTATGTAATTTTTTAAACATGACAGGGATTCCACTCTTTATTGACTTATACAAATGAGAAAATATATTGTAGCTACTTGTACCTAATTCAAGTAGTTTTGTGTTATAAGCACAGTGTTTTGGAGTTATGTGCATTTTGATGCATTCAGCTTTCAGCTTAATAACTGGTCACCCTTTATCAGAACGTTGCAACAAGCTTACAACCTCTTGCTAGCCGCAGGATGAGAAACTTCACCAATTTGTGGAACGCATCATGCAGGCATCTTTAACAGTATGTCTTGCTCACTGTGCCTGTAAAGAGGAGACATGTTGGACCCATTTCACACTTGAATTCTCTTCTTTCTTTCCCAGGATATCCTGACAGTGATGCCTGGATACAAACACAGCAAAAGTGACAGAGTTAGCTTGGTAAGTGTTTCCTCTTCTCTATTTCTGTTATATGCATATAAGGTTTGATTTCATGCAGAATTCCTATTTTAGCACAGACACAGTTGCAACTAGGCCCTTGATTTTCTTGTTTTTTTGGTATGATCTGAAGATTTTTTAATCTTTAAAAAAAAATTTAATTGAAAATAATCTTAGGTACTTAATTCCTACAAATTCATTTGAGTCATATTATGGTAATGGGTATTTCATTTTTGTAATCATTCTTCTTACTCAATATCTGGTATCATGAATACATTTCTCAAATTACTTGCATGAATATATGATTGTAAAGAAATGTACTCTTATTTGAATTGAAATCTAAATAATTTGGTTCATTAATAATAATAATAATCATAATACATTTTGTTAACCCAGGGTAGCTTCATCAATATTAATACTTTTCTCCCTGAGGGCCCTGTAATCACATTATTACCGTCCATTGACCAATAAACCATATCATTTCCAGCCCAACTCATGTCATTAGTAATTAATCCTCCAATATGAGAACATTCCTGCAAAGGATGTGTATTCTCATTTAAGATATCTTCTGACTAAATTATTAGCAACTGAACACTATATTGAAAATGATTTTATAAACAATCTTTGACTTCAACTGATTTCCATAAACCATGAACAACAGTATCAATATTGATAGGCTCTTTTTGATGAGTATTATCATTAGGTAGCATAGCAAATACAGTGGTACGAAACAGATGCATCTGGAATGCAAAAGGTGTAACCATTAGTGCTGTTTGTGAATTCAAGTTTTCTTATTACATAACTGAATAAAAGTTTAACTAACATCAAGCCTTCATCAAGATAATACATGCATTTACCAGCTTCAAATCCTATAACAATCTGCTTCTACTTCTGTGTGATAAAAGCATGATTTTCAACAATTGGGGCTAGTCACCACAAAATGAGTCCAGTGTCGCATTAGGCTCAATCGTAGTAATAGCGATGTATAGTGTGTATGTACTGGAAATTGACACACCTACCACATTTAAGATTTTTCCAAAAATCGACTTATTAATGTCTTGTAGTTTATGTCCCCAGAGCTTAGGTCACAAAAATATCTCCTACTAACATTTTTTGGCAAATAATATAGGCTATGTAATCTGAAATTATCACGAAAATGATGCATTTTTAAAGAATAAAGCACGATTTTGTTTATAAAGTCCAATTAGGTTTTTGTTCATATTTCTGGATATAATTTATCAATTTTAATGTGTGACCCCTTAATTTAAAGCTTACTTAATGTAGATTCATATAATACTTAAAAACAGGAATAAAATTTTTGACCAACTGGACTCATTTTGTGGTGACAGGCCCCAATTATGCATTTTGCATTCGGGATGCATCTTTTGGTTCCACTTTTGGTTCCACTTTCGCTAAGATACCATATTTGTATTCATTACTAGGTAAGCCAAGGGGCAGAGGCAATAAAGATCAGCAAGTCTTTCTTTCTCAAGTATGCTGACGAGAGGGTCTTCACTGAGATTGAAATGAGGGTAGGTCAAATCTACATCACCTCCTTATATTAGTTTAATAGAGGAGCACTTTTATGTCTAGTCCCAAGCTGGTTTTTGTTTCAAAAGAGCGGGGCCCTGTTTCATAAAACTTGCTATCAATAACAACTGCTAAATTTATATGACAAATTTGGCTCTCAGCCAATCAAAAGCCCTGATTTCAGTAGCTTATAGTTCTTGTAACTTTTTATTGAAGGCAGGTTTTAAGAAACGTTATTTACACAAGTAATACTTTCATATATTTCAGAACTGAAAGCTTATAGACCAAGTACATCTTTGAAAGCTAAGGCCCGACATATTCTCAACCAATATGATGTGCTCAAGTGAAAATTGAATACATGTTTTGTTCTATAAGGGAGTTTACAGATACAATCTGCGCATGGGCAGATAAAGGTCATTTGTACCAAAAAGGTAAAACCCACAGAGATGAATACTGGATATGCGCTCATGAAAGTTATGTAGCATTATTCATTTATGCACCAACGGTACATTCTATGATACACAGGTGGAAGTATTTTTTTCAAGAGGGCATCAAGAGGTATTCATGAAGCACATCTAGGACTTTGGCAGTTATTATTCTAATATGCTCAACTTCTCCATGTGTAAAAGATCTGTGGATATTTGGGGTCATTTGTACCATGTGCTATCTGTAAACTCCCTTATTGCAATGATACAAATATTCAAAGCAAATTGGCCTAACTCTAACCAATATCTTAAATATAATGTCCTTTTCTCTTTTGAATTTTACTCCTTGATTCAGTTTGAGCCCTACCCTGACCAAGACACCTGCCTGAAAGACCTGGATGTGACGACAGAGTGGCAGAGATACAAGAAAGTGGAGATGGAACAAACAATGCATGAGGTCAAAGATAAAGTCCAGCTTAGAATAGCATCAAGATAATGTCTTGAAGACAGGAGAACACAAGATGGACATGATGATGAATCAAGTACCTCAGGGTGCGTTTATTGACCAAATTTTTGCCTAGAATCAGGTTTCTCAAACGTCTTTCAGGCAAATTTAGAAGGTGATAAACGTAAAGCCTTTTTTAAAGGTCTTTAGATATGGGCATATCTAAAGACGAAAAAAAAGGTGTGTTTTGAATGTGACATACAGCCAGAATCACATTTTTGAGAGATGATAAACGCAAAGCTGTTTTGAACCCCACATACAAATCGGACCTCCCAGGTGAATTTCCGGTTCTGAGGCTATAGCGCGCGCCATGAGTTGTGTCATGTTGTTGTACAAGCATGTGTGTGTAGTTGACCTCCGAGAAACGGGCTGCTTCCCGGATCAAACAGCGCAAAGCAGCTGCGCAGAGACAAGGCCTTTATTTTGAATCATGAAGAGACGATAAACGCGACATCCCGCAAATCACCTTTGTATAGTGGGGTTCGATAGTGGGGTATGATAGTGGGGTACGATATGTACATATCTAGTGGCAAGACCCAATAAACGCACCCTCAGATATTTCAACTAAGGAAAGTATCCGAAGATCATGATGGAGGTATAGAGTGGTAAAAAAAAACTTCTTGGACTGAAGTCGAAAAGAAAATTCACAGCTAGGAGTTTCAGCGAAAGCCTAGTTGAGGATAGCATCAGGACATTTTTTGAGGACGTGGATTAAATGACAGCATAGCAAAATTGCAGGAAGATTGAAGAGGAAGGGTCGACAACTGTATTTCCTGACATAGATGCATGCTTAGACTGGAACTGCAAGTCCATGTAAGACAGAGTCTTGTAAGCCAGCATGATTTGAAGACTTCTCCTGGACATCTCATCACATAGCCTTAAATCTGTGACAGATGGGCAGCGTGATCCAGAGTTCTAAACTGTGCATGAAATATACAAAGAAAAGAGAAGAAAATTAACTGCTGTACAAGATGTGGAAATAAGCTGTAACATGGCACAAGGTTTAGATTTTCATTTTTGAGTGATTTTTGAACCCATATTTGCATCAATTTTTGATTGAATATTAGCAGGATTCTTCAACACGTTTTCATGAATATGTATGCCTCATTTAAAGCAAGGCATAACAAATACAATTGAATTTTATATGGGTAACATATCATTTGTGCGAGCCAAGCTTGTGGTAACTAAGTCAATAGAAGATTTTTACTTTTAGGGGGAGGGTGGGCAGTTTCTGTAATAGTGGGACTAATAAGAGTGCTTGATTGTACCAAAATTCATTCAGACTCTGACAAAAAGTTTCATAATTTTTAATAAACTGGGTTATTATTTGGTCAAAATGTACACCTAGTAGTTCAATTTAAAGAGTGGTGTGATCTAAACAATCTTCAGTTCTTTTAATTTTGAAATTCAGGCAGTCCACATTATAACTGGTTGTGTATGATTTTATTTCTCTTATTTTGTATGGGAATGCTGTGCTACGAATTGTGTGTATTCAGGGGTTATTATTCAATGTAACATGTTGGGAATTATTGCAATCTTTTCTTGCCAGCACTATCAAGTAGGCTTACATTTGTTATTATTTAAAGAGTCATATCACTTATTATTCTGCCTCTGCAAAATATCTGATAAATTATGAAGCACATAATTTTTTATAAGATTCCATTCCCATAATATGTGACTATAATGTAGTAAGATATAGCTTCAAACATAGATTTAAATGTACCAAGACATTTTATATTTTAGTTTCCATGATAACATGTTTGGTGAAAGGGAAATTACATTGTCTAATTCAATTTTGAGGTCATTAAATGCACCTACCAGTTTACAAAAACATCTATCACTTATAAATATTAAAAGCTTAATCAATTAAAAAAAAAAATAAGATTAGGTACAGATACCTAAAAACAGAAGAATATTCAAGAAACTGTGAGTGCTGGAATGTGACCACGAGTGTTGAAATTGTTTTTAAAAAGTGTGCACGGGCATTAACTTTGGTTTCCTTGTCATTCTAACTATTAAAATCACACTATTATCTCAATACTTGACAAAAATATATGTCTAGCACCTATGCACAATATGAACAGAAAGATTATTTTATCAGTTGTTTTAATGCCTTGCTAATCTTGCAGTATCAGCTCAAATAAAATGTTGTCACAATTGTAACAATAATTATTGAATTTAGCTCATCTATATGATGTGCTGTTTAGTACTTTTATTTCTTTGAACTGAGTATGAAATTGAGAAAAAAAAAGAAAAACAAGAGTAAATGGTGCATGTCTCTCTAACTTATTCTTTATCTGTTTCTCAACTGAGCTTGCCCTCTGGTTGGTATCTTACAAGTTTCTGTGATTGTTTATTAACCCCTTAGCTGCTTTCTTTGCCTCTCTGCATGGTTGCTTGTTTGCCTCATGTGCAATTTGGCACAAAACAGTAGGCACCAATAGATAGAAAGATCGTTTTGTGCACCAGAATGTCTTTGCAAAAATTACCCTTTCCCAGTCTTAATTAGCTTCATGACAACCCTCCTAAAATCAGTATATATCAATATTGCTCTGGAAATAGTTAAATAATCTTGAAGCCTTAAATATATCTGTCCCATCATAGATACAACGTGGCACAGGGAGATTATTCATGAGGCATATAAAGAGTTAATATTTTCAAGCAATGAACGGTCACATCATTTCCAAAACTCTCATCACTAACCGTTGCCATGGTTATGATGTCAAGGGAAGAGAACGATTTGTAGCAAGGGCATGATCTGGATGGTTGAGATGTCAGCAAGGATTGCATCAGCTGAGGCTAGAGTTGACGCTTCCATCAAGTTGGTCCGACGAAAGCAAAAGATGGCTACCGCAAGAACTGCATAGGGGAGATCAAAATGACATTATCAAATATAAACAAATATCAGCTGCAATATTTCTCCCAATAGATAGTTATTCAACTTTTGTCTTTATGTGTTGTGTAGCTTTTAACCATCAAATAAAAATCAACATTATTCAGGTAATCAGTCAGGTATCAAACATGAAAACATTAATAAATATAGAAACTTTGTTCTTCCTCTTGATGTTTGTAGTAACTATTTTGTAGGTACCGTATGTATGAATACAGAAAAGTTAATGTGCTTAACTGCAAATTATTTTTTCCAAGACTGGTTTAGCAAATAACACAAGTGTGTACATGCTCATAGCAATACATTTGAATATACTCAAAGACATACCTGCAAGAAGCTCAGCACTGTCATAGGCAAGAATCCTGTCCCACAAGAGAAGCAGTTGATCACTGGCAAGGTACCCAGAGAACGCTCTCATCATCCACTTGAAGGCAATCTTGAGTCTACAATCAATAAGAAAATCAGAGAGAGAGAGAGAGAGAGAGGGGGGGAGAGAGGGGGGAGGGAGGAAGAGAGGGAGGGAGGGAGAGAGAGAGAGAGAGTGGGAGGGAGAGAGAGAGAGACAGAGATAAGGGGGATTGATAAATATGTCATCAAAGTGTGTTAGTATGTTCAAATTCATTTACTTTACTTAACGTTTAATTGGCTTCAATCTTTAGTTTCTGAATCTTCTGCAAGTGCCTGAGACTACCCTTCCTCACCATGCATTTAAAGGCAATCTATAATCAAGACCCAATAGTCAATAGCCAAGAAGGGGATATGGTTACACATGGTGTAAGCACTATCCAAATAGTGTATAACTTGCTTTCATTTTTTTGGGGGTAAAAAAAATGGTCAGCTACTTGCCACGAGAATCACAGAGATGCCATATCATATTAATTGATCACAACTTTTTAAAAGAACTATTCCGTCTTTCTTCAGATATCCTCATTTAACACCTGGGTGGAGAGTGGCACATGTAGATTAATGTCTTGCCAAAGAACATTAGTTCCGGCCATGGCGGGACTGGAACAACGAACCATGTGATCCATGCACCGTCCAAGGACGTATTCACTGGACCACAACATCTTATGGTTGGAATAGGAATGATATATACAAATATTGATTCAAGCTGGTGAAGTTACTTACGGCTGTGCATTGATTTGTTTGAGATGAAAGAAGAGCTGAGGTTGGATGGTTTGCAGAAGACCCTCAAACAGGATGCATAGAGATAGGATACCCTGAGGAGAAAATAAAGAATATATATCTACATGTAGTAATAATATTTTAATTTGTTTTATATGCCTTATATATCACTTTCCCATATACTTTCTATCTAAATCCACTGATTACCTCTCTAAATGAATAAACAAATAAATAAATAGAACAAGAATTAAAAAAAAAATAATAGAAGAAAAGGAATAACTGCTTTAGAACAAGTAATTGTTACAGACATATCAAAATTGGTACTGGCTACTACTACTACTACTAGTATAGTCATATTTATCTTAAATATTGACCTAAAACATAAGCCCATATATATACAATGAAGTGAGATATACAGAACATTGCCAATGCTACATACATTTATGTATTTCAATTTGTAAATTTTCAAGTTACTTGCATGTGCACATTTGCAAGTTCCTGTACAGACAAATACAGGATAATATCACTACTCAAACAGCAATAGCTCCATCTGTGGTCAGAATTTACACACGATTGACAGGGCTTGCATGTAGAGTAGGGTTTATATATAGAAGGCTGAAGAAATTTGCAGCTAAAATTGGCATGTTTAGAATTATTATAAAGAACTGATTCAACTGAATCTAATGATGAAAGTGGGATAAATTAACAATTAGTCAACCAATTTTTATAAATCAATGGTCTATTGTCTGATATATTGCACTTATGTATCCTTTGATATTTCTTCAAACTTCTGTACTACAGCGGAGCACCTGTTGAGCATTAAATGGGACAATAATGACAATGACCACACTTTTTATGTATCTTTGCTTCTTTTTACAGACAAAACAGAAGCAACTGTTTTGTGATCATACACAATCAGGTATCATTAACTAATAAAGCAGCTATCATAATAAGAAGCATTAAACAAATAAATGAAAGTTGGGATCTAAATGTTCATTCTAATGTAAAAGCCTGGCATATGAATACATGAAGGATCTTTTAGAAAGTTAGAGTGGCTGTATCAGAAACCCATAATGTTTAAAACTACAAAAACTGAAACATGGTTTAGAATAATCATTTAATCTCTGCGTCTCTAGGCAATGACTTATTATTCCTTTCGAAAGAAAAGGTTAAAAGGATTGACTGATTTAGGAAGCATCTGCTTCTGATTTGCACATGTACTTCCGGAACAAATACCTCATATTATAAACAACTCTTAAAAGAAGAAATAAAAAGAACTTTATTCTGAATATAGCTGTAGATTAATCCATAAAGGTCAATGAAATCTGTAAGAAGCCATTTGAAGTGATTAACATTATCTCTTCTATATCCTCCTAATCCCCAAACCAGATGCTTACATCTCTTCATATAGGCCAATCTTCTATAGCTTTCAAATACACTGCAAAGTCTTGCCTCGATCTAACTCTCAGAAAAATATCTTGCATGGAAATATGAAAAGTAACAACGTAAAATATGAAACTAACGACATGGAGCAGATTCAATGTCATCACAATACTTAACCTGTTGACTACAGAGTTCTTTCATTTTCATAGGTTTTAATGCAGGAGCCACCCGGTTTCTGTAGGCAACAGGCTAAAGGATTCTAGATTGCATGAGGAAACAATCTAGCTAATAGAATCCTAAAGTGCCGTCACATGTACTTTTCACATTAAAGTGAATCCAGCTGAACAAGAGATTTATTGGCAACAGATTCTATTATGAAATCAAATGCTTGGAAATGCAAATAAAAAATGTCTTAATACTTGGGCCTCTCTTTACAAGAACCATGCCAGTTTTACTGACTGTGAACACTTTTCAAATAGAATTAAGACATGTTCCCTGATAATCATCTGTTGATTCCTGGAGTGGCTATATATTCACTATGGCACAAAATATACTAAAAATAAGCAATTATTTTAGGGAGATCATACCCTTTAAGGCCATGGGGGTGTTTCATAAAGCTCTGCGTAAAGTTTAAAATGACTTAATTTACAGATGATTTGAGTTTGAAGAGCCAAATGGGATGCCCATAGCTTTCCTGACATTTTAACAAAGTGTGACTGCACTTCCCATAATCTCAATTAACTTGTTGCCAAAAATACACTTTGCATTAAAATGTTTCGTTAATATCAATGATAAGGTTAATCTACATCTGCATATTTTAACTTTAGCTTATGCAATTAAAAGGATTTGAGAATCCCATTTAGCTCTTCATATTCAAGTCATTCTTAAAGTCATGTGTAACTTTACGCACAGCTTTATGAAGCACCCCCCAGGGTCTATAGCTTCTTTGGGTGTGGTAACGAACCTGAGAATGAGAGGAGATGGCATGAAGACGAAACAGGTGCCTCATGTAGATCTCACGGAAGACATAGTACAGATCCGCTGGCTGGTCGTAGACAAAACATAACGGAGCCACTGGCAAGAGAGAAATAAAAGTTAGGACAGGCTGAGTGAGAGAGTACTAGATAAGGACTGACAGTTTCTTAATCAACAGTGATAACGATTGCAAAGGTTATGATTGATGAAAGACATCTCGGTAAAGTGCCTTTGGGTTATTTTAGATACAGTTAGCTTCAACTCCATCTTTAAAAGAATTATGCATACTTATTGAATAGGAAATGGGTCAGAGGGGATATATGGTTGCTAAAAGGATTTACATGAATAATCATTTGCCAGTTACAGCTTTAAAAAAAAATATATATTCCTCACGTTTTTTGCCCTTAGGGTAGTGATTTTCTGTTTTATGCTTGTGCAGGAAATTGAATTAATTTCTTGCTAACAAAAATAATATATAAATGTGTGCTCCTTCTGAACTCTCTCACTCTCTCTCTCTCTTTATCTTTATAATGCTCTCTTCCTCTCTTTTGCCAACATGCTATCAGCTTTTATATACCTCTCTTTAGTATGTTAAATAAATCTAGTCATCTGATTGGTTGAAATTGGAGTCGTGATTTTTTTAAAGATGCCCACATGCTCGCCTACCGATCAATAGTTTTTTTAAAGATGCCCGTTGCCCCGGGTAACGGGCAGCATAAATAAATTTTGCTGAGATCCCCATTGCTTTACGTGTAAAAAGTTTCTTTGTGCGAGTGCAGATACCATACAGTGCTTTTTGTCTGCGATTCCCGAATGATCGTAACATTCAGGCAACTTTCCAGCGAAGATTTACAGACAGTGTTTCAGATTTTCTGTGATGTTTTAACCAGTCTTTACTTAAAGTAGATATTCATTGATTTAAAAAACTAACTTAATTTCATTATTGCAAAGTTGAAACTGTGATTCGACAAGGTTATCAAAATTCAATGCTTGGAAACATTTGAGGTGATTATTATTATAAATTATAAAACGCTTAAATACAGCCCCGGCATAGCACCTGAAGAGCTCTCCGAACGCTCCTGAGATGTGTGAGATCACTGTATGGACACGATTTGCACAATCAGACGATGTCCCATGACATCACACACATTTTCAGTGCCTGTGTTTTCATCTTCTCTTGAGTTCTTTCTCTTACTTCACTACCGTCAGGCTAAAATTATAATCTATTGCCTCACTCTAAACCCCGCACATGGTTTTATTTTGATGACAGATGCAGCGATACAAAAATAAAGGAATTTGTCGCTTGTAAACAAAATAAGACGGCATTGAATATTCAGCTGCACACAGCGCGGTATGTCGGCGTTTCAAGAGGGAACAAATGCCGTCCTTATATCATTCCGGGGGGTTTTCAATTCGAAAGTCTGGTTTCTTCGATTGTTAATTAACCCCTATCCTGTGTATTTACAAGCAAAAGATTTTAGTTATCGGAATCGGGTCATATCCCCTTTTGAATGGTTTGACATGCCATCACATTTATATACACTAAACTCATTATAATTTGACAAAAAAAAGCTTTGCCATTATGTTCATTCTTTATGGGATGTCGTCTGCTCGGGCAGTATTGGTCCATATAGTGACGTCATTAAAACGTCGTTATTTTTTCCGGCGAATCTCTCGTATATCCCAGCTGCTATGAAGGTGGTTGTATTTGTATTTTTATAAATCACCCGATATTTAGTTGACCTAAAACTTGTACGATGGCCATTTGTTAGCTTACCAGTTTCTAGTCATACATTAGTTGACATATTTGTGATTTTCTTTGAATTTCACCTTTAAGAAAATATTAAGGTATCTCTATCCCTCTTTCTCTCTCTAAATCTCTCACCATAAGTTACCAAAAGGAAAGTTAAAGAGAGTACGTTAAAACATATCCATATAGATGGTGCAATATAAAAATATTCACAGGCTAAGCTACTGGTGAAATATTAATCAACAGCCTCCAGTCAATACTCAAAGCAAAGATCCACAAGTGTGATTTATATTGTCATAAAGTCAGCATTTCCCAATAAATCTTAGAGCAAGCCCAATAATATTGTTTTATGGTTAATACCTTACTATCGATCGAGCCAGATGAGTTACAATGTTATGATTTCAACTGCAAAAAATGTAAATCTAGCCTGACATCTGATTTAGGGTGTTATCCTCTAATCGTCATGGTAACGCATGTCAAGTATGCTATTAAATGGCAGGTGGAAGTCTTTGAAAAGTAAATTGTTTAGAAATACATTAAAGACCATTCTATTATGTTCTGGTTGTAACAGAGGAAAAACAATTTCAAATTGGAGATATCTTGCATACTTAAAATTGCATACTGTTGAAGTAAAAGTGGATGCTTTCAAAAAGGGACTATGTTGCCTAGGGATTTGGAAAAAGTACTAAAAATTGAAGCATTAACAACAAAAGAAAAATAATGGCAATAGTATGATAAGCATATTGGAATTGGAAGATTCTTGTACTGTAGAGTCAGGGGGAAAGAGGAAATTCATTGAATTCATAAGGTAGATGACAATTCAGATGAGAATCAATGCACACCAACAATCTACAAAGTCAGAAATTTGGGGCATCTCTTGTTTATAACACATTACAAGTACATACCGTGTGAGTCAAAAAAAGTTTACACCTAGAAAATTGCTAATTATTTAAAAAATCATCTATGAACAGTAAATTATTATACAACTCATGAATGAGTGTTTCATCCCAAATCATTTGGTATCATTTTTGTGTGGTATGTGTTCAGGCTTGAATGAACACGAGGCATTGTTTTCGAGAGTGCAAAAATCGACTTGCGCCAAAGTGATGCCTTCAGCATGTATTATGTTGGGATTTGCGGAGTGAGAGAATGAATTGAATGTATCAAATGAAATGCATATGCTCTTTGCAGAAGCAAAGTCACACACCCACACTCACACACGCACAAATGTTTGTTGATATTTGATATGTGTGGCATGATTAATTTTGTTAGGAATGTTATTTGGATGTGCAAAGACCGAATTGATACCCAAATCCCAATCGTTTTATTCAAACATCACACAAGCAACTTTGGCACAAGTCGAAGTTTGCACTCTGGCAGACAATGCCTCCTGTTCATCCAAGCGTGCACACATACCTCACAAAAATGATACCAAATGATTTGGGATGAAACACTCTTTCATAAGATGTATATTAATTTACTTTTCATAGATGACTTTTAAAATAATTAGCAATTTTCTAGGTGTAAACTTTTTTTTTGACTCACACTGTAGAACAGCGCCAAAAAATTAAGAGCGACTTTTGTGCACTTTGGCAATTGGTTCACTGTGTAAACTGCCTAAAAAAATGCCACAGCAAAGTATACACAAATTGGCAAATATAGGCCTACATGTATGTAGCAAGCTTCCAATCTCTGTATCTTAAAACTTACCAAGCAATGAGTATTTTTAAGGGCCTTATTTTGCATATATACAGTTGTAGCTAGTACTCCCCCCCCCCTGCACTATAATGCTATAATACACTTCAAACTGTATCATTTCTGATTGTGGTTTCTTTTTAGGTGTTTAACCACATCATGCATGAACAAGGTTTAATGCTTACCAAACATAGCAAATCCATGGAAGGGTATGACTCCATTGGGTGGATACACTACAGCAAACTCATCTACACCTAACATGCCTGCAATGGGAGAACAATCAGAAAACACAAACATTGGCAGGTATATTAATTTGTGATGAGTATATCATTATTTGATATCTGGATAGCATCAATCACTTACATATATATGTCTTGAAATCCTTTGTTTTTTACTTTACAATTGATGGCTTATAATGGCAAAAGGGAGAGAGAGAGAAAGAGATAGAGAGAGAGAAGGAGGGGGAGAGGAAGGGAGGGAAAAAGAGAGAAGGGGAGGAAGAGGTAGGGAGGAGGGAGAGAGGAAGGAGGGAGGGAAGGAGAGAGGAAGGAGAGAGTGAAGGAGAGGGAGAGGGGAAGGGAGGGAGAAAGAGAGAAGGGGAGGAAGAGGTAGGGAGGAGGGAGAGAGGAAGGAGGGAGGGAAGGAGAGAGGAAGGAGAGAGTGAAGGAGGGAGAGAGGGAAGGAGAGGGAGAGGGGGAAGGAGAGAGAGAGGGGAAGGGAGGGAGAAAGAGAGAAGGGGAGGAAGAGATAGGGAGGAGGGAGAGAGGAAGGAGAGAGTGAAGGAGAGGGAGAGGGGAAGGGAGGGAGAAAGAGAGAAGGGGAGGAAGAGGTAGGGAGGAGGGAGAGAGGAAGGAGGGAGGGAAGGAGAGAGGAAGGAGAGAGTGAAGGAGGGAGAGAGGGAAGGAGAGGGAGAGGGGGAAGGAGAGAGAGAGGGGAAGGGAGGGAGAAAGAGAGAAGGGGAGGAAGAGATAGGGAGGAGGGAGAGAGGAAGGAGAGAGTGAAGGAGAGGGAGAGGGGAAGGGAGGGAGAAAGAGAGAAGGGGAGGAAGAGGTAGGGAGGAGGGAGAGAGGAAGGAGGGAGGGAAGGAGAGAGGAAGGAGAGAGTGAAGGAGGGAGAGAGGGAAGGAGAGGGAGAGGGGGAAGGAGAGAGAGAGGGGAAGGGAGGGAGAAAGAGAGAAGGGGAGGAAGAGATAGGGAGGAGGGAGAGAGGAAGGAGAGAGGGAGGGAGAGAGGGAAGGGAGGGAGGGAGAGGGAGGGAGAGAGGGAAGGGAGGGAGGGAGAGGGAAGGGAGGGAGGGAGAGAGGGAAGGGAGGGAGGAGAGACAGGAAGGAGAGAGAGGAGAGAGAGAGAGGGGAGGGAGGAGGGAGAGAGAGAAAGAGAGAAAGAGAGAGAAAGAGAGAAAGAGAGAAAGAGAGAAAGAGAGAGAGAGAGAGAGAGAGAGAGAGAGAGAAAAGGTATAATAGATAGATGGAAGAAAGGGTAGAGACAGAGAGATATGGAACAAAATATTAACATGGGGGTAAAAAATGGGGGTGATGTAAAGAGGGAACAGAGAGGGGAAGGGAAAGAATGAAGAGAGAGAGAGAGAGAGAGAGAGAGAGAGAGAGAGAGAGAGAGATGAAAAGAGAGAGAGAGACAAAGGCCCGAATTCACAACGGAGGTCTGAGGACAGACCCGGTTTGATCAGACCAAGGTTTATACAGACCTTGGTCTGAGCTCAAACCTGGTTTATTTTCAAACCCATTCCACAAAGGAAGGTTTGTATAAACTTCGGTCTGTAATCCCCAAGCCTCGGACCAAGGTTTGTAAAACTAGTCTCAGCCATAGGGTTTCTAACATAATTTTTATGGGCTAGGGTTTAAATGTTAAGAATTGACAAAACTGTTAAACTAAGCATTGTTAGTACGATCCGGACATCTTAATGAGCAATCTTGAAAAGATGATGGTTAGAACATCTCTGAAATAAACTTTTGAATTGCATTTTCATGAATTAATCGAACCAAACTGGCGCGCCGATGCAGAAAGTGCCCCACGTACTCACATTTGTGTGGTGCTGGTGAAGCACTCAATCTGACCCAGAACAAATTGACATCGGCACCTGAAAACCTTCGTTAGATTAATACATCTAAGGTTGTCAAGGGCTCTTTTAAATTAACTGTAAGAGCCTTATTGTTTTGGGGGCTACAAATTCTTATCAATAAAATCACCTAACAATAATAATAATAATAATGATTTAATATGAATTAAGTTTTTATTGTGATTAATATATTAATTCATTTGATTGCAATTGTTAATTACTATAGATCTATATAGTTATTTTGTTAGAATTAATGGTCAATCAATTATTATTTTAACTAGTTCCCCGTTTGTTTCCCCAACTGGCTATTTTTTCACATCAAAATTGTATCTGGTAAATGATTTGTTTCCATATAATATTAATTTTTAAAAAATTCCTCTATGCTGGCCATCTTTTCTTTCTCTCTCCCTCCCTGTCTCTTTCTCCGTCCCTCCTCTCCCTCCCTTTCTCTCTCTATTAATTCTTTTTCTTTCTCCCCTCTCTCTCTATTCATCTTTCTCTCTCTCCCTCCCTGTCTCTTTCTCTGTCCCCGTCCCTCCTCTCTCTTTCTACCCATTTTTGTTCTCTCTCTCTCTATTAATTCTTTTTCTTTCTCCCCTCTCTCTCTCTCTCCCTCCCTTTCTCTCTCTATTAATTTTTTTCTTTGTCCCCTCTCTCTCTCTATTCAACTTTCTCTCTCTCTCTTTTTTCTTTTTTGCAATGAAACACATAATGCAAAACCATGCAAACTGCACACATCTGCACCCCCCCCCAAAAAAAAAGGGAGAAAGAGAGAGAGATAATCTGACACATATCTATTTCAGTTATCTTTGTAAATATATGAAAGCAAGAATATTGTATTTGTATTTTCATGTTTTACATAAATAATTGAGCATACAACACAATAGTAATCTACCGTTTGTTCAAACAATGCAGTTCACATTTGTAAATTTTGTAGCATGTTTATATGAAATATAGCCCACTAGAGGTTAAGAGAGGCTCTGGAAGGCCAATTAAAAGTCTCACTGTAGCGTTATTACTTATTAGCAGAAAGAAAATCAGAAATACAACAAAATGGGTGACGAAATTCAAATTTGCACATAAAAGTTCTTTAATTCTGACTTCGCTTAGTACAGTAAATAATATTTGTTGGAATACTCTCCCCTAGCTGACAACCAAATAATTTATATTGACCCACCCCTTAACTCAGCAGTGTATACAATGCTTATTATAGTTAAAATCGGGTGCATTTAATCTACAGAGAACACTTAATTACAAATACCGTCAGAGTGACAACAAATACTTATCAACTAAACATAACATCAAAAATATTCATAAATAATCAACAGTTCAACACCCAGGTTCTTGATGTAATGCTGCATAACTACAAAGTATTGTGGGAACACCAGGGAGCAGGGAGAAATACATTTCGAGGTAATTCCAGTTGCAATTGAGTTAAATCTGTATTTTATAACTTATTACCGTATACATTGAAAATTTTTGTGGAATCCTTCATTAAATAATGTATAGCTCACTAAATAGATAGATAGTGGTAGTTATTTTACTTGACAGCTAAGAAAGCAATAAATGCTTGTTAGTAAGCTCCAGTGTTAGCTGTTTTAGGCTATACTTGGCCAAACCAATGCTATATTTGAACAACATGAATTTCCCCAATATGGGTAACAGGAAAGCATAAAAATAATTAAGAAGTGTCGACCTTCTCTCTTAGATTGATGAGGCATGGAACGTCCTCATCCTTGCATTTAATAAATATGTGCTCAATCACACATCTCCCTTTTTTGTGTGTGAAGTGTTAAAGCCCCACTGTACTACTTGTAGCTACTTGCTCCCTCTATATAGAAAACTTCCCCAATCTGTGCCTGTTAATCCCCCATGATCCTCTTTTTCTTATGTTAATTGAGAACTGTATTGATGAGATAGCCTCCCGTCAGTGACCTCGCTGGGTTGTCTAATCCTCTTTGGCTGAACTAGTACAGATGGCCTTTAAAGCACATCTGTGGTCGACCCTCTGAATGAAGAAATGGCTTCTGATGAGGCAGAGAAGGCATGGATACCTGCAAAATCGAATGGACAAAATAAACAATATCATAAACAATATTCTTAATTTCAACTTGTTCATTTTTTTTCTTGGAGGGGGGTGGGGGTGGGGGGGGGGGGGGGTAATACTATAGAAAAGGATACAATGTATTGTACACATAATCAGGAATAATTCAATCCTGTGTCACTAATACAAAAACTATGAGGTTCCTCTTGACAACAAACTAATCAAGTTGCATCCAGATATCAAAAACATTAATTATGATTTGTGAACTGAAATGTAAAAGCACATGAGCTCGTTTGAATTAATTACTTAATGCGAGTTGTTACTATATTACCGAATGAACATTCCTAACATGTCACATGTTGGCCAAATACAAAAAAGGAAACAAGATTGATTAAGAAAAAGAATAAACAAATGTTTTTATATAAAGAAAAAATCTACCTACCCTATAGTCTATCTCCAAGAATCAACTGTTATTCATATGCCCTAGCATCAAGCTGTCAATTCAGTGCACACTCAGAAAAGATCCTGGCATCGTGGCTGCTACCAGTCCAGGCCACCTTGCAACGATACTAGTTATTTTCCCAGCATAATCACAGACAACCTGTCAATATGAAATAACATGTTGGCATTCATTAGTTATTGAAACTCACTCATTTCACACTTCAGATAGGCCGTGAAATGTATAAATTTCACTTGTTATTTATGGTAATTAATGCAAATGCAGTTGAATATGTGATAATTGCTTTTCAATATCTATTTATACAACACAAATTGGAAGAAAATGCTAATTACCCTATATTTATTGACTGAATGATGAAGTATTTCTTCATTTTTAACTCATGTTTTCATTGTTTATCTTGTAACAATGTAAACAAAAATAATCTCACTTTTAACAAAACTTTTCGAACCTAAAACAACAAATGCTTTGTGTGTGTGGGGGGGGGGGGGGGGAGGGGGTACCCACTCTCTCATCTTTTTATGGTAAATGAACCTGTTTGTTTTTCTATAGTTTAAAATATATAGTGGTAATTGCCATTGATCAATTTACATGCTTCTCTTTGTTGTTTTTTCTTTCATTGATCAATGGCAAAAACAGTGGCTCAATTGCCATGGCCATCAAAAAAATATCAGAAATCTAGAGGTCATATCTGCATTGCCAATAGAAGGATGGAACAAGTTTTGATTTTTCAAATTTCCCTTTCGTTAAAAAGATATTAACGAGTGTTAGGATTTTTAAGTTTAACTATCCATTGGATATTCTTAACTGTGTACAAAGGCAGTGAAATGAGTACCTGTACGCGAATATTACTTTAATATCCATTTGGCCACTAGAAATCTTGCATTGGTCACCAATGAAATAGCATGGATGTACAACACACAAGACTGGAGAGTGTATATATCTAATGTGAACATTTTGCAAGGTACAAAAAAAAGGTCTAAAGGGAAAGCCGTGCTGAATCCAGTCATGATGTATTCATTTATTCTCACCTGAACATCGATGGAGTACCTGTTCTTCCTATTGAAGTAGTACCTGGCTCTTGCCCCACCAGGGCTCCTGATGTAAACATGTGTCCCATCAACAGCAACTCCTGGAAATCTGCAGTACTGGAAAAACTGCTTCTGAATAGTAGTCACTTTTTGCCTTGTTGTAACTTGTAGGAAACTTCATGACTTGTCCCTTTCTTCTGACAACAGCTTCAGAAACATCCCTCACTACTCTCCATTCGGCAAACAGATGAATGTGACACGGCATGCCGCCTCCTCACCGTGCATCCTTTAGATCGAATTACCTTTTAAAAAAAAATTAAAAAACAAGCATTCAAATAAATCATTTTTTTGCTGGTTTATGCTATTAAATATTTTTGCATCCCCAACTGTAACTGTCACTTAAAAACAAAAATTATCCTGATTTCTAGATGTGGTGTGAATCAATTTAACATAAAAGACAAAATTGTCTATGCCTTTTCTAATCTCCTTCACGGCTTCACCTTTTGTGAAATTTAAGCAACAAATCACAAACTTGTTTCCAACACATAATCTGAATAATTTTCTCATGTATTAAAGCCAAATAACAGTATTGGGAAATGCCCCACACACATTATGAAAATTAATGCTTTCATCACCTACCATGTAAAAGAATAAATATCATAACTAATCTTCCAATGTATGGAATATGACAGAAAATGCTTAGAAATTGAATAAATTTATGTAAACACACATGTGCATGGCTTTAGGGGCTTGCACGGTCGTAGGCAGACCAGCGGAGCGGGGCAAACGAACAGTGAATTTAGGCGGTCAACATGAATTGAAACATTTCTGGATTTTAATAACGACACTAGGGTTGGATTTTACAACAGAAGCCCTTTTTTATAGCTAGTCTATGTTAACAATATTCATCAAGTAGTTTGGCCATGTTTTCGCCAACTTTCCCAATACAGAATTTGAATTCAAAGTACCTCAATCTAAAACAAAAGGCTCATCATCCAGCGGGTTTTCCCAATCTCAGAGGCCTCTGCCCGGTTGTGCTGCTATATATTGCTCCAGCTCCTCCTCCAGGTACACCAGCTCATTATGCTGAATCAGCTGCATTTCTACCATCTTTACTGGAGCTGGAGTGAAGATAAAATGAAACAAATGTTCAAACAATGTTTTTAAAATAAAGAAATGTTACTTGTGCTTGTGACTTTGTGGGTGATCCTGGCTCTGGGGACTAAGCCAGTTAATTAAGACAATTAGAACCAGATCTAAATTTAATAAAAGCTTTGCTTGTCATGACTCATAAACAGAAATAACCGTCTGATATGGGTCATTTCTTTAATAAAAATAATAAAACTGACATTTGTTGACATTCTATAATCGGAGGTCTAGTGGAGCCAGACGTAGTCTCAGTGAACAACCGGCAATATAGAGAGACTGAAGCTTTTGGTCTATGCTTGTCAGTGTGATTCATTTTGGGGAACATTGGCATTGCTGATGCCACTTCAATTTCTATTATTTAGGTACCACTAGACCAGTGTCCAAGTCAAGTGATGGACATCATTGCCAGGCCTAGGCTAGAGCCTGGTATTATTATCATTATCATGAATAGGTCTAGGCCTAGTCTAATTGGCATGTGTCATGGCATTGCTGACAACAAGACAAAATTAAACATGACAGTCATACTCAGATATCTACTGTAGGCCCGGCCCGGCTAGGCCCAACTCCAGCCCAGGGTCAGAGGCTGCGCGCGAGCTCCACCGCCGCCTTGGGCGTTGGACTCGAGCTCCGTCAGACTCAGTCCCTGAACTCTGGAATTGAGAGGCCGTCGGATATGAAAACATCGAACATTTCATGGAAAATGGAAAGTTATAAAGCATATCAAATAGTGAAATGTCAGTAACGTGAAGAGTATGAATTCGACTACATGTACAGGTTTTATACTTACGATTTTAAGGAAAGGATCGAGAGATTGAGAGATTTCAATGGCACTAAAATCGGGCTGACCAGATACTATCGCAGATTGTTTTGGCGGTGAATTATTTGGATAAAATCAATCGAGCATAAATTATCTCCACCCAGTGCTGCATCCTGATTGGTTGATAGCTCTCAAACCAGGTTTGAGAAATTACAAACCTCCTATCTGAGCAGTCTGTAAATTTTGGGTCTGATGACGTACATAAACCTGGTCTGAGGACAAACCTTGCTTTGTGAAATGTAATTTCAGACCAAGGTCTGAACTCAAACCTGAAACGCGTCATATGACGTACATAAACCTTGGTCTGAGGACAAACCGGCTTTGTGAAATGCATTTCAGACCAAGGTCTGAACTCAAACCTGAAACGCGTCATATGACGCACATAAACCTTGGTCTGAGCTCAAACCTTGCTTTGTGAATTCGGGCCAAAGAGTCTGCATGTGTATGTTTTAAAAAATACAATAAACTCCAGTGATTTCTACAAACCTTTTTTTGTTTACATTTACATAAATATAAAACACATGTATGTTTGGTCAAACCTGTCTGTTAAGGTCACCCAAGGGAAATAGCAGAAGTGACCAGCGTAGACAGGTGGCTTTCTAGACAGGTTCTTCAATACAAATTTCTTTCTTTTGGGAAACAAAATACATAGCCATTTAATATTGACCAGTGGCTTTTATAGAGAGGTAGTCACTAAGACAGGTTTAAGCAATAACAATCAGCTTTGGAACAAAACAGTCAATAACAAACTTCTCTTCATAACCTTTGGATATACATTTTAACCAATCGCATATTAGTGATGAACATCTCTTGATCATTGTTAGTTGAAGATGAGACCTGCATACTAATTTTGCCAGTCCATTCCTAATCACATCCTCACACATTAGCATGCAAACAATGACTGATTCTGCAAAGTGGTCTCTTTTGAAGCAACACAAAGAAACATGTCAATTTTCATTATGACTTCATTACTAACTATACTGTTTGTAGTACCAAAACACCTTTTATCCATCTTATGTCTGTGAATCATGACAAGTGTCTAAATTCTTTGGCAAAAGGCGTTACTTCCATCTTAATTAACACATTTTTTAGACAACACATGGAGATTAATTGTACCAATACATGAGTTGTGACATAAAGCACCTTGTTAGCCTAAATAATTGAATATATAATAATGTGCTTTGGCAAGATAATGCACAAGAGGTGTTGCTATGAATGTTAGGTTACCTGAAACTTTCATCTCTTTAAGAAAGAAAAGAGATACTCGAATCAACAAAATTCTGCAACATATGGAGTATTCAGGTATAGACTATTCAGAAAACAATTGTTGACTGTTATAATGATTTTATCTATCAAACAAAAGATCTTCAATTTGAAGAAAATTTTAACACACTATATCCAACAACAAAAAACATTAACACGTGTAAAAAGTTTTTGTTACAAATTTTCAATCATTTATCTTGTCTTCATTGTTTTTCTTGATACTAGCATTGTTCCATATTCCGCTTTGAGAATCATGAACTTGTTTTGATTAAACAAAATAGGAGTTAAGTTTGCCAAAAAACTGGGGGGGGGGGGGGTAAAGTATCAAGATATTGGTAGTTTAAACAGCCTGTGGCACTGAGAAGGTTATGCACCCATTCTTTTCTTTCTTGTGTTAAGATAAAACCATGCAAGAATGAGATAATATGTAACAGATTTCTGTATGTACATTATTTTGACAATGTAACAGAATATTCACCACTTTCCTGTGGCTGAGACACTTGAAAATCACACCTTGAGAACTAAAGAGAAGAAAATGAAATATGCACGGGCAGGAAGATTCACTTTCCTAATATATGGAAATGAATGTATGGTATCTGTCACAAGCAATATGTCATGATCATTTTACATTTCTCTATGAATGCTTTTGATATTGAAATTGGTTGTGGCATCCAATTCTTTCTTAAACTTTTTTGTTGTTGTTAGATATAGGGGAAAGATTCCCATTCCTAGTATAATTCTCCTTTTGTCTTTTTCTCTAATTATACTTCACAGGGAACTTAATAATTTCTCTTAAATTTTTATTTTGTATACATGTCATGGGAGACATATTCGTCTTTAAGAGTGAAACTAAAGATTGAACTGATCTATAATAACAACAGCTACTTTCATATATACTGTATAAAAGTGTGTAAAACCAATTTCAATTCAATTTTAAAAGATGGGCCATCTACAAAAATTACAATTTGTATCTCTCTGTTCTATGACCTTTTCAAATGTTTGTTATTGCACTTCCCTTGTATCTCAAAACCAAACATGTGCTAACTAAAATCAAGGAGAGTATCAATACTGCATAACAAAGACAAAAGCGTTTGTAAACCTCTTGCGGAAGAATACAATCAAATGTGAAATAGTTGACCTCTGTTGTCACTTGTGTGGTTTGCATATCTATTTCATCTATGGTGAACAAACAGCTCATGATAAGTGCTGGTGGATAAATATATCTTTAAAACAAGTATCAGAATAGACATGACTGTACAAACAAATGCCATCAGATTGAGAATAAAATTTGCTGCTTTATTAATTTTCAATGTCATTGCAAAGATTAAAAAAAAAGGCTTTTGTAGGGGAATATTCTAAAGTGATCAGGAATTGACCTATCACAGATTCTAGGCCATAAACATGTACAAGTATTGCACTTTATTCAATTTGCTTATAGATACCTATGCACCAAAAATCTTGGTCAACTTTGTCCATTGTACTGGGTTTTGTTTCCATCTGAAGTCCCTTTTCAGTAAAAATAACATGCATCTTTAATAATACATGTTTTATACTATTGCCAAATATTCTCTACAAATTTGTCTCAAGTGATAAATATGGTTTTGTTTCATCTAAACCTTAATTGTTAGTGTCTAAGCACTAACTAATAATGTCAATGTTGACAATTAAACCACAAATTTACCATTCACATTAGCACAGGTTAACTATAATGTACATACCGGTAATGTGTTGATGCTCTAATACTAATTGATATTATCAATGCAGACAAACATACATGTGCATCTAGACAATCTATCTATATATCTATATATTTACACCAATGCACGATTCCCTCTAATGCATGACTTTGATCACATTAAAGTGCTAATCATTGTTGCCAGTTTGTTTGACTGATCCTTACATTCAAGTATCAAACTATCACAGATTGTGACTTTGAGAGTAATACAGAGCTCACTCTTATTTATCTTAAAAGCTGACAAACCACATATTCTAGACCAACAAGACATGTCCATGTTCTGATATAATGTTAGTCCAGATTCTGTCCATTTTTATATATTTTTTACTTTGCAATCATCTATGTCCTCCTCCCTTACCCGCATTTCACACAGATCGCGCAACCCCCCCCCCCCCAGAAAAAAAAAACAAACAAAACAACAACAACTGCAAAGGGGTGAGAATGAAAGGCAAGGACTGTCTCTGTTTTAACGTTGAGGGGGTGTTATTTTCTCAGCTGAATGGGGGCATGACATGGAAACAGTCCAGGCAAAGGACTAGTATAATGCATGAAGTAATTTACTGGTGCTCTGAAACTAATTGATAAGGTCTATATGGACAAAAACACCCTTTAAAGGTAAAGACCAGTAATGGTCGTGCGATTGCATTGTGAAAAAAACGTTGTGGAATCGATCAGAAAAGGTTGATCATCTAGCATCTAGCATCTGCAAGGTTCTGGAATCATCAAAATAATAAGAAATTTGGCCCATTCTTTGTAAAGTTACAAGCACTATACACAGAAAGATGTATATGGGACTACCCTATATCTCTCACACGACCATGAGAGAAACAAATTTACCAAATATATGAATTAGTAGGCGGTTTCCCGGCAAATTTGTTATCATTATGTATTAGTCAAAACATATTCTTTCACATGATTAGTAATGAGAGCTTCCATTTCATATTTGAAATTGGGGAGTTTCCAATACTGGTCTTTACCTTTTACCATTTACACAAACACTGATGACATCTAATGAAGGATGTGGGAGTGTGTGTTTAAAGGTGTGTATAAAGAGCTAATGGACATTGCCAATTTGAAATTAATGATCTTAATAAACATGCGTTAAACTAACATCCATCACTAAGAGATTCTAACTCTATTGGTATTACAATACTGAATATAATTGACAATCTAAACAATGCCCAATATGTACCACTTCGAACAAACTAATTCAGATCGACTTCAAGTTGGCTACAACATGCTTAATGTAAACTACGCTTTTTTTGTATATAAAAAGCTAATTTGACAACTTCTTCCCACTCACCGCAAACAAGTAAAGGTTACCACATTACAAAGCTAATTAATATTGCCTATTTGATAAACACAAACACCAACATAAATGACCTCTAATGATTTTAAAAATACTAATTAACATTGCCAATTTCGAAAAAATATATTTACTACAACAATAATTACCTCTGATGTACGACTTTGCCGGCGTTGCAGAGCTCTTTCCAAAGTGCTTGAGGACACTGGTGTCCCTGGAGAAGATGAGGAGAACCTGATAGAGGAAGTCTTCAAAGACAAAGTACTGATCATCATTGGTTGCTGTCAGCTTCACATCCTGTGCAAGGTCAGATAGGAATACAAGGTTGGATCATGGAGTAGGTCAATGGTTGGATCAGGGGTGTCAGTAGGGGTATACAGCCCCTCTCTGATCAAATGAACAGAGGGCTCTATGACCTATATTGCCAGGTATGTGGTCGGTTTGTTCAACGAGTCAGGGCTTTTAATCGACCCATTGGTATATAGGCGGTGCTATGTGACAGCACCATAAGTTTGCACCCACAAGCTTTGCAAGCTTGCAGGGCATACACTGTCCGCCTGCAAGCTTGCAGCAAGTTTGTTGCAAGATTGCGAGTAAGTTTTGCAAGCATAAATTTGTAATGCAAGCTTATTAAGATTGTTGCAATCTTAAGTTCCTGTAAGGGTTGGGCTCAAGGGTTGTTTTTCTTCTTGGATGTTTAGGTCAGTGGATCTTATTCTGGGTGCTATATCTTCGACATAAACAAGGGAAACGCTCTCGGCGGTTTCGCCTGCATAACGCAATTCAATATGATAAACCAGAACGTCAATGAGGTAGCGCTCATCCGCATCTCGCAACAACAAATATCGTAAATTTTATGTGGTACACTTTTGAACTGGTCAAAAAATAAAAATTTGATGCCCTGGAAGGGACATAATTTCATTTCATTTGCATAAAGTACCATAAATAATCAATGGAGCAAAATCTCAAAATTCTGTGTAGAAGTTTAGTGTTCCAAATTTAGCTCTACCAGATAAGGCAAACCAAATCAAAATCAGTCAAGAAATGAGGGAGAAGAAGCAATTTTTGTTATTTTTGGAATAAATTTGCATAAATTACCATAATTAATCAATGGAGAACAATTTCAAAATTCTGTGTAGAAGTTTAGTGTTCCAAAGTTAGCTCTACGATATAAAGCAAACCAAATCAAAATCGGTCAAGAAATGAGGGAGAAGAAGCAATTTTTGTTATTTTTGGAATAAATTTGCATAAATTACCATAATTAATTAATGGAGAACAATTTCAAAATTCTGTGTAGAACTTTAGTGTACCAAAGTTAGCACTACCAGATAAAGCAAACCAAATCAAAATCAGTAAAGAAATGAAGGAGAAGAAGTATTTTTTGTGATTTCGAATAAATTAGCATAAATTAGCATAGATAATGAATTTCATGATTCTGTTTAGAAGTTTTAAATCCCCCTCCTAGCCCTATCATATGAAACAATCAGAATCAAAATCGGTTGAAAAATAACGAAGAAGAAGCATTTTGAAAATCTTGATGTTGATGCCACAAAAAAATCTAAGTTTGTTGACCTTAAATGACTTTTGACCTTAACTTAGTGACCTGAAATTCTACTCACATGATTGGGGAGACTTGATTACCCTATAGTCCAAGTTTCATTGATTAAGAACTTATACTTTCAAAATTATATCAAAAATTCAAAAACTTAACCTTAGGGTAAGTTTTCGATGATGATGCTACAACATAGTCCAAGTCTGTTGACCTGAAATGACCTTTGACCTTGACTTTGTGATCTGAAATTCTACTCACATGATTGGGGATACTTGATTACCCTATAGTCAAAGTTTCATTGACTAAGAACCTATACTTTGAAAATTATATCAAAAATTCAAAAACTTAACCTTAGGTTGAGTTTTTGATGTTGACGCCGCCGTCACCGGAAAAGCGGCGCCTATGTCTCGCTTTTTGCTACGCAGGCGAGACAATAAGTTAGCAAGTAAATTTTAACAAACAGTCGCCCCTTTTAATACTGACTTTCAAAACATGTGTCCCCTCCCCATTGTTAATTTTTAGTTTATTTAATTAAATAGAAGACAAAAAATATCTTAAAAGTATCTTGACATTGCAAAAAAATACAATTTTTTCTCCCCTAAGATACTGCGATCAATTTTCATTTAAAACATACTATAAATCTCATTAATTGAGAGCGTCACCATAATATAGTTGTCCTACACCACATGTTTAGTATTCTATATATTCTATATGTATGAATACACCCCAATTTTTTTTAATGATTTATGTTTTGCTTATTACCTTGTAGTAGAGGTTATCAACCAGTAGGTCATGCTGGAATACATAGTGCCTCAACTGCTCATAGAAGAGTTTGTCCTGTAAAAGAGAGTGAGAGAGAGAGAGAGTAAAATATAATTAAAAATGAGGACAAAGATATGCACATACTAATTTAGGCTCACTGACGAACAAACATACAAGGAAATTGATATACGAAAATTACATTTACAGGAGTGGAGAATAGCTGGCACCAGCTATTCTCCACTCCTGACAAACGCTAGGCAACCTGTTCGAAACGTCCAGCCACTCCCGCCACCCATCCTCTCCAATCGGCGCAAGCTAAGAAAGATAACCAACAGTCTTTTTCAAGACTATACCAACAGTCCTTTTCAGGACTACACACCCTCAAGAAACATTACCGAGAGTCCTTTTCAGGACTTCTCAATCCTCCCTCTCTCTCACATGGTGCATCCGCAAGCCTACTGTATATTCTTACATATTATGGTTTCAACTTGAGAATCCAAGATGTCATAGAAATGTACCAGAGTTTGTATTGTTAGAATGATCCCCTATCACACTAATTTTATTGCCAATAGCATGCACTTCATGAACATTTTTATTGAATCTTGTTTTCCATTTGAAAGCCTTTCACACACCGATCGCATCTTTTGCCATCATAGATTAGATGACTTACAGTGGCAGAGTGAGCTCAAGTGAAAATGCCATTTACATGTGGGATTGTAGCTACAATACAGGTAGTACAGTACAGCAGATTCTTTGATATCCCCCTTACTATACAATAAAGCACTCTGTCCAACATACACGTAACTGATTGAAAATATAGAAAAGCTGAGCTACTAGCAAGATAAATACCGTATTTGCCGGCGATAAGGCCGCAGCGCCGTATAGGCCGCACCCCCGATTTTTTGATATTTTCTCTTCCAAAAATACTGCGGCCTATACGCCGGCAAATAGGGCTTCATGTATCGATCACTGACGTAATTATGTTTTGAGTTCTTTGAATACAAGCTATTACATATAAAAAGTGTACGGTTGATACTTTGCTTTTTTACACGCCTGTAAATCATGTATACGGTACTCACGCTCTTTTTGTACTTATTCCTTCATTTTACCACTTGAAAAACAAATTACAAGTGCTTGTTATTGACACTAGTCAAGATGTAAACATATATACGGAAATACCATACCGGTATATAACCTGGTCATATATCCATGAATGTTGCATGTATGGTAAAAAATGGAGAAAGTGAAATTGGAAGAGTCCGTAACGTTGGTCAAGTTTCCAGTATTTTGTCACTTTGACTTTCAGATAAATCTGACCTTAATGAAGGGGCCCCAAAACTCAAGGATGATTCTGATGTGTTAGTCTCTTCTCTGTGACCAAGTACATTTATTTTGTTAACATCTGCTTTATAAAATACCATCACTGTTCATGTTTTACAATGGTATTTCAACAATAAATCCGGTCACGTGACTCCAACACTTCGTAGATCAGATAACATGCTCTACGAAAGTACTAAAAACATGAAAATGTGATTGTTGCAATCACAAAATATGGGTCATTCATTCTTTCAACAAGAGAACAACAAATACTGTGTTGGGATTGTTTTCCAGTTCATACAATATTCAGCTCGTTCTTAATAACAATTTTGCTCGTACATTGATGGTCCAAATAACCCATTTACTGCATGATAAACAATTTAGAACGACTTTCAGATAGTTTCTCACTTTAAGCGGTTTCATAATCAGAACTCAAGATTAACTTTAGACTTTACCCTATCCAGATTTCTTGCAGATGGATCAATCTTTGCCATCTCCCATCTTCGTTTCCAGAGAAAGCTTTCACAGATTACCAATCAAACTCAATGACACAATCAAGGTCACCAAATTGATCTTTCACAGTAACCTGCAAATTGCAATTGCATTTCAAGATCATTCTATTTGACTCCATTTGGAGGTAAATGAGGAGGCCATTAAGGGAATTGACCCACGGAATGGAATGACTTCTGTAAAACTGAGCAAGAAGAGAGAGAGAGAGATCAAATTGCAATATCCAAAAAGACATTTCAGGAACAGCAAAACAACTTCTCCTATGAATACAATAGTAAGGGGTGTTAAATCAGCCCTATGCCCCCCCCCCCTATTCAATTGGGCGTTCCCCATTTATTCTTTACTCTCTTACCTCACCCATTCTCCAAGAATTCTAAAATAAAAGTCAGGGGGGGGGGGGGGGGGGGCTTTTAAAATGTGCTTTAATGTACAATGAAGTAAAAAGCAAGAGAGTAAGAGTATGAGACAGAGAGGGAGAGAGAGTGAGAGAGAGAGAGAGAGAGAGAGAGAGAGAGGGGAGAGAGAGAAAGAGAGGAAATGCATAAAAGGCAAACAAAAAATAGATGAGAGAAAAAGAGAGAAAAAGGCAAGAGAGTAAGAGTAAGAGACAGAGAGAGAGAGAGAGAGAGAGTGAGAGAGGGGGAGAAATGTATCAAAGGGCAATACAAAAATAGACAAGAGAAAAATAGAGAAAGAAAGAGAGAGAGAGAGAGAAAGAGAGAGGGGTAAAGACAGAAGAGAGAGAGAGAGAGAGAGAGAGAGAAACGGAAAGACACACAGAGTTAAAGATGGACAACAACCTGTTTTTGTTTGAACCAAACCCTTTCCCAATCAAATGTTGATTTGGGTCTTTGATACTGCGAAATGAGATATATCTTGCCTTTGCAACATTTCTCATATATATCACACCAACGCAGCATGATCTTTCTTACCCTCTTTCTTATACTAGCCTGATAGTTAATGAAAGTTGTCCTTGATTCCCTGAAGTGGGTTACAGTAGCATGAATGAATCCGACAGTTTCTTGAGAGGTTCAAATTCAAAGATAGAGTATGATTTTCACAGTTTCTTTTCTTCACAGGAACAGCCTATTGTATTACCGGCTTTTCTTCTAAGATGGAACTGAAAAGAGGATGAGAATTCGATCTCACTTACAACACTCACATGAAATGAGTTTGAATCGTGTCAACTTATCTAGCCTCTCTCTACATTATAGTCATTCAAATGTCTTCCTTTTTTTCTTCTGTATATTTCACTTTTTTTTTAAATCCTTCTCTTTCATATGCACAATGTAATTGTAATACTTGTGTTAATTTTCTGACATAGATTTAAATTAGAATATTTCTTTATCTGCCCCATCCTACTCCCTTATTTCTCTCTCCCTAAGCAATTTTTTCTTCGGCATATATTTCTTTCTACCTCTCTCAGTCATCTTATTATATGTCTCTCTCTCTTTTCTCTCACTCACTTACTCTCTCTCCATCTCCTGTTCTCTCTCTCTCTCTCTCTCTCTTTCCTCTGAGCTTGTGAGGGTTAAACATTTCCAAACATTTCTGTCTTCGATCCTCCCCTATCCCGTCTCAACCTCCATTCCATAATTTCTCTCAACTCATATATATTTCACTCCGGTTCTCAATTATGACAAGCAAATTGCCCTCACACGATTCAGATTGAGACAAGAAGACACAAAGATGAATTTTCAGTCTCATTACCATAAGGAGATTCAATTAAATATGCTGCAAATAGTTTGTAAATTGAAATGTGATGACAAAGCTGGGTGAAAATCAATCTCAAGTCAGCACCCAACAGCCGGATTTTGACTATCAAATACACAATAGATATCATTTTCAGTCTAAGAAGTTCAAGTGCATTGAAGTTTACCCCCCCCCCCCCCTTCCCCCCCAAAAAACAACAACAACAACCCTAAAACATAAAGTTTATTTAGTATGCATTCTGTTGTTGCAGTGCAATCATCTGCTTATATTTAAAAAGACATTATAAGAGATGAACTGAATATTTAAGCCTCGTTCAGATATGACATAGTAAATCGCTGTACAAATGATGCAAGTGTAATAATGTGACTCTGAGCACAACCATAACCCCTTTGACTACCGAATACCCTAATTCCCAGAAGCTAAATACAAGGGTAACCTGTTTCTGTTGGCAAAAGGTTAATTGCAGAAAAGAAAGAAAACAAAAGAAGAAGGAAAAAATATACACATGTAGAGTAACAATATTCTGGATAGAGCGAGTCATACCTCAGTCACACCTCCAAACAAACTCCACATTGACTCCAAACAATGCATCTATGGGCCATTCAGGGTAATGCAATCTTTATCTTCACTCTGTTCCTAGTCTTGTGTTAGTTTTGTGTTGGTTTAGTCAGTGTAACTGGGGTATGAAGAACAACAATTTTTCCCAAACAGTTATTTTCATCATTATGTCAGAAGATTTGGCAGAAGACTCTGTGATTCAGCGGAGTGGAAGGAGGAATTATCAAGAGTGTATATCACTACTGTCTAGGACATATGCATTGCAATGCCGGTGAGTGTATCTTACACCCACTTGATAGAGTGAGACCTCTTGTGACGAAACGCAACACTCCTCCACAAGGATTAAAGGGAGAGACTACCTACTTGGATTGATTGGCGGGCATCTTACGGTAAAACCATAAAATAAACAATGAAGAAAAAGAAAAATCGTTATTAATTTAGATCAAATTAGTAGTGTAAGCAAGTTCCACATTGAGTTGAGTCTCCCCTAGCATTGGGTCACAAGTTGAGTCGTCCAAAAGAGCTCTCGTCAGTCATTAAAACAATTTCAGTCTTGAATTAAATAGAGAAGAGTCCTTAGTCTACTAGTATGCTCAAGTGCAGAGCTCAGATTAAGTAAGAAGGGCCGAGTTCTGAGTTAAAGAGGTTTAGTCTCAAACTCTAACTTGATTCTCTTCTAGCTCTTACTCAAGACCAGTTGAGTCTGCTCAAAGATGCGAAGACTACCGTATTCCAAGTTTGGCTGGAGTCATTAAAACACTGACATTGTTGTACAATATGAGTCCCAAAACTATACACTCAAGTTTTAAATCACAATTATTTCACAGGAGTTGAGTCCTGAGTCAGGTAGAATCAACATGGGGATGGGTCTCAAACTAAGTTGAGTCTGCTAACACTAACTTACATGAAGCTAATCTTTAATTTAACTCATTAGAAGTACTGAAATCATTGTCATCGACTTTGACAAGTGCCTGAGGCAACACTGAAGTCCAGACTCAAGTCAAGAGACCTGAGTCGTGTTGAGTGGAGTCAATATGGGGTTATTAGTCTTAATGAGTCAATTCTCTTCGATTTTTGGCTCAAATAAAATTGATTCTACTTGTACTCAATAATGCTGAATCCAGTCTAATGGTGTGTCATATATTACTAAATAAAACTAGTACAGACACAAAGGGAAAGGGGAATGCTATTGTGAGAAACACACTATCATCTGCTGAGAGCCAAATGGCATTAACTACCAGCCTTTAAAAGTGTTAACACAGAACTTATGCCTTTATGGCTTTAAGGCAGCATGTATAATATACACTTAGCCACAAGGAGTCTATAGCAGTTTCTACTCCCCAGGATAAAGTGGTTAAGTTGAAAAGACTGTGGTGACATTATTTAACTTCAACAGCAATGTGCTTGTTGACACAGGTGACAAATGCAATCTGCTATCAATAGTGCTAACACGTATGGCACCTCCGGGATAAGATACATGTATGCATCTACATCGTATGTACCCTGGTAGCTCCTTGGTGAGGCAACGCTATTCTCATCCTTTCCTTCTATTCTATTATCCATTATACATTTCAATACCTCTTCCTAACTCACCCTTCATTGAAATATACAGAGATTTACATTGCTTATTTTGTATGTTCAAAGCCAGGCTATCTTTAATTCATATACATGTATGTTAACACAGAGTACCCCTAAAGCTCTCAAAAGACAAATTGATATACAAGGAAAAAGCACCCTCACTATTATAAGATGGTTAAGTAAAGAAAGCTTAGCCCACACTCAAGTAATCTAGTAGAATCTGTTAATCATTCTGTGATATGGCATGCAATAACTTTGCATGACAGCAGAGCATACATAATTCTAATCTATATGAACTGTCTTGCATTGTCAAAGCTGGGTAGAATGAAGAGACATACAGCAACTGACTTCAGTAAATATGAAGCAAGTGAAACTTTGAACCTGTCTCATGCTGAGGGGAGCATATTCCATCAATACATTAAATATTTGTCTTCCTCTCTTTCTACTTCTTGTTCTTCTCATCCTCCTCCTTCTTCTTCTCCTTCTTTCATTGATTTTGTTGTTGTTGTTGTTATTGTTGTTCTTCTTCTTCATCTTGTTGTTTTTGTTGTTGTTGTTCTTCATCTTGCTGTTGTTGTTCTTCTCCTCCTCTTCTTCTTCTCCTTCTTTCATTGATTTTGTTGTTGTTGTTATTGTTTTCTTCTTCTTCATCTTGTTGTTGTTCTTCTCCTTCTTCTCCTCCTCCTTCTACGCCTCCTTCTTGACTAGAATGAACTTAGGCAGTTAAAGGTAAGTTTCAATTTGGAGGCTGAATCAAACTCAATCCACAGAATTATGAACACCTACAAAACAAGAAAGCTGAGTAGAAAGAGGAGACAGAAGGCAAATGACAAGGAGATTTAAGAACAGCAAGTTACATATCATCAGTAGATATGAAACAACTTCTTCTTCTTCTTCCTCTTCCTCTTCCTCCTCATCCTCCTCCTTCTTTATCTCTCCTACATCTTCTTCTTCTGCCTTTCCTTCTATTCATTCTCCTTGTTCTTGTTCTCATTCTCCTCCTCCTCCTCCTCCTTCTTCTCCTCCTCCTCCTCCTCTCCCTCCTCCTCCTCCTTCTATTCATTCTCCTTTTTCTTCTTCTTCTTCTTCTTCTTCTTCTTCTTCTCCTCCACCTTCTTCTTCTCCTTCTTCTGCCTTTCCTTCTATTCATTCTCCTTGTTCTCATTCTCCTTCTCCTCCTCCTCCACCTCATCCTTTTTCCTTCTTCTTCTTCTTCTCCTCCTCCTCCTCCTCCTCCTCCTCCTCCTCCTCCTCCTCCTCCTCCTCCTCCTCCTCCTCCTCCTCCTCCTCCTCCTCCTCCTCCTCCTCCTCCTCCTCCTCCTCCTCCTCCTCCTCCTCCTCCCCCTCCTCCTCCTCCTTCTCCTCCTCCTCCTCCTCCTTCTTCTTCTGCCTTTCCTTCTATTCATTCTCCTTGTTCTTGTTCTTGTTCTTGTTCTTGTTCTCATTCTCGTTTTTCTTCTCCTCCTTCTCATTCTTCTGTTATCTTCTTCTTCGTATCCTTCCTCCTCCTCTTCAGGGATATATACTGTGTCACTAGGTTGAATGGCTTTCATAACTGAAGTCAAACATAGCTTTAGATAAGTCATATGGGAACTATTTAAATTATACACCTGTTTCCCGTTTCAGAAAGCAATAAACAACTTTATTCAGTCCAAACTCAAGGAGAAACATTAAACTCCTGAGAGGGGTTATTTTACTGCACCCATGGCATGGAAGAAGTGAAGGATATATATCAAAGATGTTAAATATTTGATTTGTCTCTTGCAAGTTCATTTATTGTCTATTCAGAGTCAGAAGGCCTTTAACTCATATCATCCAGCACTGTTATGAGTTACTGTTCTTCTGGCACCAGACACACAATATTCATACACTGGATGGCACAGAAAGGGTTAAGAATTCATGGAATCCTTATTTCAAAAGAGTTCAGGAAGTGATATGTTTTATGGATAGCTGAGCATTTAAAAACAGTCATTTTCTATGATGAAGTAGAGTATTGAAGATGATATAAACTATATATCATCTTCCGTTCAAAACATTGATTTTTTTTACTGCAGTCAGTTGAACAGCTATAAGCTATAAATCATATCTATCTCTTCCCTACTTCAGTCTCTGTCCGAACTGTTTTAAAGCTTCGTTATGAATATGTCATATACATGTAACAATGAAGTTGATAACTATTATTGTATTTGTTTTGTTGTCTTCTGAATGGTATTCAAAAGATTTGCAAGTCATTTTGCTGTGGTTTAACTGGAAAAAACTTTAGCAGTTAAAGGTACTATTTACTATTTGGGGGCTGAATCGAAATCAATCAACAGAATTATGAATACCGAAGTACCAAGTAACTATAGTAGGGTAAATACTAATATATTAAATTTCAAATAGAAATGATAAGGCTTTCTTAGTGCAAAATATAAACTTGATTGCTTAAAAAAGGCATATTGGAATGTTTACATAATTGTTTTCTTCTGGTGTGTCATAATAACAAAAGTATAATTCATTGATCCTTATTTTCAATCAAGTTATATTTTTACTCTAAAAGATGGATTAAGGCAAAATAATTCACTATTCCACTTAAACAAGTAATTAAGCGTAGCTTTAAATGCCCTTCTCTCTTTCTCTCTCTCTCTCTCTCTCTCTCACGGATGAGGACACATCGATCGCAGCACTACAGTCTGTGGGAATTATTTCCACTCTGATTTATCATCAAGCAGATAGGTAACTACCCACGAGCAGGACGCAGACAGATTAAAAAACAAAAAGTCTTGTTTATTGTCTTATAATTTTCACCCGACACGACGCTCATCATTTTCCTGACAGCGATCCATTCTACGTGACTGCCGTGAATGATGAGCTACCAGAAAGTGATTCTCTTCTCACGATTATTTACAAAAAAGTGTGAGCAATAGCACCGAGGAGGTTGTCGGGCTATGTAATTGGATGTTGTCAAATTCACTTCTCGAGGTTGATTCTGGGTGGTTGTCTACGATTTCTAGCTTATTCTTGCAGGTTTTCTGCATATGTTCACACAGCACCTGCTGATCGAGTGCCAGAAGGGCATTAACAGTTAGGGGATATGTGTTGAGAGATAGGATTTAAAGAGAAGGTTGAGTTCTTGGGAGAGATGAAAAATAATTTGTGAGCAAAACCGGAGCATTATCATTGTTATTATGCCAGTGTGGAAGAACATCAGAGAAAAAAATGTTCCCTCAAAAGCATGGCTCTTCAAATGTCTTCATATTCTCAATATGATAGGTAACAGTTTAAAAATGAGGCCTGATTTTAAGTCACATGTTTGTGTAGTCCTATATACATCTTTTCTGTGTACAGTGCTTGTTACTTTACCAAGACTGGGCCAAATTTCTTATCATTTTGATGATTCCAGAACCTTGCAGTACACACCAATACTTATTTGATTTGATTTGATTTGATTTGATTTATTGGTTTCTGCATCTTTTTTCTTTTTTCATCATACACTTTCATGAACATAATATGGTTTGATACAATTAAGTGTATATAATTTTATACAGATAATAAACGAATTTAAACAAATATATTGAATGCATAATTAACATACATTAGATTTAGGAGGGCTACAGTAATAAGCAAAATAGCTTGACGTGCCCGCAGCCCTCAACTTAGATACAACAACAATAACAAATACAGATAGAAAAGACTGACTTGCAGAGAAGAAAAGGAAAGGGGAGAGAAGGAGCGTTGGTAATAATACAATAAATCTCGTCATGGACGATTACACATCAATGTTGAATATACAGTCAATGTACACACGAACATGAATATAGTACAATTACACACGACAGGATCAATACTTAGACAATAACATAGTTTTAACTTATATGCTAGATGATAACATTTTCTGATCGATTCCACACAGTTTCTTTCACAAAGCAATCGCATGACCAGAACTCAACTTAATATCTTTAATGCACATCTGGCTCTGAGCAGATAAAGTTATACATGTATTAAATTAAATGAAATAATAAAGGTGACATCACGTTACGATCATTAAGAAGTCATTTCTACTAGTGCTGTACTTAAACGTTTAACCGTCCGGTATCCGGCCGCCCATCGCGGATTACGTTTTCAATTGGACGGTTTTGTTTTCCCGTTTTTTTTGTTTATATAATTTTTTAAAATAATTTTGTTTAAATCGTTTAACCGAAAACCGTCCGGTTTTGACTGGCGGTTAAACGGAATTGGAGATATCCGTGATGTTACAGCACTAATTTCTACTGCATAGAGTGACAGAAAGGCATGAACAATTTGGGGATACATGTCTTGAGAGATAGGATTAAATAACCTTCTGGCTCCGATGAGATAAAGTTATACATTAAAGAGAATAAGATAGTAGAAGTCGCATCAAGTGACGGTCATTTAGAGTTTACTTCCGCTGCAGAGAGAAAGAAGGGCATTCAAGATAATTAAGCTTGAGTTCCGGTAATGATAGTTCTCACAGAATCCAACAAAACTCACACTGAATGTTCATGATTACAACTAAATGACATGTGTCAAACGACTTTGGTAAAAAATGTAAAGGGGCTGAGTAATGAGCATAGAAAGATACTAGGAAATCAAAGTAGGTCCAACAATGCGCTTAACACGGGTTTCTATGTGCAAATGATAGTTGTGGTTTTTATTGATGATGATTTCCAGCAAGTTTTTTTGAGGTTGTTTTTATTTTACTGCTTCAAACAATCAATCTACTGCAGGATAAAAAATCAATAATTATTTATAGCCATGTTCTCTTGACATACCGATTCCCATACCAGAGCTTAAGATTACGTTAACTCAATGTTTATTTCATATACGGCTGCTATCGGCTCAAGCATTCTTGCTTATGATAGTTGTCCTCTGCATTTATCTTGATTATTTTTTAATTACCTCCATACTTTCAAGCTTTCAATTATATATATATATTTATGTAAATCAATTATATTATATACTATTATTGTTTTTTGAATGTTTTATATTTGATTTATCAATAAATGCAGAAACATCTGCTAAAAAAAAAATATATATGTGATGATGATGATGATGAACAGCATTTGTATGGCGCCATATATCTGTTTCAGATAACATTCAAAGGCGCGAGCTCCTCCAATAAAATTAGCATTTAAATGTCTGAAGGAAGATGTGAGTTTTGAGTGAAGCTTTGAAGTGCTGCGATGACTTAACGCCCTTCTGGCACTTGATATATTCCGTACATGTAAATACAATAGTAAAAGTGACATCAAGTGACAATCATTTTGAGGTGCCACCTGCAGATACAGGCTCTGATAGGCTGATACATAATCTAAGCCAATAGCAGGTGGAGATCTATGCGTTAGGTTATAGTCCCTGCGACATGTCCATCCAGTTTGAGTTTTAATTTCTCCTTTAAAACAGTGTAGCTAGAGGGGCAGGTTATAGTTCTTAAGCAATTTCCAAAGGGGTTTATCTTATTGTTTGGGACTCTCCTCCACGTTCCTTTGAATGTCAATAATAATAATAATAATAATACGGTAATAGGCATTTCTATAGCGCCGTCTATCTAGAAATTCTAGAAGGCGCATGTATTATTTTTTAAACTTACCGGTACGTATTTTATTGTTTTTGTTGTTTTATTTCATTTCTTACTACAATTCAACTATTTTGACCCCCAAAACAACCACCTAAACTTTAAACAAGACCCAATAACCAATGTTTGATCTATTTTTTAGGAAAAATGACATTTCCATATGTTTTGTACACAAATACAAAAATGAGCGATTTCCGGGCTGACATGCAAAGACAAAAGGTCTCGTGACCTTGTAACTGTAGGTCCGATTTTCAATTTTCATTTTTTTTTTAAAATGTGCATGACTCGAAATAAAAAAGTCAGCGAGCGGCGGGGCGCCATCGATCCATATGCGCCTGAACAATCAGAAATCCCCCCCCCCCCCCCCGGCCTTACTAGGGTTAACTCTTTCTTCTTTTCTTTTTTTTCTCAGCTTTAGTTGGCTTCAGCACTTTTAATAAAATATACCAGGTTAATGGAGCACATACACTCCAAATAATGAATGCACATCCTGGATAGCAAAGGGTTCCAGCAAATAAGCCCCAAATGCATGTCTAAAAGGGAGTGTTGAACATCACACACAAAAAGAACTGCATTAAAAAGGCTCACACATTGACTACTGAATTTCATCCTATCCTGAAGCTTAATTATTGTATAGGAACTACCAAATTTCTTTTTAAATTTTTTAGGGCAAAATTAAATGATATGTGCTTTAACTGAAACTAAGTAAAAGAATAACAACCTAGAAAGTGTAGACAACATAGCAGCAAACAATACCAGCAACGTGCCTTAGGCACAACTTTAACTTGAAACTGATATTCCTATAATTACAAACCTTATTTTTCAGATTTTTTTCCCAGAAAATATTAAAAAGTGCTTATTATGTACACTGATGAAGAGAGCTAGAGACAAGATGGCTATCAGTGCCTGCGCCTTGGTGGTTTCTGTCTCTGAAATGCGTTGCAGTGCCGGCCACGCAAATGAGGAAGGCATGTAGACAGAGCTAGAGCCCCCTGGTTTAAAGCTAGGGGACGATTACAAGAAAAACAAGAAGAGATGTGACTCCTTTTTTCTCCAACCCTCACATTTCACTCAAAATTCAGGCAGAGCCACGATGCAAGCAGATGGGTGGGATCAGGTTACCATGGCGATGATGGCGCGTGGAGATTGCGGACCATGGATTTGGAAGGAAATTAATTCTAATGCAAAAGATTAGTTCAAGTGGCATGGCATGAGCTGGAGACAGTTCAGCTCTAGCCAAAGGATAACCGCATGATAGAACGTGAGGAGGAGGATGAAGAAGATGGGTTGGAAGATGGAACAGAAGAAAGAAGACAAAGACAGGCAAGTTTCAAAGAAGACGAAGACAGGCAGGTTTCAAAGAGATGAAGACAGAAGATGAAAATGGAGATGGTAAAGGAGACAGAACACAAAGATGGAATGTGTAAAAGAAGAAAGTAAAGATGTAGAGGGGAAAACATTTAAGATTTTGAGGGAGTTCGAGAGGAAGATAATAATTCTCATAAAAGGAGAAAAGGGAACAAAAACATTAAGTCTTCCTTCTTGGCTCAACTGTTAACCAGCAGAAGGGGTCATATCATTTGACAGAGTTAACACCATTTTTTTCTCTCAGCAGAATATTTCCTGCCCATGTTCCTAAAAACATTTAGTACATTTGGATATAATATGGCAAATGTTAGTACATTAAGGATGTGTCAAATACATTAACATTAGAAAATAGATGTGAAAATCACATGAACAGTCAAACCAGATCACACAAAGGCAGAACGAAATAAAAGAGAACAGAACAACACAAAAGATCCTCCCAGGCACAACTCATATTCATTTTATGTAATGGTCTTTTCTTTTCAAGCAACGCAAAAGACCAAAGATATCGAATTCTTGCGACAAGGAGAAAAACGAGGAACATTAAGGTGTGATTTATGGGTCCAATAATGACAAAAAAGGGGAATAAAAATGCCATGATACCTGTGCAGATCGGGAGAGAGCGATATGATAGTCTTATGTCCTGTTTCCTAAGGCAGTGATTACATGCATCCCTGTCCAAATCACACAAGGTATTATGGATAGAAGAAATTCCTGCTTTTATCTTTTTAAGCTTCTTTCATACCATTTGAGTAAAGGCAGCGTGAAATTAAGTTTTTCAGGTTGAAATAAATGATTCACAACAAGAAGATTTGCAGGTCCTAGGTTTAAAGCTCTTGCTTACAGTGATACAAGTAATTTGGAGCTAGAGGGGTGTTATACTCGTATCCTTTAATACAGAGTTAATGCTCTTCTGGCTTTTAAAGGTAAAGACCAGTTATGGTCATGCGATTGCATTGTGAAAGAAACGTTGTGGAATCGATCAGAAAAGGTTGATCATCTAGCATCTGCAAGGTTCTGGAATCATCAAAATGATAAGAAATTTGGCCCATTCTTCGTAAAGTTACAAGCACTATACACAGAAAGATGTATATGGGACTACCCTATCTCTCTCACACGACCATGAGAGAAATAAATTTACCAAATATATGAATTAGTAGGCGGTTTCCCGGCAAATTTTGTATCATCATGTATTAGTCAAAACATATTCTTTCACATGATTGGTAATGAGAGCTTCCATTTCATTTTTTGAAATTGGGGCGTTACCAATACTGGTCTTTACCTTTAACAGATGATATGTGAAGCTTACAGAACATGTATCATAAAATATTAGCCAATGAAGTTCCTTTTCAACTTGCTAATTAAGGGCTCTTTTTGAGGCAAAGCAAATAGAAAGAGTCACTAAAGTAAGGTAACTGAAAACAAACAAACAACAACAAACAGACAAATAAAGAGCACTTCTATCATGAAATTTACAGACAGGTTACAGACAGGTTACAATACAATGTGTTTACATTCATTTGAAGAAAACAAAGCCATAACAAAAACCATATGTGAAAATTGTCTACTTTGTTACTTAAAGTAAGAACGCCTTTCTTGATTTTTCGAATGTTTTGATCTCCAAACGTTTTACAATTTCTGCACAACATGACTACCTTTCTTTCTCTATCAACTTCAAAATAATCCCTTTACACAAAAAGTGTAGAATATTACAAGCCTTTAGGCATATCAACTGCATGTTAATCTGAGTCTAAGGGCACAAATGCCCTTACAATATCTTTTGCGATTGCATTGGTGAATTTGCCTCCTTATTTCATATATCCACTGAGCTGGCTATAGCATGCTTGCTATTTATGCATGCAGTTCTAATAACGTGTTCTTAGCTACCAAAGCCTTTTCTTCTCGTCCTCTCTTTCAAGGAGCCACAAATCTCTTGTTTCTTTTTGAAGGAGCCACCAGTGAGCACAGGAGCAAGCATAAGAAGATATACTCATTACCTGCAAGACAAGATCGACAGCTCTTTAGGCAGGTAGTGAGGTGAGAACATTGAATACGTTGAGAACATTCATGTGCTGTCTGTCAGCCTAAGAGGTAGGACATACAACTTGCCATTGGCGCTACTGAAAAGCTGAGCGATCCAGGCAATGTAATTAGTCGGGTGAGTACATTTGACATGATGATTCCATTTTAGAGTTTGTTTCATCTTAAAGTATTTGGCATTGATATGATCATACTTCCATCAAATATTGGATAGGGCCCAGGGATAATGGTATCAAGTGATTACTAAAGGAGATGCAGTTTCTGTTAAGGTTGAAAAGAGAGAAGGGGGGGGGGGGGGGGGGTTCCTGATGAACTTCTCATTTTTTGACACACTTATGACAAAATAATACACACATTTTGTGTATCATGATGTTGAATATTTGACCTTAACCCATTCCTCACTGGAACAAGGTGTTTACTGTATTAAAGATACTATGTCCCTTTTGCAGCCAACCTCAAATTCTGTAGAACTTAATTTGCAGGAATTATGAATATGTCATGTATGTCCTATCTGTGAAATTTAAATGTTAGCAGTGTCCTAATATTTAAATTATGCAAGGAAACCTGTTTACTTGCTAGACTTCACTGTCAGACACTATTGAGTGACTGACTGGCTTTTTTCTTCTTTGGTAATAACATACATAAATGAGCTGTAAAGGGTACATGAGCATTTGTCTACATCAATAACCCACTTCTTGTGATGACCAAAATTAAACTGATTGAATCTTTGCACAGCATAAAACGTATGACCATTAGGTACAATGGTCTGAAAATCAAGACTTTTACTTATTGGCTCTATAGCTCCTAAGTCGATTTGACAACTAATAGTCATTATTTTCCCACTTGAAGACATTTTCAAGCCCCAATTTGTTTAGGGAAGTTCTAAATTAGTATTATCTTTCAAATGCCGTTGGAATTTTAATAACCTTTTCATTTTTTTGGTTTGCAAATGGGACATAGTACCTTTAAGGCTATAGGATGAAAATCATTCACTAGTCAATATGTAAAAGAGATGGAATGACCCATTTAATGACATCTGAAACCTATGATATTGTTCCCTGCAAGGTGATGTTCATACAGGGCTCCAACACCTAATTAAAATCAGGTTTCATTATTATTTCCCCTTCTGTCCATTCAAAAGTCTCATGACTTTTGGAGCCAATGATAGAGAGGGTAGTATTTTGATAAAATTGATTTTCTTGAACTGACCTAGTTCATGAATATAAGAACAAAACAATATCTATCTGCTGAAAGACAGGAGGGTGCTCACTCAATGTAAAAAGATATTACATAGTATCCCTCTAGACGATGGAGAGAGTTGATGTAAAGGTTTTGATGTTATACTACACTCACAATTTCAAAATAGCCCCCTCTCTGGCGAAACTTGAAGAAAAAAATCATGTACAGTATATTTGCATTTTATCTGTCATTCATAATATAACTCTACAAAGGTCCTTTTTTTATTAATAAGATGTTTGTATTTCAATTTTAAATGTCCTGGTAAATCATAAATATGTAGCAAACATGTACAAGGAATGAATTAGCAACACTTTTTTTTCAGGGGGAGAGGGGGGGGGGGGGGGGGTGGGGATTTTCCAACAAAAATTCATGTGAGTCCTCAATATGTATTATTTTTGAAAAATATGTCCTTGGGATAAATTGAAAATAATTTTAAAGTAAATAAGCTAGTCATCCAACACACATGCTAATCACATGGTCTCATATATACAAATGTGAATAATGCTTATAAATTAATGTGATTTCTTGTTGCTTCAATTTAGTGTGGTTTTTGTTTGTTATGTAGTGTGTATATATTTGTTGGTCTTTACAACCCATCTAATGCATGACATTTTATTTTTTGAGCCAGTAATTCTATTACCAGAATTAAAAATTTGCCTTAAAGGAATTACTTGGAGGGCCGGGGGTATTTTTGTGGTGGCAGGGGGGGGGGGGGGGGGGGGGGGGGGTGATCACCCAGGCCCCTATACTGGAACATATTCTTTGAATGATTTGAATGTCATCATTCATGATGGCATTGCATCATTACAACTGTAAATGTGCCTATGGCAATTGACACTGCTATATTGGGTCGAGTAAGAAGCAATCTTACAATACAATGTAACAGTATCATCTGTATGTATATTTGACTCTGGAAGATAGGAGAGGAATAAGCTGTTTGCATCTTGTTATTTCGACTGTAACATAGCTCTTAATCACCCGCCTCCAATCAGCTTTACATACTTAGGATACTAAGCTGACAATCATCGGGTAGATAAACAGCCCAGACTAAAGCAAAATGTTTGATCAGTTAGACAACATATCTGCATATCAATCTTAATTAACATGTGTTTCTCCTGCTGATATATAAACACAAGTTCTTCAATAGATGCCTCTTTCATCCCGTTAAAGACACCATAGAGTCTGGTCTGATGTGCGTCGCAATGTTTCAATTGTAGGCAGGTGGATGTAGCAGAATGGTGTTGAATTCGATCTCTAAACAAACTCAAGATAATATGATTTTACATTATAGTATGAAGATGTGAGATACGCATATTAATAATTTCCTCACTATTGTCATCTAAATGTGAGATATGTAAATTATGCTCTAACACTTGGTGAAAGACTCCTTACTGAAAGAGTAATGGCTGTTTAAAGCTTCAACATAATTATTTAGAAAAGAAGAAAGCAAATGCCACTGTGCTTCATCAGACAGTTCAAGAACTTGTAAATGATTCGTAAGAGGCACTTTGATTACATATCAGAACAGGTGTATTCTTTACAGCCAACCTTTAATCTTTAACTTGAAATGTCACAGGGGCAAAAGCTTGTGGTAGTACAAATTATTCAAGAGTAGTCGTGTCGGAATTCCATCAAAGGAATCTACTTCCCTCTAAGTGGCAAAACAAATTTACTCACATAACAACTGATTTGATCAACAAGAAGAAGAAGATTAAATTCAAGGGTAAATTGAGGTGTTGTCAACAATGTCCGTCTTAATGATCTAGTCAAGATAAGTCAGTGTGTAGGTAGAATACATATATGCTTTGTTCATCACAGTGTGATAACTATGACTTGGAGAGTGTGTTCAATTCCCATCTGATATACATGTAGTTATATTATATCAACATTTTATCGCAACATGAAGTTAAAAGAAGAAATGGTTACATTTTTCCCCCTTCTTTTTTTCCCTTCTTAATTCTGGGTTTACTGATCCTTGGACGCTACAGAACAGATGTAGGAAAGAAATATGACCTTCGTGCAGGAAAGCAAGGAGGCAATCTTTTCAAGAAAAAAAAATAGTTGATTTTTGTTTTTCTCTTTAAATGCCAGACCGTGTTGGTTCTGGTTCAAATTATGTTTATATCAATGTGATTCACTGAAATAAATCAATGCCATCTGACAACATTTTCCTTTTGTTGTATTTCCATGTATGCTGCAGCTTTCAACAGTTACATCGCAAATTTGTGGAATTCATGTTCTACGCAAACCACATTATACTTTTTCTCTCATTAAATGCCAAACCATGATAGTTCTGGTTCAAATTATGTTTAAATCAATGTGATTCAATTAAATAAATCTATGCCATCTAACAAAGGTTTACTTTCATCAGAATTCTGTGTATGCTGAAGCTTGCAACAACATCACAAATTTGTGGAATTCATGTTCTACTCAAACCACATTATACTTTTTTCAAAATAATTACATTAACTTTAAAATACAAGAAAACCAAGTGATAACAAAAACAAACTTGTGCTGTTCATATTCTGTTAGACGCCTCTCCATCATCATCATCATCATCATCATCATCATCATCATCATCATCATCCTCATCATCATCATCATCATCATCATTTTAACAAATATTATTAATTTCATTATTGTAATTATTATTATGGCTATTTTCATTATTTTGTAAATAAAAATAATAATTATTATTATTACTTTCATCACCATTATTACTATCATTATTTATTTGGTACTTTCAATACATGACAAAAAAAGAACATACAAATGAGTGAACAATATCTGACAATAACTTTATAGACACTCGTGCACCTGAGTGGGTGACTTGGTGACTGAGGTAGTACAGAGATGTCCGTTTAGACATTGCCTAAGACGATTCTTTATTGGATTTATTGATCGACTGTGCAATATCTAATCGGAAGAGAAAGCAAACGCTTCAGCTAGGTGGTGGGGCAGAAAGAATGGTGTCAACTTCACACATGGGATGTTTAATGATAATCATACCAACAATAGGTCCGTTCCCATGGCTTTTACAGCCTACAGGTCATATAGGGGTCATCAATGCACAAAAGAATTATAAATCGTCTAACAAAAAGGTAATAAATAAAACTGGTGAAGAAAAGGCTGGTTTTCTATTTATGAATAATATTTTTTCCAATTTATCATTCAGTCCATCTATCTTTTTATCTATCTAAATATATACCTATTTATCTATTAAACAAACATGCAACACATAAGTATTCTAGTAAATCCATCTACCAGTATTTATAATGAATTATCCATCCATTAATCTTCTCATCCATTAATCATAGAAATGTTATTCCAAGGAGTTTGGTCTGTTAGATTACTTGATACTTACTATTTAACATTTTGGGAACTAAATATCTGGGAGTTGATGTTTGAAGTTCATAATTACGATGGAAAATGAAAATTAGACAACTAATTATCAGGGGGAATCATACGTATAAAAAAAGTACTTCATCATAATGTATAGAAAAAATGTACTTCATCGTACGTATAGAAAAAACAAGCTGCATAAAAGTTGGCACTGTGAACAGAACCTCGTAGCCGATAAAACAAAACAACTCCAGATCTGTAATAACCAGGGCGAGCATTTACGCCCCGATGGCTTTATGACAAACTGCTGACATGTGAATGCACTAAAGTGGAGAATAATTCAAAGCTGTGGACAAACTAACACACATAAAATCAGGAGAATTGGTAGCAATTTCTAACTAAACGTGATTCCTTAAATGTACCTGTCACTGATATTACATTTGTACTGTATTCCATTTAAATGGCACCCTTCAATATAACGTGCTTATTAGATCTGAATTCAACAGCGCAATTTCAAATGCTTTCATTTGGGGGGTTAAGAAATCATGGCATGATTTTGATTGACAGGACCTATATCTTTCCCTTTGAGTGATGTGATTTCTATTTTCTAGAATTTAATGCAAAAAGATATTAAATTAAAATAACTTCACAAAAGCTCAATTCTCCCCCCCCCCCCCCACCCCCTCCCTTTGTACATTCCCTGACTCAGTACCTATCCTTTTTAAAATTGTTCTCTTGTCCATCTTCCATTCCTTGAACTTCCCCCCATCCTTCTTATCTCCCTAGAATACCACTCCCCCTTTTCGCTTGCACCCCCTAACTCCCCCCTCCCCCCTTTTAGAAGTTTCTTCCCTCTTCCTCTCTTTCAATTCCTCTCTTTCTACATTATAACAAAATCTTTCACATAACTTCTCCCATCCATCATCTATCCCACAAACTTCCCCTCTAACCAACAGTATTCCTTATCTCTAAATTGTAGGGCACTCCCCCCTCCTCCTTTTCTAGCCACAAAAGCCCCCTTTCTTTCTGTATTTCCATACAATTTGTTGTATAATTCTCTCCAACTCACTCTCCATTCCCTAAACTTCCCCCACCCAACTATATCTGGTACCCCTAATCTCTCGCACCCCACAGTACTACTCCCCTGCTCCCTAACACCCCAACCCCCCTTCCAGAAGTTCCTTCCCCTTCCTCTTTTTCTACATTTTAACACAATTCTGCTCATCATTTTCCCCCATACATCCTCCATTCCTAAACATGCCCTCTCTCATATCTCCCGCTCAGCAACCCCTAGGGTACCACTTTCGCCACCCCTTCCCCCTTCGCTAGCACCCAAAAACCCCCTTTCCTTCTATATTTCCATACAATTCGTTATATAATTTTCTCCAACGCATCCTCCATTCCCTAAACATGCCCTCTATCATATCTCTCGCTCGACCCCTGGGGTACCACTCCCCAATCCCTAGCACCCCCAAAGCCCCCCTTGAGGAGGAGCCAGGCACCCTGTGGTAACCCTATCCCACTCTTATGTCACTTTCTGCTGCAGATGCACCCATCTCTCCTTTCACTACCTTCACATCAGGCCCTGATGGAACCCCCTAAAGCACTCCTTACATTTCACTTTGTTCACATGCCTAGTCTCAAAGTTCAGACACATTTTTTTGTCATGAAGCGGTGTGTTGGCTCAGTCAGTAGAGCGTCCGCCTCACAACCGGGAGGTCGTGGGTTCGAACCCTGGCCGCGTCATACCAAAAGACGTTAAAAGACGGGAGTTGCTGCTACCTTGTTTTGCGTTCAACAATAAGGGGATAGAGCAACGTCGTTCTGGCGCTGCTCAGTGGCTGCCGGGCTCACGATCAATTGGGCAAAAAGAATTTCCATTTTCGGTTTAATAAAATTTGGAGTGGACTAAAATATTATTATTATTATTATTAAGTTACTTCAAATGGAGGCCAAGTGGTGATGGTTATTTTATCTGGCTGCTAAGAAAGCATAAATACTTGTTAGTAAGCAATCAGTGAGCCATTTAATTCTTTTATCTCGACAATAAACTTGTTCTCCAACATGCAAGTTTATACTCCAGGATGCTGCATTTTTGCTTACCGTTATAACAAGATTGTAAAGCCTTCCGAGAAATCAAATCAAGGGTAATTTCCATACCCTACAGTATGTTCAATTGAAATCATATTCAGATTACTGTAATGTTTGGATGTTAATTCTTTTTAAAAGTAAATGCTAATGTGTTACAACCCCTCTATGGAATATGGCCAAATTCATGCTATCAGGTATCAAATCTTCTAAAAAATCATACCCACGTACCTTTGTCAAAATTTAAAACAATTATGGTACATGTAACTGAACTGTATGACAATGACAAGGATTTTTAACAACTCACCCCTCCTCTTTTAACAAAAAGTCACAAAACAAAATCAATATAGCATAATAGAAGAGAAACACAATTACAGCAAAAATTGAAATAGGTTGAGTGCATTGTTAACCCAATGCCTACATAGACATTAACTTAAAAATCCAGCTAAGCAATTCAAAAGGAAAATGTTTAAGTCTTTATATGGCATGTTTTGGGTGGGAGACGGCAAGTAAAGTTAGAACTCATGCAACCGCAATCTCGAGTGATACACAGGAAACATTGCCAGGAGGGGACTTTCCCTATTCAACATTGTTGTCAACTGATCAATAATTCGTCCTTGTTTTCACGAAGTGACGGTAGTGAGGAAAATCGTCACGCAAAGTGAATGCAATTTTTTTTCACTACCGTCACTTCGTGAAAACAGCGACGAATTGTTGGCAGCTAGTTCATGAATTTCCTGACTTTTTACTCGATGAAAATGAAGAAAAAGATCTACCGGTATTGCAATTTGTCCCCTCTTGTTGGCACACACACTTTCTGTAAAAACACCTGTGTGATACCACTTTCATATTCACTACCCAAGAGGGTTAAGCCCAGACTTAGTCCAGAGTGAAAACTACCGGTACCCACTTGATCCGCAACTGAAATCATGTTGCCTTTCATATTCACAGCAGCTATACCGAATCACATATTATGTGTATTTGTTCCCATTGTTATGTAAAAGAATTGCATATTTTTCCTGTCATCCCATCTACCAAGAAATTAATCATCTTGATCTACACCAATTAGTGCAGATACCTGTACTGTTCATATTAGAAAGAGTCCAATATCAGTTAGGACTTGACCCTCCTCTCAAGGTGGGTCAAGGAGTCTAGTCTGAATGCAGATTATATCAATGTAATGCTGATACTGTTCATATTAGCCTTTAAGGCCCTCTTCTTCTCCTAATATAGAAGAATGATACCCCCTTCAGGACAAGAGTTTCTAAGGGCTAAACTGGCGACATGTTGTTCCTCAAATTGGCAGCAATCACAGTTTTGTCTTACTATTACAGTGTTCTCATAAAATTTAATGTAAACGCAAATTTTGATAAGAAACAATGATTTTTAACCTCTCATGTTCAGTCATCTTAAGGGCTTTAAAGATGATTTTCCTTTAAAAAATCCAAGCCATCAAACACAATAATCTCATGTAACAACAATGGACGCAGTGAGTGGAGACATTTGTGACCTCTTCATCCATCCATCTGGTATATTATTAAGGACTCTTAATCAAAAGTTTATTGATCAAAACCATCAAATGTGGAAGACAGTCTCAAAATGTTATTCAACAAGTTCTAGAGAGGTGTTTTCATAAAATGTAATGCAAACGAAAATTTCGATAAAAACAATGATTTTTAACCTCTCAATGTTCAGTCATCTTAATAAGGGCTTTAAAGATGATTTTCCTTTGAAAAATGTTGAATGTTATTCAACAAGTTCTAGAGAGGCCTGTGGTAATACAAATATCAGTCTTAAATTGAAAATTATAATCCCTGATTCTATCACAAATAGATTTGAAAATGCCTGAGACTGTATTTGACATTTACAAAAATAGCGTTTCTCATTGAAACAACAATATATATGAAAATATTCTTTTGACAGAACAAAGGGCAATAAACAATAGTGGCAGTCAAAATGCCCTCCAATAGTCATTAATCATAAATGTGTTATGAACCTATATTGGTGTTTTCTGTAAAGGAGAAAGGCTCCAGGAATTTGCAAAGAGGGGGGAGGGGGGGGGGGGGGGGGGTCCAATTCAATTTTAACAAATTGACTAAAAAAACTCAAGAATGAGGGGGGAGGGGTATATATTCCTATAAAGGGGATTTGAAATGGATAAAAGAGATCAGTGTCTCAAAAATTATTTCTTAACTGATAATGATTAAAAAAATTTAAAAAAGATAATTCACTGATATATGCATGGAACTTAGAAGTGGTTGACTTTGAATTTTAAGGTCCTTATCCAATTCCTCCCAAAGCAATAATCCATACTTCAGGCATACTTGTGTCTAAAATACTGTTTGCTTTGTGGTTCAGGAAGGTTTCTGTATTATAAACTTGTTGTATTGAATGCTAAAGAAATGTTATCTATCATTTTTATCATTATCCAGACTATGTATGTTAATTGAGAAACAGTCGGAAAATGATTTTTATGCCATGTAATTGTGCATGATCAATAAAATTGAAATTGAAATTGAACAATGGAACTTCATGATTAAAAGGAAAAACTGCATCATTGAGAAAACCTTTTCCTGACTAAATCAGGGTTAGATGTGTTGTTTTGTTAGCTGAACACAATGATTTTGTTGATTCAAACATAGAACACAATCACATTTTCTTTCTTCAAATGGGGAAACCATCATAGTAGTCTAGTTGTAAGACTAGCTTAACTTCCATTAAGATTGGCCTGGACAAACTGGCCCTCTACACAAGTTAATTGAACTGTAACAGGTAATCTGAGGTCTAGACCATGATGTTCTGTTCTGCAGTCGTGACCACTTGTATGCTAAATGGGGTTAACCCATTTTCAAGAAACATTCCCCTTCTCCTCTTCTCTCTCTCTCTCTCTCTCTCTCTTTCTGCATTTCTATCTTTGCTTTCTTTCTTTAAGGTTAATTGTTCTACTATTGGGATAATTAGCTACTGTGCACATACTCTCTACGCCAAATTTTGCACAAATGTACAGCATATAATGCTTCACAGTTGCCTAAAGCCAGATTTCTCCATTATACATTTAACCCTGTAAGTGCCATGCACCACATTTTTGAACAATTTTCACAAATAAACTTTCACTGGTACTCACGCTCTGGATTCATATATGCAGTCAGAAAAAACAGCCAATTTTAATGCTATTTCTTAATGTTTGGAATCACCCAAATAAGTCATGGTATGATGAAAGAATCTTAGTTTAGGAGAAAAATGAATGCAAAGACATACATTCTACATCCTTGAGTAGGCAATGGGTGGGTCACCCCCCCCCCCCCCCCTTCAACCAGAAAAAGAATAATCCTGAATTTCAAACCTCCACAGACGTCTGTCTATAGTTTTGATTGATGAGATGCTCAACATCCACACAAGGGAATGTGTAGGAGGGGATTCCCCCCCCCCCCCCCCCCCCGATTCCCCCTCCTATCCTGACAATAGATTTGTGGTTTAAAAAGACCCCAGGTGTAATATGACACACAAAACATTCTTAATCTAGTAATGAATGAGAAGCCCCATGGTGGGTGTCAGTCTGTTGGAGGGGGTTTTCCCCTCAGTCGCAAGAAAACTCTGAAAATTCAAACTGCCTAGGCTTGTCACAATGACGCATATAATGTTATTCATTTAGAAATAAAAGAAAGAGACACTGCTTATACTCTGAAGAGGTGTTCTCACAGGATCGCTAAGACTTTTGAAAGAAAATCAACCCAAGGTATTTTCAATTGCCTCCTCTAGCACCTTTTGAAATGTGTGAACATTACAGTGCATATGACATAATCCAAACTTCATTTCTATATGATATACAACGTACTTTGGACACATTTCTAGGAGAGAAGGTGACAACCTGGAGGAAATAGCTAATCGGTCGATTTCAGTCAAGAAACATTGTTTTATAGCTCAATTAATGTCTTGACCTTGAGAGGGCGCTATACAACATAAAGAGTTTATTATCTACAATTTCATAACTTTAGACTCGATTTCAATCGCGACAATGATCAATGAATATTGTAGGATCGCATATGTTTCCAATATGTTCATTTGAACCAAATACATGACCCCATACCAAAACTTTGTATTACCTTTAAGGGATGAAGATTGCCTACAGGGGGGTGTTTCACAAAACTTGTCATCAGTGACAAATGACAGTTGTTGTTATAAGCTACTGAAATCCTTGCTTCTGATTGGTATATCAGCAGATTTGTCACTGATTTGAGTCAGTTGTCATTGAAAAAAGGCTTTGTGAAACGCTCCCCATTTTTAGGGAAGAATTTTGCCTACAAGTCTTCTACTCCACAATAAGACTTGAATGTTTACCAAGCACTAGGCAGATTCAGAAGCATCGTGCTTCACCTTTTTGAAATGTGTGAATATTTACAATGACAAATTACATGTACGTTATCAGAACATGATATCTATCAAAAGACAATGCATGCAATAAGATATTGAAATTTTCTTTAAGTTGATTTCCTGAAAATATTTGTGGTCCTGTTAATAGTATATTTCTATTAAATTGCTCAAAAATCATGAACTCAATGTAGAACTTGACTTATTTGGCTCATAGATCTTTTGGTATAAATTATTTGACTACAAGAAACATTGTTTTATAGCTTGATTAATATCTTGACCTTAAGAGGGAGCTATACAACATAAAGAGTTTATTATTTACAATTTCATAACTTTAGACTCGATTTCAACCGCGACAATGATCACTGAATATTGTAGGATCGCATATGCTTCCAAAATGTTAATTTGAACCAAATTCATTACCCCATACCAAAACTTTGTATTGCCTTTAAGGTTTCTCAAACAAGGCCGAATCAGGATAAATATAAAATGGACTTTTACTTTGAAATATCTTACGGGATCTTAATATAGTCATGGACATGGTTATATGCAGGACATGCATGGTTATGCAGGACATTCTCAGAAAGACCCAGATAGCCAGTGGGTTCATGGACGGTCTACACATACAGATGGCAGTTGGATAACAACAAAAAAATCCTTGTTATTTTAGAGCCATGTTAGATCTGTAAACTTTCTTTGAAATGGTGCTTCTTCTATCCCTCATCAGCCTTGTTATGAGTTATTCATGTGGTTTATATATAAATATATATATATATATATACATATATATATATATATATATATATATATAAAGTCTGCTTCCAGGAGGTTTTCAATGAATAAATAAATAAAAGGATTTATTCTGGTATTGTGTATCATATATGAGCAACCCTTAACCCCTCAACCACTGAACTCCTTAATTCCTATAGGCTTATAGCCAACCGCTTCCCGTAGGTAATCAGGTAAAATATTTTCATACGGAAATTTCAGAAGTCAAATTTAGGGGCTAATTATCATCAAAGTATAAAGTGACACTTTTGCATCAGAGCTTTTTTGTTTTTAATGCTGGCAAAATGCAGAGGAATTACATTATTTTGAAAAGGTATCTCAGTATTTGTATATATATCTGAGACCAATTAACGTTGCAACCAGCAAATAAAAATGTTTAATCTACCTGTTTGAATCCTGCCATTCCCCTGGATTCTAAATGTTGATTTAAGCATTAAAAAAGTGTTTATTCCTCTGGATGCATTTGTTCATCAAGCATTGCTTGACAATTTCCTGTTCAATGGCATTTTTTGTCTTGAAATAAGCTCTTGGCATTGCAACAAAGCCGCTCGGCTGATGTAGCAGGCATTTGAATGGAAGGAAGAAGTAAGGAGGGCAAAAGAAAAAAAAGATGTATACACAAGACCACACGCTCCTTTAGGAGGTTATTGTCATGCTACTTGAGAAGGTGAAAGTGAATTTCTTTCTGTCGGCTTCATTTAAACCAGGAGAGCAATTGAATGTCTAATTTCTTGACTGACAGTGCATAAAGTGAAAAAAGACGAGAAATGTCTGGTGCCTGGGCAAATTATTCATCAAGGATCTGCATTGCTACATTTGATATCAGTAGCACCTTGAGGAGAATTGCTTAACCTTTCGACTGCCGGTGAGATTTCCAAAGTGGAAGCTCACCTGCATCGATTTTGACGGCATTTCCACTCGATATCTGATCTTTCTGTCATGCAGAAATGCATTGAGTGCTTTGTGTATGCATGTAAACTGTGCATATATGCGCAAACTATAGCCAAACAACAGATCAATACTTCAAACATTTCCGAAGATTCCAATTGACTCTCAAGATTTTGGTTTATGGAAGCATTCCTTTGCAATGCATTAGCATTCCACCTCATATCCTCGATTCTCTAAGTCACAACCTAACCCCTATTATTTGCGTTTAGTATAAAGCACAGAAACTAATGGGCATTGATCTCTCACTACTATTGATTCTAGATTGCTCCCATGTTTTTCTTAACTGAGTGCAAATAGATATCGGTGTTGATGGTTGTGGAATTTGATAGCTACTGTCCAAAAAGAAGCTAGACATTTTAATCCCTGTGATACACCTGTAACCTACATGGAACGACACTACCACGAAACAGGACAATTATGAAATTTGGTGCTTCGAGGCAGTTTTCTCCATGACGTTGATTTGACACCTAATTTGTCTCCAATTAGAACTTCCACCTCTCGTTATAAATCAATTATCTTCACGTTCCTGCATTAAAGGCCCGAGGAACATCTTCTGTTTCACCTTCCTAGGAACACATCAACTTTAATAAAAAGGTAAGTGATATAATAACCATTTTATGACATGATTAAAAACCATCCCCCCCCCCAAAAAAAAAAAAAAAAAAAAAAATTGTCACGCCTACCTTTAACAACTTATGAGCAATGAATGGATCATTTTGTATTCAAAATTTCATAGCAAGAGAAACAAAAAAGATGAGAAGATTGAGAAGGAACTGTCATTGTGGTATTACAAATTCAATCTTGTTTTCTAAGAATTATAAAGCTATGCATGCAGTGGATCATAAAAACGTATTCTATTTTACCAAGAGATGAGATTCCAAAAAAAAACTGGGCCAGCCTCAAGCCACTCTGATGAACAAGAAATCCATTCTAATAATCATTTTATTATGAATAACTCATAAAAGGTCTGAGGTATTGAGACAGGTAATTATAGCATGTTTTACACATCAGATATTTTAAGAAATAACACTTCAGGTCTTCAGCACTTTACTCATGCAATATTTCATCTATTATTCACTGATCTATTTCCCTTATGCACCTTTTTATTCATAATTTTCACACTCCCAGGAAATTATATTAATTTGACACATGCGGTTAATTTCTAGGAAAGAAAGAGAGCAATCAGAGCATGGTTATGGTAGGTTTATACCATGCACGCTTTAAAAAATAAACCTGTAAGAAGAACAAAAATCTGAAATGGGACCTTATTCAGGCTGTATAATTGGTTGACAAGGCTGATATCATGTAACATTGTGGTTTATTGGATAAACAAAAAAATATAGTAGTACTGCATTAATATTCATCATGAAATTATTTTAGTTTAAGTCCATGTACGAAAATGCAAACATAACAAAACATGAAGTGTTACACTCTTTATCTTTTTAAGTACAGATTAAAGGCATACTGTACCTCAAATTCAATTAATTTGGGTGACACAAAAGTTTTTAAATACCAAGGAATTTTCATCACATATTTTAGACCATACCCAAAGAATCTTAACTGTTATTCATCCCTTCATTTGTGTGATCTGTTTTTCTTTAATTCTGATAACTTGCTTTTGTAAATAGGAAACATATCAAACTCTGCGAGCTTTTTTAACGAGTTGACACTATTTCTATCGCAGCCCTGTCTGATGTTTTTCATGAATATGCTATTACATTCATGTTACAATCTGCAGGTTTGGTTTTCAATTTTCCACTGTACTAATTCATGCTTGATAGCATTCCTGAACTGATCAATGCGCATTTTGATCACCTACAGTTACAAGAAGTCCTACTTTGGTAGTATCATATTATAAGTAACTCTACATTTTAAATATCATTGAACAATGATATCATTGAACAATGTAAATGAGAACATTGTATGCTCAGATCCAGAGGGCAGAGATGCCAACCTCTTGACACAAAAAAAAACAGACTGAATATCCTAAAAAATCAGATCGATCTCAAAAACTTGACACTACCATTGGCCCGTTGGCCCCAGGCCAGTAAAATGTCAGAAAATGTTTTACTGGTAAGAATGGTCAAGTAAAATGCTAGCTCTTTCGTTAACATTTAATGAAAATATTGTAAAGCAAAGTTTTTGTTGGGGTTGCAAGGATTTACTTGTACAAGTTTCTACGCGATTCCACGGTTGTTATGGGTTTTTTAAATTTTTTTAATTTTTTTTTTTTTTAAAGATGAAAAATCGTATTTTATGAGGCGATATCATATTATCGTATTTCACTCTTATTAGCCTACTAAATACGAACAAATCATAGTGGTTGGCCTCTCTGAGAAGGGCATCGATGCTGTAAAATGATGTGTTCAGTTAAACTTATGATATCAACGGTGTCTTTTTAGAATTGTGTGCAATGGTATGTAACTGTATTTCTTTACTTAATTCTCTCACTGCTGAATTTGATGAGACAAGTTTATGGATCTGAAACACAAATGGTTTTGGGTGAGGAAACAGGAGCTTTCAGAAGGAGGCATGATAGATAGACAGGAAGGCATTTGTCTTATCTGATAATAAAAGTCAAGGCAACAACTTCAACTCCAACTAGAAATGTGCTTTTTAGCTCCTGATCTAACACGATAGGGCACAAAAATGGGTGCTTAATGGAATATCAAGTTCTGTTTTGATGTTCTTTTCATGTCTGAGGACTTTCCGGTAGACGTTTCTAGACCGTTTGTATCCTCTGCGATGTATACTTCATCCAGACTTGTACAGCCACTGCAGCTAGGGTGGTGCTGACGTCACTTCAATCTTTGCTTCTATCAGTATCAAACTCTGTTTACACAAGCAGTACACTATGTTTCTTGTTTTCTCACAAGTAACCCCAATCACTTTGTAAAATCAAGCCATGTGGATTAAACTGAAAGGGGCATGATTCCGTAGGCAGTGAACAGAAAGTGGGGGTCCTGTCACTTCAAAATGACCTGGTGTTTAAAAATGTGTTTACATTGGCAACATCAAGACACTTGGAGATATTCTTTAGATATGAACAACTTGTTTGATTTCCATGTCACGACCAAGTATGTTCACACAACAAACAATAAATAGTACAGGCCTACAGGATTCTGTATACCAATGTACATGTATATCTTTGTACGGTACTCGTTAGAATATATGTCACAGTACAAAAGTGTGGGTCCTGTCACTTCAAAATGACCTGGTGTTTAAAAATGTGTTTACATTGGCAACATCAAGACACTTGGAGATATTCTTTAGATATGAACAACTTGTTTGATTTCCATGTCACGACCAAGTATGTTCACACAACAAACAATAAATAGTACAGGCCTACAGGATTCTGTAATCAATGTATATCTTTGTACTCGTTAGAATATGTCACAGTACCAAAGTGTGAATACAACGAGACTTCAACATATATCTGCAGGCAATATCTTTAAGTAGGCCCAAACACTCTCTCAAGCCATTCACTACACTTGATGACAGTCTAACTTTTAAAAAATCCGCTACAAAATGAAAGAGTCCTTTAAAGGAGAAATTGTGTTTGGATGATGGATAGGGCATACAGGTACACTTAAACGAGAACATTCCATGCGTTTCCTCGAGGGTTAATGTGCACTTCCACTTTAAGAAACATTTTGGAGTGCACAGTCGCTCATCAAGTGCATCACTCTCATGTAAACATGTTTTGGTGGCGGCGGCAAAGCTGCTGATTATGGCGATGTCTGCGGTGTTACAGCAGACAAAACACAAACCAAGAACCAGTGTAGATACAAATTGTGATTGTTAGAGACTGAGAGATAACAGGAAGGTAGAAAGGTATATGCAGTTTCATGACACTGAGAAGGACACATTGAGTACTTGACACAAGAAGAAGAAAAACATTTGGGAAAAAGATAAAGGAGGAGAGGTGAGGAGGGGCACAATGGCATCTTGAACAAAAACCCCTTTTTTAAGTAACATAACAGGGACAGGTACGTATAGAAAGGGATAGAGAGAGGCAGAGACACCAACACAGAGAGAGAGAGAGAGAGAGAGAGAGGGAGAGAGAGAGAAAGAGAGAAAGATAAGGGAGGAGAGAGAAAAAGGAAATTTGAGAAGATGATGCACCCCTTTCTAGCATCCAGGCATAGAAAAGGGACAGAGACAGAGACCCAAACATAGAGGGAGAGACCCAACATAGAGGGAGGAAGAGGGGGGAAAAGAGAGAGAGAGAGAGAGAGAAGGAGAGGGGAGAAAAAGAAAATTTGAGAAGACTACGTATCCTTTTCTAGCTTCCAGATCCTCCTGCATGCTTTACACCTTGGTACCAATGATGCCTGCCCCCATCCCTCCCTCCCTCTTATTAGTGTAAGCCAAGATACAGTACTCTGCCCATCAATGTGAAGGATTTGTGTTGATTAATTGGGTACCTTGAAGGACTTGTCTTGATTGTTTGGATCAGCACCATGAGTTGTGTTCATTAATTCAAATCTGTCTGAGACATGCGTTAAAGTGAACTGGTAACATTGTTGAAGGTTGATGAAAAAACTGCATAATTTTTTTTAAGGAATCGATCAGATCTATTTTTCCCAATTGTCATCATTATGAAATAAATATTGCACAAGTTATTAGAAATAATTTACAGATTCAAAAGTAAGTTAATATCTACTGCGGATAAACCCACTCCATGTAGACACCAATACAGCATGTGAGTGAAAATTTATAATGATGCAGTGCCTTGAAAGTATACACTTATTGAAACCCCTCTCTTTAATGCAAGCTTTTTAAGGAGGCAGCACTAGATAAGAAATGAGAACAATATTATGAAGAATCAATACTGACAAGTATTTTCAGACACATCTGTGCAAGGTTAACTAAAACAATCAGAATCCTCGTTATAAATATGGAGTGCAGTTTAGTTTTCTTGAAACACATAACAAAGCTTTTAAATTGATCAAGATCTGATCCCTGTTGTGTAAAAAATTGTGATTTAAGGTCCTGTGTTGAAAATGAAGTTCATTTTAATCAGAACTTGTCAGACACACAAGGCCCCTGATCTTTCAAACATATCCTACAGTAGGAACATGTCGGGGTGTTTCAATGCTTGCAATATCTTTTATCTATACTTGTTCAGTCATCCTCTTTCAGATTTATTATGTATTTTCAAATTTCAAAACGAAATAATAATAATAATCAAATTGATACCCAGTAGGAATACCTGATCGCGCCTGGATGACCTCAACTTACTTTTCATTTGACAGCAAAGGAAACTTCATATGCCATGTGTGACACATTATTCCAGTCAAAACAGTGACATTATCTCTAGTTTCTCTGCCTCCCACTCTTGGGCTGTTTCCCCTGAGATAAGATGTCAAGAGCCCTACAGGCCCGATTAAAAGGTCTTTGAGGGGGCTTGATTAACTGCGTAAAGTGTTTGTCATATAGAAAGAGACTGTCTAGACATTATGCCGAGTAGTTAATTTGTATTAATAGGAAGAACTGTGTATTATGAGGATTGAAGTCATCAAGTTATCACCAATCTAATTTTCAATCCAATTCAATTTCGTTTTTTTTTTTTTTTTTAACTAGGCAAAAGTCCAGAGACCTTTTTTTTTTAATTACAGTAAAAACAAGAAAAACATGAAATTTGCATTCAAATAATATCTACTGACTCCTGTTGAAAATCATAAACACGAGAAAGGACACAACACACAGATATGTAGACACGTTATGGGAATTTTTAATTGACTGATAAACATGGAAACATGCACGGACTTACTATGCTCATATTTTGTTTGTTCCTTTTAACCCTGTTCCGTGGACTTTTTTATGTGGATATACTACAAAAACTGACATAATCAAGGTATAGTTATGACAGGGGACAATATCGAACATTTTTATCTCATTTGAATCTGTAATTCTGCCAAAACATTTTGCTTCTTCGTGTCGATTGAGCGTTGCTATTTATACTGTGGTCCCACAGCTTCATTTTGGTGTCTGCATAAACTGATCGTCTACTGTGTTTCTCCCGCGAACTGCTCTATTCATTCATTGTTCTTTCTCTGAATTCTCTGAATTCTTTGACAATCCTTTTGTTCCCTTACGTGACAAAGCCCGTTGCCACGTAACGCGTTCCTTTATTCAATTGACATTGGAGACATAGGCCTACCACAATGGTGAAAACCAAATCGCAGACAATTGCTGAAGCTGTTCAGGACCTTTTTGATAGTGATTCTTTCATCGCGAAAATAGAGAATCTGGCAACAAAAATCGCAACAGATATTGTGAACAAGTCTTTTGCCAAGCTTCAAGACTTTATTGATCGGAATGAAGGCAGACTTCATGACATTGAGGTGAAGGTGGAAGCGAAGAAGCAAGAACTTTCCAAGCTACAGAAATCGATTGATACCCATCATGATAAGATCCACAACTTGGAGGTGGCAACCAATCAGCTAGAGCAGTACTCTCGACGGTCCTGTCTACGCGTGTTCGGAATTAAAGAATCTCCTGGAGAAAACACTGACAACATTGTTTGTGATCTTGCTACAAATAAGATGGGAGTGACGTTGACCCAGGACGACATCGACCGCTCGCATCGAACAGGAGCGAAGAAGCCCAACGCAGGTCGCCCTAGACCCATCATCATAAAATTCACATCCTACAAGAAGAGAAGTGAATTCATCAGAGCACGACGCAAACTTAAAGGTACGAAAACAACAATCCAGGAGGACTTAACTACAAAAAACCAAGAACTCTACACAAAAACATTCAAGTGCAAGGATGTTCTGGCTTCTTGGACTAGTGATGGGCGAATCTTTGCCCTCGTCAAGGCCACCGATGGCAAGGAGGTACGAAAACTTATCACTTGTACCCATGATCTCGACATCCTGTCCAAAGCGAACTGAAAGCATAGTGATTCAAATAGAGTTAATTGCATCCTCAATACACGTCCCTGATCATGTCTTTTTATAACCTAAGTTTTACTATTGTATTTTTTAAATTTATTTTTTCTTTATCAAACAGTTTTAGCTAAATTAATTAATTATTTAGTTATCTCTTTATAACCCAACATTTTTTACTCATTATTGTTACATATGTGTGTTTTTGTAATGTCAGTTGTAAATGTTTATTTTATATGTAACAGGCAAATAATTACCAAAAGTATCAAACTTATACATATGTGCCAAAATATCTGTATCCTTATATCGTTAACTGAATAATACAAGGGATAATACTTCTCTGGGATATTTACAGTTTGAATCTAAATATTTTTTACCTAATGAATTTGATGATTATGTTAATTCTTGTGATGGAAATGGTATGTTTTCTATCGCACATTTTAATTGTAGAAGTTTGAAGAGAAATTTCGAAAATATGAGTAATTTTTTGAAATGTTTTACACATACATTTTCACTCATTGGATTAACAGAAACATGGTTAACCAATACAGATACACCCCTTTTAGAATTGCCAAATTATATTTTTATTACAAACAACCGTCAAAACAAGTGTGGTGGAGGAGTAGGTATTTATCTTAACAATTGTTTAAAATTTAAAAGACGAGAAGACTTAGAGATATTGAATGACTGTGTAGAAACGATTTGTGCTGAAATTTATTGTCATAATAACAATGTTGTTATTATTGTAGTATATAGACCTCCAAGTAAACCATTATCAACATTTTTGGAAGGTGTTGAACTAATAATGCATAAAATATTGAATGAGAAGAAAGAATGTTACTTTCTTGGTGATTTTAATGTTGACCTACTTTCTTCAAGTCCATCTGTCAGTACTTTTGTTGATTTATTTACGTCATACTCTTTTTTACCTGTGATATCAAAACCAACCAGAATTACACCTCACTCTGCAACCCTCCTCGACAATATATTTACAAACGAATCTGATAATGTTATTAAGTCAGGTATACTTGTTTCTGATGTCAGCGATCACTTACCAATTTTTTTAATCATTGATTGCGATTTTGTGAATGAAATAATAAGTTATGTAACATTTAAACGTAAGATTGACGATGATTCCATTGTAAGATTTTGTATACTTTTACGTAATCAAAATTGGGAAGAAGTTTATAAATCAAATGATGTTGATCAGAAATTTAGTACATTTCTTGATCAATATATTTTACTTTATAATGCATGTTTTCCATTGAAAAAAACTGTGCAAAAAAGAAAAAAAAGTGATAAACCATGGTTTAATGCATCTTTGAAGAAAAAATGCAAAAAAAAATATAAATTGTATCATAGGTTTATAACTAATCCTACTCCTCATAGGGAAGCTAAATTTAAATGTTATAGAAATGTTGTAAACGATGAAATACGAAAATGTAAACGTGATTATTATAATAATAAATTTAATAGTTGTAAAGGAAATATCCATAAGACCTGGAAAGCTATAAATGATGTTTTGAAGAAATCTAATGGCAAGAAACAATGTCAAACTATATTGTATAATGGTGAATCAACTGATGATAAAAATGTAATTGTTAATGGTTTCAATGAATATTTTGGTACTGTTGGCACTAAAATTGCTGATAACTTGCCGAATTTGAATGTCGATTTTAACAGTTTTTTAAATAATGTAAATTACTCTCAATCAATGTTCTGTGAATCCATAACATTTGCAGAAATTTTAGATATTGTAAAAAAAATTAAGGATAATGCAAGTCCAGGTGACGACGACATTAATACAAAAGTTTTTAAAAAATCTATCTGTTTTGTTTTAAAACCATTGTGCAATATTTTTAATCTCTCTTTAGATCAAGGAGTGTTTCCTCATAGACTTAAGATTGCTAAAGTTATTCCAGTTTTTAAAAAGGGGGATCGAGCCCAATTATCTAATTATAGACCAATTTCGCTTTTATCAATATTTTCCAAGACTTTCGAAAAACTTGTTTATAAGAGACTTATTTCATATATTGATCAAAATCAGATTTTATACAAAAGACAGTTTGGATTCAGAAAAGGTTACTCGACATATATGGCTCTTGTAGAATTAACTAACAAAATATCTCAAGTATTCGAGGAAAAGAAATTTCTTATTGGTATATTTTTAGATTTATCGAAAGCATTCGACAGCATTAATCACGAAATACTTTTAAACAAAATGGAACGCTATGGTATAAGAGGTACACCCTTAAAATGGTTTCGGAGTTATGTCAGTGATCGTAAACAATATACATTTATAGACAACCACAAATCTGATTTATGTAATATATCTGTTGGTGTGCCCCAGGGATCCGTTTTGGGGCCCCTATTATTTCTATTGTTTATAAATGATCTTCAATTTATTAGTGATGTATTATACTCAATTATCTTTGCCGATGACACAAGTCTCTTTATTTCAGGTAATGATGTAGCAGAAGTTAATAATGTATTGAACGTAGAAATGAAAAATGTTACTAAGTGGTTCTCTGCTAATCGATTGGCTGTAAATATTGATAAAACTTGTTACATGATATTCAAACCTAAGAATAAGTTCATTAATGAAGACTTAATACAAATATTTATTGGAGATTGCTTAATACAACAAGTTAAACAAACAAAATTTTTAGGAGTTACAATTGATGATAAAATAACATGGAAATTACATATCGATGACATTTGTGCAAAAATTTCTCAAGCCGTAGGGGTAATGAATAGATTAAGAAGTGTTGTTCCAATGAGGATTCTTTTAACTCTGTATTACACAATGATTTTACCTTATTTATCATATTGCAATATTGTATGGGGTAACAGTGCACTGTATCTTAGAAATAGAATTGGAGTACTCCAGAAACGTGCAATACGTGTTATTTGCAATTCACAACCTCTTGCCCACACAACCCCTTTATTTCAGCAGCTGAGTATTTTAAAAGTGGATCAAATGTGTAGTTTGCAAATTGCAATTTTTATGTACTCCTTTTTTAAGAACATTTTACCAGATAGTTTTAATAATTATTTCACTCCAAATTGTACAATTCATAGCCATAGTACCAGAAATTCAAATCACTTAAGATTACCGTTATATAAATATAGTTTCTCTCAAACAACAATTTCTTACACTGGTGTAAAATCCTGGAATTCAATACCAGTAGAGATTAAGAACAGTCCAACACTTTCTAATTTTAAACGTAAATTTAAACTGTATATTTTACATAAAAACAATTCACAAACTTATAGTGGTACAATATAATTTTTTGTTTGCCTGTCTTATTTGCCAACTTAATTTTGTTTTATCATGTACTGTACGTCGCTTTTGTTTGTGGGCTTTTGGTTTGTTTTTGTTTTTGGTTTGTTTTTATATATAAAATATCTAATATTGTTCTGGGGATTAGCCTCGACAGGCCCCTGGCCTTTGTTGGTCCCCCCACATGTTTTTTATATACATGTATTTAGTTGTTCTTAGATTTTGTTCGCTATTTGTTTCTCTTAATATTATTGTTTGTTAATACTGTATTTTTTATATGTCTGAACATGTATGTATACTTGTTGTTTTTTATGAACATGTGGAAAATAAACTTGAACTTGAACTTGAATTTGAATAATTCCAAGAGAGGAATGGTCTTGGGAGTAGAAGGCCCAAGGTTCAAATTCATATTGTGTTGTTCGTGTATCATATCTCTCTGTAGCATGTTGGTCAGTTGGTTGCTAAAATAAATATATATGTAAGGGTATACAATTGCAGCCTTTAAAATCAAACAATTTCAAATCAATATAAACAATACAGCCTGTGCATGTATGGCAATTAAAAAAATGTTAGCGACAGGGATCAAGGGAGATTAAATGTTTGTTCTTTGTTTTCTTTTGTACCACTTGGAAAGGCTGACCCAGTAGGAATGTCAAATCATAAAAGTTATTTACAGTAGTAGTATTGAAAAATGAATGCTTTTCCGAACACAGGCCTAGCTCAGGTAAATGTTGTAACTATTTTCTGACCTGTCATTGGTGAAATATAGGTAGCCTTCTTTCATAAAATATGCATGAAACTACTGGCTCGAAATCATGAATGAAAACATTTGAAATGCTGCCACATGGGGAATCATAAATCAGGCTCTTGCGCTCACTTGGGTGAGGCAGGGGGGAAGCTGACAAAAAAGCAACCTTTAGGATTTTATGGTAGAAACCCATTCCTGAGAGACTGTTTAAGATGCAAGGATGATTTATGCTGTAACAACGAAGGCTGAATAATTGATCTGACCCATCATAAAGGTCTCCTAGTGGGAAATTTGTCAGAGTTTTATTCCCTGAAGAACAGAGGCATGGTTAAGCAACAGATTTCTTGATACCTCATTCAGAAAGATACCGCTAGCTATTTATGTTACAACAATATGCATTGCATCAAACTTCTGGCTAGAAAAAAAAATGAAAAAAAATGACAAATTACCACAAGAAGGCAACTAAATCCTGCTTGTGAGGGTGGAAAAGAGGGAAACAGGTAGTACACTGATAAAATCCTATCCCTAGGGTCAAATGGAGGTTTTTTCTTTTCAACAAATTATTCATACCCCTATAAACTATAAAAATGTTTTTATGTGTAGTTTGTAACTCAAAACAAAATGTGAGCTGGTTCAATTAGGGCCTCTGTTGAATAATAGATGTAAGTTTTAATATTTCACGTTATCAAGAAACATAACATTTCTGATTTGTTTTTACAGAGTAAATAGGAGGGGACCTTGCAATGCATGTCAAGGAATTAAACAAATTTGTGTTTGGTTCATTGTAACTTCAAAAATTCATAACTTTCTTATTCTTAATTGTATTTTGCTCAAGCTTTGACTAACCTATTTTTCTCATTTTTCTGCTTCTATTAAAACCAACTTAGTATCAGGGTGGAATTCCCCTTTCAAAGGTACATGTATGAGCTATTATGCATATTAAGATAGGGGAAGGGATAGGGATGAACAGCAGATAAGATGCAACACAAGGTTTTACTGGAAGAATATCCATTCCAAGCAAATTTGTTAAAAAGGGAAGGATGATAATATGCTGCCAACAGTGAAGACCAACTAACTGATCTCACCAATCATAAAAGGTATTAATTATCCATTCGTTCAGAGAAATGTTGGTTTGGTTCACACGGCAGTCCATTAATTATAAGTTTAGGTCATGATTTTAAACTTCAGAGTAATCTTGTAGTTAGGGACCCTGTGGGCACACTCCTGGTTATGAAACTAAGTTTCCTCTTCTTTAAAACCCACAAGCAATCTCAAGTTAGCCCGATAACTACAAGCAGTGGTGGGAGGAGTCCTCACTTGGAAATTATGCCGTGCGGACACAACAAACTTTGAATACTTGTTTTTGTTATGAAACTTATTGTTTCAGTGAAAAACAATCCTGTGTGAACACAGCAATAGTGAGCCAGTTTGGAAAGAAAATTGCATAAAACCACTGGCTTGAAAACATGAATGAAAATATTAAAAATTCCATCACACGTTCTTGTGAATGTGATGTGGGGTAAGGGGGGGGGGGGGCAATGAAGAAAATGCAATCTCAAGAGTGTAATGCAAGTATGATCAATTCGAAGAATGCAGCAAAAATTGCAGGAATGATTTATGCTGAAACATTAACGGATGAATAATGTAGCTATATTTAGATGAACGCTGCGAAGAGAAACAATTTCACTAGCGTATAGCCAAAAGGGCGTTAACTATCATAGAGGTGCTACCCTTCTAGCTTCGACATGCAATGTGTTCTGAACGGAAGACAGCTAGAGGGTGAGGAGGAAATTAATGTTTGAAAGAAGAAGAGGATGGGGAATTAAATCGGGAAAAGCTATCTTAAAGGTGGCGTAGGAAGAAATGAAGGATTACTTATTGCTGTGCTGGTATAACATGTGTTATAAAAGACTGACTTAGGTATTAGTATTTTAATGCATTACATGAATGTTTGAAACAAATGTATGATGGGGAATTAGACAAAGAAAGCTATGCTAAAAGTTAGGAGGCAGAAGAAGAAATGCAGGATTTAATACTTATCTATCTCAGAAATAGTTGTTATGAGATAAGATGATGCAAATATGTAGATCTTCACATGTATTGAAGAATGTGAAATAGTTGGACATGTTGTTGTTTTCTGAAAAATTACATAAGGTACTGGTAGGAGACTACATTCCAAAATGAAAATAGGAAAGATGTCTGAGAAGACGAATTTGCTTCAACATAAAGCTAGGAGCGTGAAATTAGCATTTAAATGAATCCTGTAAACAGGAAATAAAATTGATAGGGTGAGAAAAGCGTATTCACACTCTAAATGCTAACAGCATATCATGAAGAAACATCGATCAGCTTGAAAAACCACAATAGAAACCCATGCACAGCAGTGTTAAAAATAATGCAAATGCTTACAAAAATATATACATACAAGTGTAATGGTTTATTGAACGGATGCAGGTGATTTTCCAATTCTTCATTCTTCTTGTCTTGGCACATTACGATGCTTAATACCAATATTAGTGGATTCTTGTATAGCAATCATGCTGGTAACAGTACCCCAGCTTTAGCACAGCTGCTATTACAGAGCTCAAGCATTTAAGGAATTGATTCCTGCCAGGTACCCATTTTCCTCACCTGGGTGGAGTGTGGCGAATGCAAATTAATGTCTTGTCTGTGTGTAAATGAATGGCAACTATGCAGCTCTGTGTTCTAAGATGCAGAAATGTTAAGTGCCTTACGCTGTCCATCATCATAAAAAACTGCTTTGAATTTGCTATCACATTCTGAATAAAGCTTTAGAGAGAGAGAGAGAGATAGAATGAGAGAGAGTAATAAATTGTAAGATGAATTTCTGCTTCCTGACCATCAAACACTCAAACTAAATTTTAAAAGTCCATTAATTTTTACAAACTTGATTATTTTGGTTCTTTTAAAAGGGGACGGGAATGGACAAAATAAAACATACTGTTGGACCAAGCTCCTTATTTCTTGTCAGTTCTTTCCTCATTTTGCAAAGCTTTTGAGATATTGATTTCTACCCCTTTGCAAGGTAGGTACTCCCTTCTTGGTAATTCAACTGGAGTGTCGTAAAAGCAGGTACTTCCCAATGCCTCTGGAGTAATATCCCATTCATTGGTTGGACGATAGGTGAAGCTCATCAAGCACACATTCTGCGATTGTTTTGGAGATGTTTGCTTCCCGTCTTATAATGCACCATTTTGCATGGAACTTTAATAGTCAATTCGATTTCTGATTTCAATTATATATCATTGATAGCTACTACTCCCATCTATCACAATGACATAACATAGAACTGATTTTGTTTTTACTTCAAACTTGAAGAAAAGCTAAGACCATAACCATATGAGAAGGGTGTTGCTACATATCTACCAAGAAAGAAGATAGATGTAGTCACCAGAAGAGAGATTCTTTCCCCAAAAGATACATACAGGAACATGATACCTTCATCATCTTCAAAAATAATTTGATAGAAACTAGCCATCATTTTACCCTTGCGAGTAATTGTATTTTTTGTTTTTAATCCATTGTATCTCTCTTCTGTCTTGTAAAATTCCTCATTTTAGTTTTATCACCTTCTCCTCTTGCCTTCCCCTCCCCCTCCTCCTTCCACTCTCTCTCTCTCTCTCTCTTTCTATCTATCTTCCTCTCTTCCTCGCCCTCTCTCTCTCTCTCCCTCTCTAAATTCCCCTCTCTCCTGCCTCTATCTTGCTCTCTTCTCTTGCTCTCCATCTCACCAACATTTTTCTTCCCCCTACATTTCTAGAAGTTATCTACAATCTGTATTAAAGAACTTAAACAAAAAAATAATATGCCTGTTCCAGCACAGCCTGAAAGAATATGATATGACTATATATAGCATTTATAGAGATCTAATACACCAATATCTCTCTTGAAAAATGAAAAAAATATGCACGAAAATACAAAATATAACAAATAGAGAGCAACAGTGGTAAAGAGGATCTCAAACTGTCGCAGGTTTTTGTAGAAATGCTACTTGTCAGGCGCCGTAGCCAAATGTATATGGTAGAGAGTGTGTGGTACATGGCCTAGCTACGGGGTGTGGATTGAAAGTTGTTCTAGAGGCCAGCCTTTAGTGTGGATGACAAGATAACAGACCAGGGAGAACCTGTGTTCTTTTGATCCTCCATCGATTGATGCCACAGGGACCCATTGGCAGAAGGATATCGGGACTCGGGAAAGAAAGCTACACAAGAAATGTGTCACACATGGGAACATGAGCAAGAGAAAGAGGATGAAAAGAATGAAAGAGGGAGAATTAAGTAAGCTAGAGAAAGAAAGAAGAGAATGAGAAAAGGGTACAATGGATGTAGCAGGGGAGACAAGAAGTGGGAGAGGTGGTGAGAGAGAGAGAAGGATAGAGAGAGAGAGAGAGAGAGAGAAGAAGATGGGATGTGAGCTAATGGAGGAGTGAGAGAGATATGATAAGGGAGTGGGAGGAAAGGAATAAGGAAGGAGAGAAGGAGAGGGGATGTGGGAATGATAAAGAGCCCTGACAGATTACAAAAGAAATGAGCTAATTATGATGGAGGAGGGAAGGAGAGAGAGAGAGGGGGATTTGAGGGGGTTCAGGTGATATGATCATGCGAGTAACTACAACTCCAGTGTGGTAATAACAATGTTATATTACACATCCTATTAAAGTTAATATCTGTAATATACGATAGCCTTGATAAAACTTTGTTATATAAAATTAAGGATAACTGAGGTCTCGATGTCATTTATTTTCTTGAGTCGTCCAGCCTTACACGTAAAACATGCACAGCAATGTGTAGGTATGTGCTAGTGCATGCAGGGTTGCTTGGATACCGTATGATACACAAATATACTCATTTGACTAAGAAGTTACTAGTAACTTCTTGATTTGACCAGGTGGTCAATATAACATTAACAAATGACCGGAAGTGAAATATGCTATATGTGCCATGGATCCACGTGACAAGCATGTGGACCAATCACAACCTTGTATCTGTAAGAGCTATGTTATACCATGAACATTTTAAATAAAAGGTTAAACATTTCTGCAGTATGCCCGTCATCTGTTGTCTACTTCTTTCAAACATGCATGTATTTTTCTCTTGTCATTACCCAATCCGTCCCAGAACTCATAATCTTCACAATATCCTGATCTCATCTTGAATATTGACATTTCAAACAAATCGCAATCAATAGATTCCTTCCCTTACTAAATCTATATTTCATGCACACAATCACATAAGGGGTACATAGAGAAATACATGCTATGTTCATACGAAACCATAGTAGTTTTAAACTTTAAGTTTGTAAAACACTGCAGGGTTCACAGGGGACTTGAATAACAAGAGTTCAAAGTTTTTAACTACACGCAGAGCAAGCAGTCATTTTAATTATCAGTTAGTTGCGTCCACATGGCACATAACTTTGAGAGAGGACCAGCCCCTGCTCATAGTTTAACTTTAAGATCTTAAGATCACTCATAATTCATAACTTCAACTAAACTTCTCCTAAGTTTCATAACCATGAGTGTGTCCACACGGTCCCTATCAAACTTCAGGATAACTTCAAAGTTTAAAAACAGCGACCTGAACTTTAATTTAACAGACTACCATGTGAACCTTGCTATAGACAAGTTAAGGAGAAATCTCTGCACTGTTTGAGCAATGCAAATAAATTGCATGTTTGGAGTAATGTCATCTGATCAGTTTGGAAACGCACTGGCTTCGAATCCTAACAAATCAATAAAGTGCTCCCCTTTATTTGTCTACCATCACCCAATTTACATTCAATATCTAGAGCCAAACAAAGCCCTGGCATCACATGTCCTCAAAATTCTCTAAATTGAGCAAAGCAGAGCAGCCAGGAACATACAAACGCTCTTTACAAATATGGCTTATTTATCCCACACGCAAGGTATTAATCCTAAAAGGTCTTTAAGGGGGCGGGAAATCCATACTCGCCCTATATTGATTGCCTCGATATTGGGATCACAAATCTGTGCTCAAAAGTTCTGTCCGATGTCCGAACACATCAAAGCTTAGGTTAAGATTTGTGCAAATTAGGGACTATATTTATATATGGATATAAAGATTCTTTTCCATAGGGGCCTTTTATCATGATTGTTAGTCTACAGCATGTATAGTTTTTTCACTGATTTGAATTGACACACCCTCCCATTTTCAACATCTTATTTGATCTCATAATCATCAGTGATATAATGCGCAGACAATTGAAAGTACTGTCACTTACAGAAAAGCATGAAGATAAAACAAAGATGGAGAAAGAATAGGAGACATAGAAAAATATCAAAACTAATATAAGGAAATGACACAGAGACAAAGCAAAAGACATAAAGAAAACAAAGAACAAGAAAGGGGTAAAAGAGAAGAGAAATTAAATAAAGAAGACTAAGAAGAAGAAGAAGAAGAAGAAGAAGGGAGGAGGACAACAAAGAAAAAGAAGTAGAAGTAAAAGAAAAAGAAGCAGAAGAATGGAAACAATACCAATAATAAGATTAAGAACAACAAGAAGAGCAACAAGAAAAAGAAGAAAGAGGAGAGGGAAAATATAAAAATAAAGAACAAAAAAAATTATATTGTTAACCACAAGAAAAACAAGACCATGGATTGAAAAAATATTTCAAATCATCTCCCTCATTCACCACTTCACATGCACCCAGCAACATCCCCTTCTCTTTGACAGGGAAAAGTCAAGCCTGCAATAAATTGTCTTGCACGTGTCTTCTTTACAGAGATTAATTGATCTAGCTAGAGCCTACTCTACTACACAGCCTCCACAATTACTTCTATGTGTCCACACCAACCCTAATATTGCTCGTTTGGTCTGCGGTGGCACTCTCCTCGCTCCAATAAAATGGTCTGTTGATGTCAACGGTGATAAATACCTCTCGCTCTTGGAACCGATTGTTGAGAGTTTGAAGTACATTGTCATTTGGATGATGCAATTTATTTTCTGATTGTTTGAATTGTATCTGATTTTTGTGGTTTCTGTTTGGATTTGAGGATGTTACATCTCCTCAACCCACATACTTCATTTTTACACAACAAAGAAGGGTATTAACTCACATGTGACAGATTTTTTTTTTTTTTTTTTTTTTTATTCAATTTAAAATAATCCTCATCTCCTTTTCATCCTTTATCTTCTCTCTACATATACCTATCTTGATATCATAATTATTGTATATTTTGCTCATCTATTGATAACATGATTGCAACCATTTTTATAAAAAAAATCATCCCAAGGGCATTTCTAATGTAGTTTAATTTTAATTTATTTTTTATTTTGTATAATTTAGTTTAATATTTCGTGCAGGTCTGATGTCTTTGTAATATTTGTTGTTTTGTATTCATTTACATGTTTGTAATTTGTGTTATACTATTGCAGGGTCCCCGAGTATAACAGTGTTTTACTCACTGATGGGGTTACCCTGGGTAAATAAAACAAAATAAATAATTAAGTACATAAATATTGTATGTCCCGTAGAAATCGTGTTTTGATTACGTAATACACAATTGTCATTTTTTTAAAAACATTTCACTATGTTACGCACAAAACTATTGAAATTACCATTTTGCTTTTGGTTTGATTAAGTATTTGTCATGCACATCACATTCCTACTATAAATTGTCATATCTTGATTATTGATTATCATGTTTTACAACTTGCATTTAAGATAGACAAACGATCAATAATATTCTGTTCTTGAAGAGGAACAATGTCTCAATGCATTTCTAAAGTGCTCTAGAGATTTTGCCATTTTCGCCAAGCGCCCTTGGCAAAGCGTTTTCAATTTTTCAACAAGTAAACAAACAACCATTAGTACAAAGTTTCAGAAGAATCCATTAGATTCCAAGAAATCATATCTACAAGTTGTAAAACGGGTGAAAACAATCTTTCTATACCGGTATTGTAGGTATGAGCTATCCGAAGGACAAACAGCATACTTTCTACTTCACAAACATTAAACCACACCTATAAAAGTGATATTGCTACGTAGCAATTTGCGTTTCATGGAGCCATTTGCCTGTCTTTTGCAGAGTATTGTGTCAATGTCCGCCACCTCACCAATGCATTCGTCCCTTAGTAACCTCTCTTTTTCTCAATATCCATCTTGGAATGACTTTCCAATCATACATGTTCTACTTGAAATAGCAGCATCTCCCCCATTTTGAGATGGCTCTCTATTTCACCGTACTTGACAGAGTTTTTGGACCACTCTTCCAGAAAGAGCAAGCGGACATTTTACCTATAATTCATGTCTGTATTTACATGTACACACTGTGGAGCTAACTAAGCATGGCCCGATCTGTAACTCAAGCATGGCAGAGAGGGGAAGATCGAAAGACACTCATGACGATGATGACAATTACATCTGTTGGACGCACCTTGCAGAACTTGTGATATGTTCCACTTTACTCTACATGGTTTTAGCAAGTCGTAATTTCATAGAAATATTAAGCCAATTTTTAATTATTTCTTATAATGAGCGTAGCAATTGTACTGATTTGCAGTTGTGTGCTTGTCTTTCAAAATATCCTTAAAAATTAAAAAGAGAAATAAGTCATTTACATCAGATTTTGTTATCTATTAATGCATGGTAGTGTCTCAAGAATTTGAATATTTTTCCTGTAAAAGTAGCTGGTACAGAGTAAAGGCCAGGATAGGATAAGGACACAGAACAAGAGAGATAGAGAGAGAGAGTGAGATATAGAGAGAGAGAGGGAGGGAGGGAGGAAGGGAGGAAGGGATGGAGGGAGGGAGGGAGGAAGGGAAGGAGAGAGAGATAGAGAGAGGGAGAGCCAGAGAGAGAGAAAGAGAGAGGGAGAGAGGGGGAGATTAAGAAGAGATGGAGAAGAACATGGAAAGGAAGAGGAAATGAAGGAGAGAAGATTAAAAATAAGGTGATAGATAACGAGAGGGTGAGAGGCAACATGTGGAAGAGGTGTTATGGTCCAGTGGATATATCTCTGGACTGTGAACCAGGAGGTACTGGGTTCAAATCTCTGTCGCAGCACTAATGTCCTTTGGCAAGAAATTTTCCACAATAGCCACACTCTACCTAGGTAGGTTTAATGGGTACCTGGCAGGAATAAACTGCTTCAGCGCTGTAATGGCAGTCATTCTGAAGGCGGGGTAATAATAATGGAGCACCAGGAGTGGCAATGTGCCAGACATGAGCACTATACAAGACTCCACTATTGTTATTATTATTATAAAGAGTGGAGTAAGAGAGAGAAGGAAATAAAGGAAAGAAAGCAAAAAGTTGAGAGCTAAACAAATGGATGAAAAAGAGAAGAGAGAGGGATGTTAAAAAAAAGGGGGAAAGAAGAAGGGAAGAGAGGGAGACAGAAAGAAAGAGGGAAAAAGAGGAAGAAAGGAAGAGTGAAGGTGAAAACAGCAGCATAGATTCTACAAACAATGTAGAATACATTCCAATCTACAAAATGCTTTCTCCCTTTTTTTTAATTACTTCATTGTTTCTTCAGCAGAAGATATGCATACATTAATATTCTATACAACTTAAGATTTATCCTCTAGGAAATGAAAAATAAAATTCCCTACTTCACAGCTAAAAAGGCCTTTCTTATTTTGTGGAAATTCCTCTCTTTAACCAAACACTCATCTATCCATTTATGCCTCGTCCTTCATATCTGCAAGCATGCAATCAATTGTAAGCTGTAAAACAATTTCCACTCAAGTATTTATCCACCCACTTCAGATTGCTCGTCTCGCCGGACGGCTTGTTGTTTCAAAGCACCGTGTCGGGAGGTCTTGACATCACTCCGCAGCGCGAGTGTAAACAGTCGCAAATGAGTTTCGCTTTAGGATGTTTCCACTACGCCTCTCCACCCTCTTGACTCTGTAAGACCCCCGTAGATTAGGATTTACATAAGCCGAGATTTAGAAAAATACCATCGCCACGTTAACCCTATAGCCACTTCAGCTCCAGATTACCACTCCTGGGCATCAGTTTTTCATCGTAAACTACTCCGAGACAATTTTCCCGTCACATTTTAAGTTGCAAACTGATGCTGCGACTCAGGGATGCCCATCTTCCACCTTGTTTTTCCTTCTTAAATTACCAACTTCACTGTTTTGATGTGAGAAAGGATTTTAAACTTGAAATACAGCTTCATAACATACAAGACAAGAAATGGCAGGTGCGTTTCCATTATCTAATCTTTTAGTCCATCTTCCCACCCCTTTTGATTCACTTAGTTTTGAAAGTCATCATGAATATTATATTACTTTTTAACCTTTAATACTATTATATTGTAACCGGGCATAAATATAAATTAAAATTGTGAATTTATTCACTGGGAAGAAACACAACAAAGCATAAATTTGTTTCTATTTAAGGGAGGAAAAGTACAATTTTTGTGTTTAGAAAAATTAAGTGAAATTTGAAAGAGAGAGAGAGAGAGAGAGAGAGAGAGAGAGAGAGCTTAATGGTATCTAATTGATAGTAAAGTGATACAAAGATACAATAGCTGATAATTGATTTCTTACAATTTTAAAATATACAGTTTAGTTCTGGAAGTTCTGGAAGTTTTGTAAGTATCTGTTTTTCATACAAGGGATAAGTTTCCAAAATGCTTGGGTATCTGTGTCAATTTTAAAAGTACTCTTCTGAGGAATATATAAAAGAGAGCCAATTACATGAACATCATCCCTACAGCATACCTGTCATATGAAAAGCTACACTGGTTTTGTGGTAAAGACCAATGCATCACTTTACAAGACACTTAACAATGTTCACCACACAGTAACGGAACATAAAAGAAAATAATCAAGTGTTGACAGATAGAAGCTGTCACGCTGTCAAAATAGAACATTGTGGTTGAAGGACTTTTTTTTTTCTTTCTTCATCTAAAGCACTTTTGGGCGACATTGAATTTTGGATAACATTTCCCATTTCTTTTCTTTGTACAAAATGAGAATATGCTGTAAATAATAAAGGAAATTTGAAAACCAGTTAAGTAAAGATAATTGTAAACATGTGGTTAACATGAGGAACATGACATTTTTCTGGGACACTTTCAAAGTGAGGAAAAAAGGTTGGATAACACCACCTCCTTTGTTTACTACTCAGGGAGTTTTAGTTGAATTAAAGAAAGTTTAAAAACCACAGTTTTCTAACTTGCAAAGTTTTAGTGCTACAAAATAGAGGAATGGAGGTAAAGAAAGATATAACATTTTTGTTTTGTACCCATTAGATTAAAATGCCAGAATGAAGAGAAAAACCCCAAACCAAGCAAAATTCAAACTAAAAGGGAACAAAGCAGGATATAGGGTTCTGATTGAGTGACAGAAAAAAAGGGTTTTTCAAGGTTAAAGATAAAGTTGAGTTCTGGTCATGCGATTGCATTGTGAAAGAAACGGTGTGGAATAGATCAGAAAAGGTGGATCATCTAGCATATAAAAGTATTGGTGTGTACTACAAGGTAAAGGTAAAGGTAAAGTTACAAGCACTGTACACAGAAAGATGTATATGGGACTACACAAACATGTAGCATAAAATTCTGTCCCAATTTTTATGATGTTACATGTCATATTTAGAATATTAAAGCATTTGAAGAGCCATGCTTTTCAAGGAACATTTTTTATCTCATCTTCTTCCACACTTGCATAATACAATGATAACGCTCACAAATTATTTTTCACCTCTTCCCAGAATTCAACCATCTCTTTAAAAGAACATCAGTAAAACTGAAGCCAATCAATAATGATTACAGAATGAATTTTCTCTGAAATGCCTACATTAGAAGGGCATTAGGCTTGCTGTAAGACTATTTGTGAGGTTAATACTTTGCATTAGATCTTGTCAGTAATATACATGACAAACTAATTATCTTTAATATTTTCTTTAATTCATCTTATCCTCTTATATAAGAGAGAATATAGAAGCTCTACATTTGCTTTGATATCTTACATGATCCATGCTCTAGTTCAATTCGTCCTTGTTTTCACGAAGTGACGGTAGTGTGGAAAATCGTAATGCAAAGTGAATGCAATTTTTTTTCACTACCGTCACTTCGTGAAAACAGCAACGAATTGTATCACTCCACAGTGTAAACATACCCGTTATGTACAAGTTTTGGCTGCCGTATAATCCCCTAAATGTCAGAAGAGGATAGTGAGGAAGCAACTGTCAACACATGATGATATTCTCGTTTGGTGTATGCTTCATAAATGTTATTGCTTCTTGTATGATTGATATTATCCATTGCTGAGTGGATCCCATGACATCCGTCTCCACACTTCCATTTACTTTTCTTCCGGTGAGATTCCTCCCCCCCCCCCCTCCCATAAATAGAAATAAGAAATGAGATCAGATGGAAAATGATTACCAAAGCAGATCATGTTGATGTGTATGTTGTTTGAAGATAGGTGTGAATGCAATACAGCTGTTAAACCTAACTCCATAGCACCAATGCATGGATGACTTGATGAATGATAATGAAGCATAAATCACTAATCATCATGTTAGAATTAATGCTGATTTAGGTTTCATATAAGTCGCCGTAAGTTATAAGACAAAGCAGATCATCTTGATATGTTGTTTGAAGATACATTGTAGGTGTGAATGCGATACAGCTGTTAAACCAAACCCCATAGCACCACTGCATGGATGACTTGATGAATGATAATGAAGCATAAATCACTAATGATCATGTTAGAATTAATGATGATTTAGGTTTCATATAAGTCGCTGTAAGTTATAAGACAACCAAAAACCAATGCAATCAGTGAGTGTCATATGGAGTAAAGATTATTTGGAAGCCCCTGATTGGTTTCTGAGCTGTGCCTTTCAGTTTTCCCGATAATGTAAAGGTGTGTGCAGGGAGTGCTGCCTCACACACCCTTCTTGCGTGGGTGATATTATCATGGGTCTTCTTCCCCTCTTTAAATAAATGACAAGTCTCGGAGAGGAAGAGAGAGGCGGAGGGAGACAGAAAGAAAGAGGGGGGGAGAGAGAGAGAGATTGAGGGAGAGAGAGAAAAAAGGAAGAAAGAGAGAGAGAGAGAGAGAGAGAGAGAGAGAGAAGGGAAGAGGGAGAGAGAAAGAGAGAGAGAGAGAGAGAAAGAGAGAGAGAGAGAGAGAAAAGATGTCATGGAGAAGGAAAAGTTGTATAAAACACTACACTAACCAAATTGTAACGTTCACTAGACCGATCACTAAAAATATTCCTAACCCTAAATTAAACCCTAAATTTCATTCTATAACATGTGATAAATAAATCCCAGAACAATCAATGCCGAGCAAATATGAGATCACCAAAGGAATGCACAAACAAAGTCAATTTCCCTACAACAAACATTTACCCCCCCCCCCCCTCAAAAAAAAAAAGGATCCAGGTTATGCCACTCTCTATTCACCTGTATCTCACTCTTTCCCTTGGGTTAATATTAATCATGATGGTGAATGTCTCGATAGAACTAGGTCCATGAGCAATTAAATTAGGAAATTATTGAACCTGATGCTATTTATCTTTCATAAGCAAAGTTATAATTAGAGAGAGCACAATGGTGATTAAAACCACGTATAATTATGAAGAGCATATCACTATCCTTGGTAAATATTATCATTATCTTCCTTCTATCTCCCTTGCATCATCCAGGTATATGCATTCATAATAATAATAGGTGCTTCAGGCATCTGGAACAACATTCAGGAGTCTAAGGTAAGTCGTATCAACATTTTAAAACTTTTTATTTTACATGTAATCATTTTATTTTTAAATCTTACTTGTGAATTTGCATTAACTTTTATTAAATATTGTGTCTTTAAAGGATTTCATTATAGTGTCCTGATATTTGGTATCATCATTATTGCTATCAGAACAGAAACCACATATTCAAATGAATGTTATTTCATTTGTTAGTGGATATCTGTTATCTATTATCTTTCATTTTGTGTTTGAGTATCAAAATCATGGTTGTCAAAAAATGTGTCATGTAAAACTTCAGATTCTTTTGTCTTGCTCACAACTTGAATGCAAATGATAAATTTCCTAGAAAAACTTCAGTATGTGCATACCTGACTCTCTTTCAGTAAAAATATAACTAGGTTGAAGTTCTGAGGAAAGATTAGTTGCCTAAAGACAAAATAAAGTAATACTTGAAATATACGTCAGCAACCACGATTGTGGTTTCATCCCCTTGCATAGTCGTGACAAATATAAATCACACACAAGAACTACAAAACATTAACAAATCATGAAATTCATCCTGGACTGACTGCGGTCCACGGTGATTCAACGGCTTGGACAATATCAACAGGTCCTTCAACAGCTCCACCCCTCCTGGGACACTCGTAATTGAAAGGCCATATCGCATTAACCATTACTGACTTCAGCGGAGACAAAAACAAATCTTTCCCCGAATACAAATACTCATGACATCATGACAGCATGACTGCTGCGGTCCCCCTAAGCTCCTGGGAGATGCCGGGTAGGGAGCTCCGCTGGAAGCTAATACATATTACCAACAGCTCGCTTTCACCTTATGAGGGTTTTCGTCTTTTCGACAGGATATTGGAATTTTTAATGTCTTCTCTCTCTCTTTTTTAGTGGTTGGGAATACCTTTAACAGCATTATAAGTATTACCTGAGGGAGGAATTGGTATTAAGTTTAATCTTTGGAAGGATAGCGGAAGGCAGAGCAGACGGTCTGAAAGTATGTTGTCCTTTTAGTCTATTCCATCCATCTCTTTTATTCACTCATTTTTTATTGCACAATGCTATTATTTTCATCAAAGCACCAATGCAGGAGTCTATTTATTCAATGTGTTTGGGGGATTCTGAATGAAAACTTTTAACTATTATTCTGAATGTCAACCTGTATAGAAATGAAGAAATAGTTTGTATAAACCGTATGAAGAGTTTTGTGCCAACCATAAAGTGAGTAAATCTTATGCTTAGGAAGATAGTACCTAGCTGGATGTGTAATTTAAATTAACCCATCACCTGCAAGAAATCTGAATGGCTCCTATTCAGCTTAATGGAGTAAAGAATCCAACAACCAATGGGTTAAACACAGTATAGCTTGAAGAGCCTTGTAAAAGTAAACAGCCAAAACGTGAATAAACTTTTAAAAGTGCAAAGGCTTTTGACAATGGGTATGATTACTGCTTGCCTTGCAATGACAAGGAAAATCTATTTTCTTTCATCCTGTAATCAATGATGAAATAAAGTACAAAAACAGAAAAGTATGATGGGTAAAAATTGAGGCTTTAATTGGATGTTTCATACATCTAATGATAGTGATATTGGAAGGTTTTTATGTTATGGGGCGCAGGGGTTTATCATATTTGCTTAGAGACCGGAGAAGGTTGTTCCTAGCTTTCATGCATGATCAAGAAAGGTCTGTTTAAAATATTGTCCGTTTGGAGACTAATTGGCATCAAGTCGTATAATTTAACACAGAAGTAACATTGTTTTAGCAATGAACAGATGGTATGCAGCTATGAATAGGTGGTATGAAACTATCTTTAGTTCATTTGAAGTTCATCTACAGAAGGTATGAAATTCTCATAACTTTCAAAATACCCCTGGATGTTACCCTATAAAATACTTTAACACAGAGCTAACATTGTTTTCTAGCTCTGAATAGAAAATATAAAATTATCTAGGTTCGTGTACAGTCAAACCTGCTTTAGTGACCACCTGTCTAAAAAGACCACATTTTGTGTTTCCCTTGAAAATGTTTTTTCATTGAAACATGTACCAAAGGAACCTATACATAAATACCACCTGCCTATAAAGACTATTTCTTTTGTTGCCTCCCTTGGATGGTCTTTAAAGACAGGTTTCACTGTATTTGTATAATATAATGGACATCATTTTGTATTTGCAAGTTTTGTAAATTTTTACTGGAATGAGGAAAATAAATAAAATAAAATGTGAGGTTTATCTACAGAAGATATGAACATGGTATAACTTTCAAAATGCTCCTGAGTGTGACCCCAAAGAATACCTTTGGTCCAGAATGCTGTTTACACTCATTAATTCAACTGAACTCTTTATAATCTATTTGTGTA
>JAVYIG010000965.1:315000-317184 GCA_035222895.1 Strongylocentrotus droebachiensis
ACTTTGGGATTATTTCCCAAATCAGAAATAGCAGGCTATTTGGCAATCTCGAGATGATGAAGACGCGTCTAGTGTGAACTCTCCGGTCTGATAAAGTTACACGTTGTACTGCTCCTAGAAAAATGTTCTGCTGATAAACTGATGATTCCTGCCTCATTTGCCTAGTCTAATTCCTTCTCTCATAATGGGATAACATCATGTCACGGTCATGGTCGAATAAACAAAGCATCTCCACTGCCTGATTAACTCTAAACAGATGATGGTGGGGGATCTTGCCAACCTCGACCTCCTCAATGAATTTTGTGATCACTTCACATCAAAAGAAGATCAGTGAGATGTGGTGTCCTAGCAGATAAGTCATTAGGTCGTGGATCACATTGTTTGTGGTTTGAGTAGCAACAAAGTGCTATTAAATGTCCTTTGGTAAGGTGGTGGTGGTTATTTTACCTGACTGCTAATGAGGATTAATGCCTTACCAAAGGGCACTATAGTGCATTGCCTTGGTTTCGAACCCGGTCCCCGGATTACGAGACCACTATTCTACCGACTGAGCTATTGCCCCTCCTCGAGGCATTAGGCAACATTTACCACTCTCCACCCAGGTGTAGTAAATAGGTGCCTGGTAGGAATTTCTTCCTGAAATGCTTGACTGCATTCGGGCAGTCGGTCTACAACTAGGATTTTCTATTATTCAATTTCTCGAATGCAGAAGTGTTTATGGGGCTAAATTTTCTAGTGCTTATAATACATCCACAGGGGCATCCAAATATATCAACATTTTAAAGAATTACTATCCATCCAATTTTCAAAATTTCCCAAACTTTGCTATACCTTTTTCCCATGACTTGATTTAATACATTTATCAACTTCCTCTTCAATCGTTACTGATTCCATCTAAATTCTAATCACATTCTCCCCTGTTTATTCAAAAGAGAAATATACATGGAATGTGCAATGGAGTAGTTTGGACATTAAGAAGTCTGAGGCGTACCACATAGGTAACAAAAAAATAACAATCAGAGAACAAGAGGGAAAGTAAGATTTCAAATACAGAATCTAAAAGATTATAAACATCAAAGTGAGATAGCTGAATGAAATGTAAATAGTCCATGTATTTATGCTTTTTTCCAGACTGCATCTTGCTAGTGATAATCATCTTTCACATATCTTTAGATCTTAGCTATTCATGGCAGCCATGCACCGGATATCCTAATTCAAACACGTGTCCATGCACGCTCCTGTTAAGATCTGCACAAGGAAAGATTAAATAGGATTGGCTACATGTGTTTCTTGAGTTGTTAAAGCCACAGGCTTATTGTGCCTATATATATATTTCTACACTACCTAATGCAGTTTTAAGAAAAAAGTGACAAGATAAATTTCCTGGAGGAAAGACAATTTTCTTGGAGCAGAATAGTTGAAGATAAAGAGAGAAAATGGGGAAGGTTTGATAGGAAAACTCTAACTGAGGTGCGTCTTCATTATCTCAAGATTGCCAAATAGCCTGCTATTTCTGATTTGGGAAATAATCCCGAAGTTACAAATCGAGTCTACATCAGCTCAAGATTCGACCTCAAGACTTGAAACTCGACCTTGAGAAATTAGCTCAGATATTTTGCTCAGCGTTAGCGCATAGTGCGAGTCTTCGGTCTGGTGGTGAAGACGCACAGGACTAATAGCTGGATATTTTGCCAAATTTTGCAAACTATCCCAAGATATCTTGGGATGACAATCCCGACCAAATATCCCGCTAATTGCTACTTCGGTCTGATGAAGACGCAAATTAGCTGGATAGTTTGCGATCGGGATAGTTCAAATAGCTGGATATTTGGCAATCTCGAGAAGATAAATGGAGAAGAAAAAAAAGATGAATGAAGTAAAATATAAACAAGATAAAAGTAAAAATAAACAAGATAAAAGGAGAAAATAAAGAATAACATAGGGAAAGATGGAAAGGAATGATAAAAGTAGGTATAGTGAAGACAGGCCTCTGGAGATGGAGGGGGGAGAGGAGGGGGCTCAGGGCATCTCATCTTTCCCATTCAAGGTCAGGTTGCGTCTTATCTTGTCAGTTTCCTGTTCCAAGGCATGGTGGCCTCCTCTAGGGGGATGACGGCTGAATGACATTGTCAAGACCACGACATCTGTTTGAAGCCAGAAGGACGTTCACTCATATACTCTAAC
>JAVYIG010000965.1:317384-409640 GCA_035222895.1 Strongylocentrotus droebachiensis
CATGTAATCATTTTATTTTTAAATCTTACTTGTGAATTTGCATTACTTTTATTAAATATTGTGTCTTAAAGGATTTCATATAGTGTCCTGATATTTGGTATCATCATTATTGCTATCAGAACAGAAACCACATATTCAAATGAATGTTATTTCATTTGTTAGTGGATATCTGTTATCTATTATCTTTCATTTGTGTTTGAGTATCAAAATCATGGTTGTCAAAAAATGTGTCATGTAAAACTTCAGATTCTTTTGTCTTGCTCACAACTTGAATGCAAATGATAAATTTCCTAGAAAAACTTCAGTATGTGCATACCTGACTCTCTTTCAGTAAAAATATAACTAGGTTGAAGTTCTGAGGAAAGATTAGTTGCCTAAAGACAAAATAAGTAATACTTGAAATATACGTCAGCAACCACGATTGTGGTTTCATCCCCTTGCATAGTCGTGACAAATATAAATCACACACAAGAACTACAAAACATTAACAAATCATGAAATTCATCCTGGACTGACTGCGGTCCACGGTGATTCAACGGCTTGGACAATATCAACAGGTCCTTCAACAGCTCCACCCCTCCTGGGACACTCAGTAATTGAAAGGCCATATCGCATTAACCATTACTGACTTCAGCGGAGACACAAAACAAATCTTTCCCGAATACAAATACTCATGACATCATGACAGCATGACTGCTGCGGTCCCCCTAAGCTCCTGGGAGATGCCGGGTAGGGAGCTCGCTGGAAGCTAATACATATTACCAACAGCTCGCTTTCACCTTATGAGGGTTTTCGTCTTTTCGACAGGATATTGGAATTTTTAATGTCTTCTCTCTCTCTTTTTTAGTGGTTGGGAATACCTTTAACAGCATTATAAGTATTACCTGAGGGAGGAATTGGTATTAAGTTTAATCTTTGGAAGGATAGCGGAAGGCAGAGCAGACGGTCTGAAAGTATGTTGTCCTTTTAGTCTATTCCATCCATCTCTTTTATTCACTCATTTTTTATTGCACAATGCTATTATTTTCATCAAAGCACCAATGCAGGAGTCTATTTATTCAATGTGTTTGGGGGATTCTGAATGAAAACTTTTAACTATTATTCTGAATGTCAACCTGTATAGAAATGAAGAAATAGTTTGTATAAACCGGTATGAAGAGTTTTGTGCCAACCATAAAGTGAGTAAATCTTATGCTTAGGAAGATAGTACCTAGCTGGATGTGTAATTTAAATTAACCCATCACCTGCAAGAAATCTGAATGGCTCCTATTCAGCTTAATGGAGTAAAGAATCCAACAACCAATGGGTTAAACACAGTATAGCTTGAAGAGCCTTGTAAAAGTAACAGCCAAAACGTGAATAAACTTTTAAAAGTGCAAAGGCTTTTGACAATGGGTATGATTACTGCTTGCCTTGCAATGACAAGGAAAATCTATTTTCTTTCATCCTGTAATCAATGATGAAATAAAGTACAAAAACAGAAAAGTATGATGGGTAAAAATTGAGGCTTTAATTGGATGTTTCATACATCTAATGATAGTGATATTGGAAGGTTTTTATGTATGGGGCGCAGGGGTTTATCATATTGCTTAGAGACCGGAGAAGGTTGTTTCCTAGCTTTCATGCATGATCAAGAAAGGTCTGTTTAAAATATTGTCCGTTTGGAGACTAATTGGCATCAAGTCGTATAATTTAACACAGAAGTAACATTGTTTTAGCAATGAACAGATGGTATGCAGCTATGAATAGGTGGTATGAAACTATCTTTAGTTCATTTGAAGTTCATCTACAGAAGGTATGAAATTCTCATAACTTTCAAATACCCCTGGATGTTACCCTATAAAATACTTTAACACAGAGCTAACATTGTTTTCTAGCTCTGAATAGAAAATATTAAAATTATCTAGGTTCGTGTACAGTCAAACCTGCTTAGTGACCACCTGTCTAAAAAGACCAACATTTTGTGTTTCCCTTGAAAATGTTTTTTCATTGAAACATGTACCAAAGGAACCTATACATAAATACCACCTGCCTATAAAGACTATTTCTTTTGTTGCCTCCCTTGGATGGTCTTTAAAGACAGGTTTCACTGTATTTGTATAATATAATGGACATCATTTTGTATTTGCAAGTTTGTAAATTTTTACTGGAATGAGGAAAATAAATAAAATAAAATGTGAGGTTTATCTACAGAAGATATGAACATGGTATAACTTTCAAAATGCTCCTGAGTGTGACCCCAAAGAATACCTTTGGTCCAGAATGCTGTTTACACTCATTAATTCAACTGAACTCTTTATAATCTATTTGTGTAAGAAAACTGTACAAAAGCTATAAAACATTTCAGAAGTCCTCAAAAGTTACCACCCCCCCCCCCCCCCCAAAAAAAAAAAAAGAAGAAAAAAAAAAGAAAAAAAAAGAAGATAACTTTCCAATTTAATGTACATAAAAGCAATTTGTTTGACATGTATAAATTATATACTTTGAGAGTCTAAGAAAAAAATGTTGATCCCAATTGATGACTTTGTATTGATACCGCTATGTTGCTAAGACTGAGACTATGGTAGCCTACAAGCTAAAATCTTCTGGGTCAAAGTACCATGTCTAACACACTTCTCGCTCAAAAACAAAATGCAAGCAGTTAGTTTATATAAGGTCACATTTTTATGATGATATAACTAGCATCAAACATCTCATAACGAAACCTGATTTACAAGACACAAGTCCTTCATCAAGCCTTAATGCAACTATCCTTCAAAAAAGATACGTTCTTGTATTAAAGCACAATGTAGCAACTTGAATGGACCTTCCTTGCATCTGCAATAACACGAATGATGATCAATACAGCCTCAATTAAGCATAGCGAGGTACTCCCCATTAAAACAAAATGTCATGGAAAAATAAAAAGCATTCTTTTTTTAAGTGCAAACAAATGGAAAGTGGGGTATGTTAGTAAAAGTGCTGCATACAAAAACAGCTACAAAAAAGGCCTGAAGGTTCTCACTTATCCGTGAGTTTTAAGATACAGAATTGTGAAGGGCACTGCTGTGATATAATTTTATAACAGCATTTTTTCTCTTCTTCAGCTTCTATATCAATAAGGCTTGAACTTAACATTGTACAGGTAGCCGTACACTGCTATAAAAAAAAGGCTTTGAGTTTTAAATAGAAAAATTAATGTCAAAACAATTGTAATATCTTCAGATCTTTGTCATAAAAAGAAAGCAGTTATATTCCATATTATTCATTGAAATTATTTTTATAGAACAATAATTGGTGTTTCCATCAAATGAATTCTATCAACTTTGTAGTCGAAGAAAAATCATCAGACATATTTCTTCATCCCCATCCCAGAATATCCTATTTAAATTCTGAAGCATCAAAAGGATTTGCAAACGATTTATAAAGTAATGAACAAGACAAGCTTATTGTCTACAAAAAAAAAAAAAAAAAAAGAAGACTGAATTATCTTTGTCAAAATCATATGATTCGAAACAAGAGAAAGAAATATCTTGCAAGATTAGCTAAATCTGCTCGATTTAGATGTTTTGAACAAAAGAAAAAAGAAAATAACATAGAAAAAACAACACAGGGTTATTGACTGCATACAAACAAATCAAAATTAAATAATACAGAAGAAAACAAAACAAACAAAAATGAACATGTATGCATCGCTTTATTACAAAGGGGCCTGGGAGGCCTAAAAGTGAAACACAATGGAATAAAATACGAAGATACTGGGGAGGGGGGGGGGGGTATTAAGGGACCACCCTGGATGTGCTATTGGGAGGCAAGGAGCAAAGTGTTTTCTGATCGATAGGAAATGAAAATTCTCTGCGGCACCCATCACATGATGGTATCATTAGCGTGTGTGACTAACATGATGAACATGCATGTGATACCGGCATTCTCAGAGAGACGAAGAAGAGAAGGAGAGAAGAGAGAAGGAGAGGACAGATAGAGGAAAGGGAGAGAGAAAGAGAAAGGATAGAGAGAGAGGAGAGGGAAGATAGAGGAAAGGGAGAGAGAAAAAGAAGAGGAAAGAGAGAGAGAGAGAAGGAGAGGGAAGATAGAGGAAAGAGGGGAAGATAGAGGAAAGAGGGGAAGATAGAGGAAAGAGAGAGAGAGAGAGAGGAGAGAGAGAAGAAAGAGAGAGAGAGAGAGAAGGAGAGGGAAGATAGGGAAAGAGGGGAAGATAGAGGAAAGAGAGAGAGAGAAGGAGAGGGAAGATAGAGGAAAGAGAGAGAAAATGCGAGGAAGATAGAGGAAGGAAGGAGAGATGGATGAAAGAGAGGGGGCAGATTGGGGGAAATTGGAAAGAAAGAAGAGGGAGTAAGAGTGGCAAATATAACAAGGATGACAGGAGAAAGAAAATAGAATAAAGATAACAAGGTAAAACAAAGAAGAGAAAAGATGACAGAGAGAGAGAGAGAGAGAGAGAGAGAAAGATAAATAAAAAAAGAGAGATAAATGGGGGAAAAGATACAGACTGATAGTAGAGATAAACACAAAATAAAAGAAAATTGAGAAGGGAGTCAACAGAGAGAGACAGAGATGGTGAGAAAGAGACAGAATAAACAACTATAAGATGGGGAGAAAAGGAGAAATAGAGGCAATCAAAAGAATTAGAGCAAGAAGAGAGAGTGAGAGGAGAGAGAGAGAGAGAGAGAGAGAGAGATGATGAGAAATAGACAGAATAAACAACTATAGGATAGGGAGAAAAGGAGAAATAGATAGACAGAGATGCAATCAGAAAAAAAAGCACAAGACAGAGAGAGAGGGGGAAGGGAGAGAGAGAGAGAGAGAGAGAGAGAGAGAGAGAGAGAGAGAGAGAGGGGAGGGGGGGGGGGAGAGCGAGAGAGTTAAAAAGGGGGAAATAGAAAGAAAGAAAGAGAGACAAATCATTACAAGGGATGATGGAGCAGACAGAGAAGTAATTAAGATAGACACCCTGAGGATATATAATGACATAGGCCAGTAGAAGGTCAGGAAAGAAATCTAATCAAATACAATATAACAAACTCAAGTGCCAAAATAAATTTAATAAACAAAGCACTAGTACTAGTTCAAACTTTGTGTCTGAAAACTAGAAAGTGAAGATGACAATAAACGAGAAATGAAATAGAAAGAGGGGGACGTTTTATTCAAATTTACAGCAAATTGATGGAGGAAAAAGTGCACATGCTGGCACTCTATAAAAAAAAAGAAGATAGAAAGGTTGTAATGAATGCACTGTTGCGTATAAACAAAGATGGAAAATCAACAAAGTAGAGAAGTGAATTTGTATCTAACAAGATGCTTTAAAGAATAATCTATCTAATACTTTATTCAATAACTATTCTTTAATGATGTTGTGTCTTTATGAATACTTGTTCTTTCAGTCTCTTTGAGGCTTTTATTAGAAGTAAGTTATATGTAGTATAGGCAATCTCTGTCATTCTCTTTAGTTTTTCTCTCCCCCTCCCCCTCCCCCCCCCCCCCCCCCCCCCCCCACACAAAAAAAATCTTCCTCTCTTACGCTCTCTCTCTCTCTCTCTCTCTCTCTCTTCTCCCTCCCTCTTTTTCATCACTTTGATCTTAATTTTCTCTTATTTTCTCTTCACATCTCTCCTGCTCTCTCCTTCTTCCTCTAAATCTCACCCGCCCTCTTCCTCTTAAAACCCTACATGGTATATTCCAGCTGATACGTGATCAATTCACATTGGAGTAAGTTTCTCTCAACAGATGGCATGTTTTAAGGATTCAAACAGTAGCACGCCTTGATGTGAACGCTCCTGTTTGATGAAGTTACAAGCTGTAATTACTCCGAGAAAATGTTCTGTTGACAAACTGATGAATGCTGCCTCATTGGGCCTACCTAATTCCATTCCTTAACGTAATAACATTATGTTTTCAAGGTTGGATACATAAAGCTGTGGTACCTTCCAATTAAAAGGGTGTTAGGTTATTCCATTAATACTTTGAATGAACTTTTTCCTGACGTTCATGAACAGTACAAGTGTTAACCGCCATTGTTATTACATATCCATGCACAACACAGAAAATGCATTATTAGTAACACAATATTATGGCCTAATGTGAAAATAGAAGATGAGGTTACAACCTGCATGTACTTTACATAACAGAATGTTGCGTTTATAAATTGATCAATGCTTCCAAATTATAACTTAATGGGAGCATAGCAATAAGATGAAGTTACAGGCGATACTATGAATTAAAGAGAAAGTTTACCCTTATAAATCATATACAGATCTAGTCGGTTCTAATAACATTTGTTTTGTTTTTAATTGTACAGAAAAAATGGAAGAGAAGTTCACAGGGTATTTATCAGAGTTGCCAATTTGTGTTTGATCAATTGTAATTTGTTCACATTTTAATTTTGTTACACCCTAAAGTTCTTTATCTTTAGTTCGCTTTAATACAAACTATCTTATCATCATAATAAAAGTATCAAAGCATCATAATACAAGTTGTACTCAAATCTAAAAGAGAACACTTTGTTGAAAAACTGAATAATGCTGTTGAATCATATAATAATAATAGTTGGGTTCTTGTATAGCGCTCAGACTTGACACTCCTGGCGCTCCTGATTATTACCCTTGCATTAGCTCGGCTGCCAATACGGCGCTCTATCATTTCAAGGAATTATTCCTGCCAGGTACCCATTTACATCACCTGGTTGAGTGTGGCAAATGTAGATCAATAATTACCAAAGGACATGAGTGCCGCGGCGGGACTCGAACCGCGGACCTTGTGATCGACAGTCCGGTGACATATCCACTCGACCATGACACCTCTACAACTATATCATGATTAATGTGAAGACGTCTGTAGATGTTTAGTAGATGTTCTGTGCTACATAAGACAATGTTTTGTTGATAAATCAATCAGTGCTGTCATATCATGTGAACATAACGATAAGATAAAAATTGAAATTTTACAAACATTTTCAGAGGATGTGATAAACTGATCGCATATCATGACTCAGTAAGCCCGTCTTCACTATCTCGAGATATCCAGCTATTTAAACTATCCCGATCGAAACTATCCAGCTAATTTGCGTCCTCATTAGACCGAAGTAGCAAATTAGCTGGATAGTTGGTCGGGATAATTATCCCAAGATATCTTGGGATAGTTTGCAAAATATCCCACTATTTGGCAAAATATCCAGCTATTTGTCCCGTGCGTCTTCACTAGACCGAAGTTTCGCAATACGCGCTAACGCTGAGCAAAATATCTTGAGCTAATTTCTCAGGTCGAGTTTCAAGTTTCGAGGTCGATCTCGAGATAGTGAAGACGCGATTTGTAACTTTGGGATTATTTCCCAAATCAGAAATAGCAGGCTATTTGGCAATCTCGAGATGATGAAGACGCGTCTAGTGTGAACTCTCCGGTCTGATAAAGTTACACGTTGTACTGCTCCTAGAAAAATGTTCTGCTGATAAACTGATGATTCCTGCCTCATTTGCCTAGTCTAATTCCTTCTCTCATAATGGGATAACATCATGTCACGGTCATGGTCGAATAAACAAAGCATCTCCACTGCCTGATTAACTCTAAACAGATGATGGTGGGGGATCTTGCCAACCTCGACCTCCTCAATGAATTTTGTGATCACTTCACATCAAAAGAAGATCAGTGAGATGTGGTGTCCTAGCAGATAAGTCATTAGGTCGTGGATCACATTGTTTGTGGTTTTGAGTAGCAACAAAGTGCTATTAAATGTCCTTTGGTAAGGTGGTGGTGGTTATTTTACCTGACTGCTAATGAGGATTAATGCCTACCAAAGGGCACTATAGTGCATTGCCTTGGTTTCGAACCCGGTCCCCGGATTACGAGACCACTATTCTACCGACTGAGCTATTGCCCCTCCTCGAGGCATTAGGCAACATTTACCACTCTCCACCCAGGTGTAGTAAATAGGTGCCTGGTAGGAATTTCTTCCTGAAATGCTTGACTGCATTCGGCAGTCGGTCTACAACTAGGATTTTCTATTATTCAATTTCTCGAATGCAGAAGTGTTTATGGGGCTAAATTTTCTAGTGCTTATAATACATCCACAGGGGCATCCAAATATATCAACATTTTAAAGAATTACTATCCATCCAATTTTCAAAATTTCCCAAACTTTGCTATACCTTTTTTCCCATGACTTGATTTAATACATTTATCAACTTCCTCTTCAATCGTTACTGATTCCATCTAAATTCTAATCACATTCTCCCCTGTTTATTCAAAAGAGAAATATACATGGAATGTGCAATGGAGTAGTTTGGACATTAAGAAGTCTGAGGCGTACCACATAGGTAACAAAAAATAACAATCAGAGAACAAGAGGGAAAGTAAGATTTCAAATACAGAATCTAAAAGATTATAAAACATCAAAGTGAGATAGCTGAATGAAATGTAAATAGTCCATGTATTTATGCTTTTTTCCAGACTGCATCTTGCTAGTGATAATCATCTTTCACATATCTTAGATCTTAGCTATTCATGGCAGCCATGCACCGGATATCCTAATTCAAACACGTGTCCATGCACGCTCCTGTTAAGATCTGCACAAGGAAAGATTAAATAGGATTGGCTACATGTGTTTCTTGAGTTGTTAAAGCCACAGGCTTATTGTGCCTATATATATATTTCTACACTACCTAATGCAGTTTAAGAAAAAGTGACAAGATAAATTTCCTGAGGAAAGACAATTTTCTTGGAGCAGAATAGTTGAAGATAAAGAGAGAAAATGGGGAAGGTTTGATAGGAAAACTCTAACTGAGGTGCGTCTTCATTATCTCAAGATTGCCAAATAGCCTGCTATTTCTGATTTGGGAAATAATCCCGAAGTTACAAATCGAGTCTACATCAGCTCAAGATTCGACCTCAAGACTTGAAACTCGACCTTGAGAAATTAGCTCAGATATTTTGCTCAGCGTTAGCGCATAGTGCGAGTCTTCGGTCTGGTGGTGAAGACGCACAGGGACTAATAGCTGGATATTTTGCCAAATTTTGCAAACTATCCCAAGATATCTTGGATGACAATCCCGACCAAATATCCCGCTAATTGCTACTTCGGTCTGATGAAGACGCAAATTAGCTGGATAGTTTGCGATCGGGATAGTTCAAATAGCTGGATATTTGGCAATCTCGAGAAGATAAATGGAGAAGAAAAAAAAGATGAATGAAGTAAAATATAAACAAGATAAAAGTAAAAAATAAACAAGGATAAAAGGAGAAAATAAAGAATAACATAGGGAAAGATGGAAAGGAATGATAAAAGTAGGTATAGTGAGACAGGCCTCTGGAGATGGAGGGGGAGAGGAGGGTGCTCAGGGCATCTCAATCTTTCCCATTCAAGGTCAGGTTGCGTCTTATCTGGTCAGTTTCCTGTTCCAAGGCATGGTGGCCTCCTCTAGGGGGATGACGGCTGAATGACATTGTCAAGACCCACGACATCTGTTTGAAGCCAGAAGGACGTTCACTCATATACTCTAACACAGAGTTAATGCCTTACTGCCTCTGAACAGTCGATGTAGCTTCAAACCAACTTGCTAAAAGCAGACGTAGTCAAAAACGGAAGCTTGATAGAACTTTATCTTAAAATAGACTTCTTGATTTTGTCTTTGGGTTTGAAGGAAGGCATGTGTACCAGAAATCTTGCACAGGATTCAGAGGAGTCATCCTAGATCATTTTGAGGGATGAAGATACCAAATTTACAAACCAGTTGACTGAAACTGTTCATAGAGCACTCGCCCCTCCCCCCCCCCCCCCCCCCACCCCCCCCCCAACAAAAAAAAAGAAAAGAAAGAGGGATAGCAAGATTCCTTAGAGTTCCAAATTGCATACAAGAACTAAAAGTTTCTAAGATATGATCTGATTTGGGATAAGACATTTTTAAATGGGGGGGGGGGGGGGGAGGGGGGGGGGGGGAGGGTGTCAAATTTCCTCCCTCCGGTGAAACATCTGATAACATGTTATAATGTTGACTGATTCTATAAAATGAATATAGGTTACAAAACTTAAATGACATAACCTCAACATTAAGCATGACCATCAATACATGCATGTCCATATCTACTAAAAAAAATCACCTAGCTGATATGATGAACACATGGGGAGGGGCTCTATTGCTGCTATATTTGTATGTTGAGAGCCAATGTGTATTGTCAGCAATTTCACAGGCCACCATTTCCAGCCATATATCAACTAACTAAAAAAAAAAATCCCTAGATAATTAAAAATATAGATATATAATTCAGGTGACAAAAAGCCTTGACATAAAAGAGAGGAGAAAAAAAACATCTGACTTCACCTACAGTTTAAGGGACAGGGCCTGTAGGCTCATCATTCACAGGTCACCATCTCCCCGTCAGAAATTAACTGCACTTAAGTCGACCCATGCCTACAACAATAAATAAATAAACAAGCAATAAATAATTCAACTGAATCGTAAGGTATTAGTAATATTTTATTTTATTTTGTTGATTTTAAGCTATTGAACATGTTAAATTATTATACCGAGTTAGACAATACCACCTGTGCGCTTAGAAACGCCTGTATAAAGCGCCCTCATGAATGTGATTATTATTTTTATAAGAAAAAAATAGAAGGAAATCCTCCCTAAGCTTCAAAAAAATTTATTTCGATGATATTCATATTTACCACACTTGGGAATCTATTCTCATGGCTTATCCCTGCATCAAAAGGAAATCTATAAGCAAATCCCACCCTGAAGCGACAGAGACAAGGCTTAGGATATTAGGCCCTAACGGATTTACTTTAATAATATATTATCTGTTAAAAGCAGTAAATCTGAGTGAAGTATATGAGTTACAGCCCTTCTGGCACTCTGAAGACGAGGGTTTTTTTTCTCCGCTTTGTTAACCACTTTTTCTTTATACTCTATGTTCAATTATAATAATATACATTTATAATGCGCCATGTCTGTCGAAAATGACACTCCTAGTAGCACAATTGCTGCGCATTAACACTGCAAGCAAAATTTGTCAACTTTTTTCACATTCCGCTGTTCTTCGGTACCGGCAAACACAACGAAACCCGGAATAAAAAAAAGATCAAATGGGTATTGTCAACATCCTTCTGGCTCTAAATGGATGGTATTATCCAAAGAGTCAAAAGGGCATTATATAAATAAGATTTTACAATGAGTCAACATCCTCTTGGCTTTAAACAGATGAGATAATCCTAATCTTGACTTGCTGTCAACTCTTTCTAACAACTATACATGTAGTACTGTACAACTGAATATCCCTTCCCCACTCTTGAAGTAAACATTTTATCAAAAAAGTGTATATTTTGCAATATCAGTTGAGCAAAAAAACTGTTTTCTTCAATATTTTGATTTTCCATTCAAGTGATGTTCATTCATTTTTACATTTTCCTGCAATGTGATTTAGGCCATGCCTCCCCAAAGCGTAGACACACATGGATAATTGTAAATCTATTTAGTATTTGCCTCATCTTGGTGACTGCATGGTATGCTGAGAATTCGATGTAAATTTAATTCTTTCTTGAGGCATCTACAATGTTCTTTTTCCTGCTCACCTACAATCAAATGAGTATCACTTTACCTTTCTAAGACTGGAAGGATTATTTTACTTTCACAGTTTCTTTAAGAGAGAAGACCTTTAGGTAAAATATAATCTTAAAGAAAGACAACGGTGTATTCAGCAAAGAATTTGTTTACATTTTGTGAAGTATGTATCTTCCTTGCATAAGATCATTGAACTTTTTATTTTTAGGAAAAAAAATATTAAAGGTATTAAAAAGTTTTGGGAAATTTTGAAAAATGGGTGGATAGTGATTCTTTACAATTTTGATATATTTGGATGCCCCTGTGGATGTATTAAAAACACCAAAAATTTTAGCCCCTAAAACACTTCTGCTTCCGAGAAAAATTGAATATAAAGATTTACCGGTGCTCCCGGTAAATTTTGATAAATTTCAAATAGCTCCTACGGCCGTACAATGGTAACTGCGACCATGAAAATCTCAGAGTATGTAGTTGTGGTATATAATTTCCGAACGAGAATAGCTAATCGGTCGATTTTAGTCAATAAACATTGTTTTATAGCTTAATTAATATCTTGACCGTTGAGAGGGAGCTATTCGACATAAAGTGTTTATTATTTACAATTTCATAACTTTAGAGTCGATTGAGACAGGGACAACGATCACTGAATATTGTAGGATCGTATATATGCTTCCAATATGTTCATTTGAACCAAATTCATGACCCCATACCAAAACTTTGTATTACCTTTATGTAAAATGTGTTTTCACATTCACATTGAAGTATCAAAAGAGATTTGAGGGAAACTTTTTAAGACGAGGGACTTGGTAATGAGGATAAATGCCTTACCAAAGAGCACTAGCGCATTGACTTGGTGATGAACCCACATCCTTCGGGTTACAAGACCAATTCTCTACCACTGAGCCATCTTATTCTATAAGAAAGGTACATGACATCATGTATCAATGAAGGCAACACGGCAGGATAATTTAGAGCTAGCTTACTCTCACGTCAATTAGAAGAAAGTATTTTCCTACGATATGTTCAAGAGGATTTGTCAAAGATGCCTGCCTTGTATACCCAAAATGTGGAAAATTTTCTCAAAGGTAAAGAGAATGAATGTGAGAATCGATGTTAAGTACATGTACACCCTATTCTAAATACAGAGAAAGGTATCATATACAATGGAGACAACAAATCCAGAAAACTCAGAGCAAGATTAGAGTTTGGATCAACAGAACTAGAGAATGGAAGGATTTGACTGTGGGAGTACATGGATTTGATGGCCTTTGGCGTTACTATCTAGGGATAGAGAGAGAGGAAATGTCACAGCATTTGTAGGTCAATCCACCGGGGAGAGAATCCTTTGGATTAGTTTGTTTTGTAAGCATGTCCTTGCGAGTTTGGCTAAAGGTGAGAAAGTAATTACGCATGGGGTGACTCCAATTGACCGTGACCACGGCTCTTTGCGCCTCATTCATCCCCCGAAAGCCAGATCCGATCTCTATTTACCCGCCACAAATCCCACGGATACGTGCATTGTCTTGAGATAAATCAACGCTTGGTAATAGAATTGCTGAAACTCCCTTTACATCTTGCTCTCTTTCTCGCTTCCTGTTTGTTTCCTTTTTTATCACTGGCTTCGACTTGTTCCCTTTTTCTCCATACATATCTCCTGTTTTCATCTCCTTTCCGATAATCTATTGAACTTTTTATAGACAAATCTATCTCCATATTAATATCTATACATGTATATATACCTCAGGATTTTCTTTTTTCTCCCTAAAATTGAGCCAAAACTGAATGGGAACAGCTTAGAGCAAGAAGATTGAGTACCCAATTAATATTGATAAATCCCAAATTCATAACTGAATTGAAATCTTTGATGCTCCTATTCTTTTGATCACTTCCCGTTTGTCTTTCTTCTATTTTCATCATCTATCTGTCTTTCTTTATCTAGCGCCCACTGACAGATTCTCGCTCTCTCTCTCCCCTATTTCTCTCTCCCTCTCTCTCTCTCTCTCTCTTTCTCTCTCTCTATCTTTCTCTCCCTCTGTTTCACTTTATCCCACTCTCTCTCTATATATTTATATTATGTAAATAGCATGTATCTGTGATAATATATATCACTGATTTAATTAGAACCTGGAGAAATTCCTTATATTCATTCTCTCCACTGCTTTCAATTTCTGTGTAATTTATTTATGGCATCTTCCCTTATCTTTCAATCCTTTTTACATCCTTTTTATCCTTTTATCTGTAGTGGCACGGTTTATTAGAACAAGTGCAAAATGCTAGCTCGAGAGCTAAATTACATTGCAAGTTTTGCAAACTCAGATTTATAAAAACATTTCAACAAAACAAGTACAAATAATACACAGTAAAATAGATTACAACTTATTACATATTCCATACTTACAAACAATTTGAAGTTACAAATATTCATCATTATTATTCTTTTTAGTAATAATTAAGTCAGGAATATTCATATTTCAAATACTGATGATTTGTTTGATTTCAAACCATAATATACTGCAAATTAATTGATTGATTGATTGATTTTTATTCGCCAAGCTTCCAACATACAACAATATACAATAATAAAAGATCAAAATTAAGTCTGCTTAAATAAGATAACCCACGAAAGCTTGCCGGAGAGCTTATTTCCAGTGGGGTCCCTCACTCTTACAGTTTTCATACTTATGACGTTATGATTAAGAACTGATGATGCAATCATCACCGCAAATCATGCTACTTTTCATATTTGTAGTTCGCAGCTAGAGCATATTATGATACATAAACATGCAATACATACGTACATTTTGTTTCCATGGTTCGCATATACCGGGTTGTGCCTTCCCCCAAAGTAGGTCAAGAAGGTGTTGAGAAGTCAGGACTGAATAGGCATGTCCTCATCAGCTCGAGTTTGCCAAATAACCCGCTATTTTCAGACAAACTAGCTCGAACAAGCGCAAATAGCGGGATATATTTCAAAACAAGACAAAGATTTCTTGGGATATTTTCCTGACCAAATATCACGTTAATTGCAACTGCGGGCTGATGAAGATGCAAATTAACTGGTTATAATTTGTGATCGGGATAGTTGAAATAGTGGTTTTTTGGGCAAACTCAAGCAGATGAAGACAGGCCTGATGAGTGCAGAGAAACGTGATGCTGATACCCCTATCATTGCTATTCCATCTGGACCAAATCTGGACCTTACCCTTAATAAGCAGTGGATATGAAAGGGTCATCTCCGCTCACCCCCCCCCCCCCCCCCCCTCTCTCTTTCTCTCTCTCTTTCTTTATCAGTCTCTTAAATTCCACTTGTCTGTCTGTCTCTCTATCTCTCTCTCTCTGTGAATATCTCTTACTTTCTGTCTGTCTGTCTCTGTGTATTTGTATCTGTCTGTCTGTCTCTCTCTCTCTGTCTCTCTCCCTATCTATCCCTTACTCTTGGTTTATCTGTCTCTGTCTGGGTGTCTCTCTCTCTCTGTCTCCATCTATATATCTCTTACTTTCTGTCAGTCTCTTTCTCTCTTCCCCTCTCTCTCTCTATCCCCTCTCTAGACATCTTTCACTATTCCTAGGTGGAAACTGAATATGGGTTGAAACTGAATGTGGGTCGGCCACAGCCAGTTGAATGTGCACCTCAGAGTGGGTGGGTGGGTGGGTGGGTGAGAGGCACGGCTAGAGGCCGCCCATCATGACTTTCTTATATATTACGAGCACCATCTAAATCAATGTATTGAGGTATTTCAAGTAGGCAATAACACAGGCCAGTCTCAACTCTTAAACCCACGGAGTACCGAATTATCTCATTCCTATAAGCTTCACACAGGGACCAACCGGTTCCCATTTGCAATGGGTTTAGTTGATTGATCTTCACTCAGCATTTAGACAACGATCAAAGAATTGATCTGGGTCCTCTTTCATGACACTTAAAATCAATAATGCTCTAAATGCTGATCAAAGTTACTGAAAACATTGCATCTGATTAGATGAGGCGAAATTTGTTAAAGAATCTTGACAGTTGCTATTAATAAAAAAAGTTTAAGGACAAGGATGAGAGAGGATGCAGTCTAATTTTGTTAGAACACGACTACATGTACTTTACTTAGTTTGGTTTGATACAAATCAATCTACAGTATATTGAGGCATTGATTGGGGTATTAAATAAAACATTCTTAATTCAATCTGAGTGCTATAAGGGGGATCCATGGGCAAATGGGACATCTGCAAATCCATAGCAAAACAAAAACGGTATAACATAAGTAAACTCCCGCCACTCATCCTCTCTAAGCGCAAGCTAAGAAAGATAACCAACAGTCTTTTTCAAGACTACACATCCTCAAGAAAGATTACAGAGAGTCCTTTTCAGGACTCCTCAATCCTCTCTCTCTCTCTCACATGGTGCACCCGCAAGCCTACTGTATAAGTAAACTAAGGAAAATTAGATGCACAAAAAGTTATATTCTTATACCATTCCCACAACAATTTTGAACCAAAAACTTAAGTTTTTTGGATATGAATGCCCTCTAGTTATGAATCCTTTATCTGCCACTGCAATGTAGATTTCCATATACACATATGTTTATTCAGTCTTTAAATGAAATCAAATGTTTGATATGTTGGGATGCAATCAACTTAGGCATTAATCGAGCCATTTCTCAAGGCTATCTCAGCTCGATGTTGTTGGACCTCAGCCTTTAAATTGCAATCAGAATATTTTGGTAAGCTGTAAAGCAAACGATTTGAATCAATGAAAACAATTTCCCAGTCGAGCAATTCCAAGATCGGGGATCATTTCCAAATTTCACGCAGATTTATTTTACCCAAGTGCTCATTGAAAGAGATAACTTGTAATACCCCATTATATTGGTTACTCTAATAGGTGTTCAGTTTGCTCAAAAGAACAAAACAAAATAAAAAACAATTACACAAATTGCTGGCAAAAAAAAAATCTTGCAAATTTCAAACTGATTATCCGAAGATAAATGCAGTTCTATCAACCTCAACTCTCCTAGTCTTGAGAAATCATTTTTATCCTTTGCTATCTTCTTCTTCTTTTTCTCCTCTTCCTTTTCCTTCTACTTGTCCTCTTCTTACTTCTTTTTCTATTTACTTCTTTTTGTCTTTCTTTCTTTTATTCTCCTTCATATTCTTATATTCTCCTCCTTCTTCTTCTTCTTCTTCTTCTCCTTCTCCTCCTCCTCCTCCTCCTCCTCCTCCTCCTCCTCCTCCTCCTCCTCCTCCTCCCCTCCTCCTCCTCCTCCTCCTCCTCCTCCTCCTCCTCCTCCTCCTCCTCCTCCTCCTCCTCCTCCTCCTCCTCCTCCTCCTCCTCCTCCTCCTCCTCCTCCTCCTCCTCCTCCTCCTCCTCCTCCTCCTCCTCCTCCTCCTCCTCCTCCCTCCTCCTCCTCCTCCTCCTCCTCCTCCTCCTCCTCCTCCTCCTCCTCCTCCTCCTCTTCTTCTTCTTCCTCTACACTTTTCACTCCTGCTTTCTCTTTTCTATCCATACAGTCATATGAACGCAAAATGACTAAGGGCTGTCTGCCTCCCCCTTCTCCTTCTCCTTCTCCTTCTCTCTCCCCCCACCCCCCCCCCCCTCTCCCCCTACCCCTAACCCTCTCCTTATTCAATTGCATGTTAATTTGGTTCCATTTTCTTCCTTTTTCCCCTCTATTATCTTATCAATAAAAAATGCATGTACTTATGGCACTAGAGTAGTGTTATCCCCATGGCAAAACATTCACACGCATTAGGGCCTGTTCCCATAAACCAATCTTTTTAATCACTACACTCCTACACCATGCTCGATACAGAAAGTATTATAAAACAGCGTACCAAGCTTTGGTGGCTCCTAACTAAAAAGTCATAACCAATATGACTTTGAAATCAATTTCATGATCAAGAATAACTTGTTTTCTGTCCAATGATACCCTATTTGTAATATTTCTGCCACGGGTCACTGAGCACCAGGGTCTTTAAAAAGAGTTGTCAAAATCGCCTTGTACCAAATTTGAACTGATTGAATTAATGTGGGTCAGGCCATATATGCAAGTGCTTTTTGGTCTTAAATCCTTTTAGAAGTTAAAATATGTCTCTTGATTCATTGTTTCATTGTTTAAAATGATGCAAAATATCTAGGCTTTCACAGAACCTTGTTTCAATCCATATGATAACCTTTAATTATTTGGAACAGCCTACCAACTTATTGTCTCATGATATCATTTAAGTTCAATCTGCTCACTTGTCCACTACGTCATTTCACACATGGAGCATAAGGTGTTTATCTCAAATAGCGTATGAAAACTCAAAGGTTACTAAACCCAGATGCAAGAAAGAACACATATCATGATAAGTATCAATGAAATTGACAGTAGACTCTCATTTTAAAAAAAATTAACATCCCAAATAAACTGTCCACTACCGGTAAATAAGAAGGGTTACCTTAAACAAAAAGTGTGAATGAAGTTAAGATCGTAATCATCATAACAAAGAGGATATCATAAATTGTACTTGTAAAGATGGTACATGTATTTACCAGCTCCATATCCTAACAATGTCGTTCTACCCCTTGGTGATAAAATCAAGTTTTCCACAATGCAGTTTGCGTTCCGGATGCATCTCTTCGTACTACTCCATTTCACTATGTGACCTTATATTTCACTTCAGGTACAATGTGCGAATCCCTTTCACCGTACCATTCAACTGACTCCTATCAATGTCCAACAATTTTTTTTGGCAGAGAGAACGCACATTTCTTTCCCTCGGGTGCAATCTTATCTTTTCTTGAAACTACCATCATTTTCTAGCCACTTGCATGCACTTGCAGTATGGGACAGATAGTTTTACATTGATATGGAATAGAATGAAACCCAACGAGATGCATTTAGTCACATGATCTGCGCTCAGAGTCTGGCAATGGATGACCTTGAAGGGAACTCTTTCGGAAACTGATTAGTTTTCTCAAGAAGAAGGCCGGGGGGGGGGGGGGGGGGGGGGGGTTGTTTCACAAAGATCCTAAGTAGAACTTAACTCTAAGCTGGACTTAAAAGTTATGGAGAGCCATTTGTAGCCTTAAAAAAATATATTCAAAAGCGAAAATTGAAGTAATTTAGACGTTAAATAAATTCCACATCAAGAACATGAAATCTCCTTGATGATAGAAAATATGAATGCTTGGAATCAACATTTTATGCCTTATAAATTAACTTTTACAAAAATGTTCATAGATGCTAATGGCTTTCCATAAATGTTAAGTCCAACTTAGAGATAAGTTCAACTTTAATAGGATCTTTGTGAAACACCCCTCGGGTATGAAAGGTTAATTGTGTGACTTTATCATCAACCATCGATCAACCAGCCTCATGATATTATATTCCGGTTTGGCTGTGAGCAGATGTCAAAACTAAATATTTAACATATCTGTATTTCATGTACTGATTTTTCCATAGCCATAACCATAGCTAATTACTTTACGAATCGAAGGTAGTCTCTCTCTCTCTCTCTAAGTGCCATATCGATTGACTTTGGCGATCATGCTGTTCCACAACCCTCGGATCCTAGCCTTCTCTATTAGTACCACTCCCAGTTCTTTCAATCCTCTCTCTTCTAACAATTTCTTCAGATTGTCCATCGAAGTATATCCTCCTTCTTCACCTACTCCTCTTTCCCACAATTTTCCCTGTCAAGCAAGATTATCTAGGCCTTCTTTAATGTGACCCATGAACTTCATCTAAGGTAATTCTTAATGATTTACAACTTAGTGTTTATACAATTAATACTCTTGATTAAAGAGCGGAAGATAAATTGACAATTAAAGATCTAAGAATCCATATTCTAAATGAATGAATATTGATATATGGTAGCATATTGTTCTGGAAAAAATATATCCAAGAAAAATGTTTCTATGCTGGACATACCCCATTGTTTTAATGAGAAAAAGAACCTGCAAACATAAAGAGCAGTTTGCAGTGGTAGACTAGCTACCTGCACATTTAAATTTACCATGGGGCTAGCCAAGAGGGGCTACATAAGATGACGGGACTACCGCAGGAGGTTCCTGTCTCTGACGGTCTGAAAGCCGTTAGCGATATAAGCACTTTTCTTTCCCATCATGCTTAGAAGTAATGTGCGACAGGGGATCATTTATGACAAATTGAACTTGTTCTCCCAGGGAGACTCAACACTAATCACATTGTTTTCAAATCAAGCTTTAGAAACTATGTTTCATGATAATGACCTTGACAGGACTCGCTTTGTACCATAAGCATGCATGGATGTAATGGGGGCCCCCTTTTCAAGCCCTTTTCAAGCCCACAGGTACCTGAAAATGTGATAACCTTTCTCTCTCTTTCCTTTTTTTCTTGGGAGAGCTAGGGGAGGGGGTTGCTCAGATATTCTGGGAGGTTCAAATTCAAATCATTTCTTGAAATCGAATCCTGACATGATTATTATCCAAACAAACAAAAAGCCAAACAAATATGTTCTAAATAAAAACAAAACCTCAACAAAACAAAGGCAGATGCTTCAACATAATATAGTATTACTCTTAAAAAGATTTAACCAAAACAAATTTAACCATTTCTGCTTTTTTTTTTTTTTTTTTTTGGGGGGGGGGGGGCTTTGGGTGGTTTTGGGGTGTGAGTGGTGGTGGCTTGCTTGTTAGTAGTTTTCAGATGTGCTCCCTCCCTTCATTGACCACAACCTGGACCCACCCCTAAACATAAGTATACAAGAAGCAATTACATCTTGGATAAAATATGTGAAATTAGGAGCTCAAATGGTATTGGATAAATACAGGGTAGCAGATGCATGATGATAAATGGATGCTGACAGTACTAAGGGCATTAAATCATGCTCATATGATTCTATTAAAGCAAAAGAGATGGAAATTCTGAAGAATTTAGAGACATATTTATGACTTCCAACAACAGCTCCGTAGTTAATCTTCTGATAGATAATGTTCATCCCCAGAGGGTTGATGTATATTTTTAAATTATACATGCAGGTGTTTTTAATTCCCTCTTGACAAAATAAAGGTCTCGGGATGCCTTGTGTGAAAAGAGATGTGAAGAAAGAAAAGTATATGGCGCTATTTTTGGGTTCAGCATTCACTATGAAAATAACTGACAAAGAAAGCGGACAAAATATACAGTTCCTCAGGTAGACAAAGGAACATCCCCTCACTGCTATTATGTAAAAATGTGTAGAACAGGTGTCACATGCATATTCACCTTTTTACATAATAGCAGTGAAGGGATGTTCCTTTGTCTACCTGAGGAACTGTATATTTTGTCCGCTTTCTTTGTCCGCCATATTCATAGTGATTGATCCGGCTGATCACTTAATATAGCCGCCCCCGTATCAAATCCTATCTTCAGATGAGTAGCGATATAAAACTTTCAGTTTTCAGAGTGGACTTTCAGAGTTACATTTTAACTGTTTCTGGGAGAGAAAAAAATCACGAGTTTAGTTTCAGGAAAAAGTATGTACATGAAGCCATTCTTTGAAAGTCCGCACACATTGTTAAAGATTCAAAGTCTCAGGCGAGTTTTGACGCTCGCGGCAAGGAAGCGGTGAAGAAGGGCCGTTGTATCCAGTGACCTAGCCATCACAGCAAAATACTCTGGCCTCCGGGCATTCAAAGACCATTCATGTATAGTATCTTAACCTCTACTACGCTCAAGAGAATGGCTTCATTATATATACAGGTTCTCTCACACAAGGCTGCAAATGATACAGGGGGCAAAGGTAGACTACCAAAGAGGTGCGTTGCCCCTGTTGAACATCCTTGAAGAGATTCGCACTAATTTGATTCAGAAAAATACAGGCGGCACAACTTAGGTAACCCTATCCACAAACTGCGGATCTTGTTCTACGACATGAATAAATCATCAGCACCTTGAAGCGCAAGACATACTTTGCGTGATCCAACAAAAAAAAGTAGTGCACTTCGGTGAACTGTTTTTATCCGCAACACTAGGCACATACTGACAATGTCTAAAGAGAGCGAGTTACGAGGGAAGTTTGTTTTAATTTTTTTTTTTTAAAGTGCAAATGAGAAGGTGTTAGAGTACAGGGAAAGTGCTGAGATTCAAGTGACAGTGGAAATGCAAGTTTTAGCAAAACCTCAGAAAGATCAAGGCGGGTCACGTCGCTGATGACAGCTGTAGCTGAACAGCTGACAATTTCAGAGGTAAAGATTTAGTTTTGAGGTCAAAAGTTTAACTTTCAACATTCATATTACCAACATGGATGAACTTTCATGATTGGTTTTAACAAACTCTTATTCGAAAAGCTTGAAACTAGGATTCTCATCTGCCACTACGCTTACCGTATCATCGACTGCTACTCCAAGGATCTGCTTCCAGATTTGACCCCTGAGCCCACTCGGGCAGCCACTCTTGGCGTACTGCTGAGCCACTGCTGTGTGGTTTGCTTGGATGACACGCCTCCCTAGCTTCATCCGCTCTCCATCAAACAACTCTGTAAAAAGACAAAACAACTGAATGAAATAACAACATCATAATGATAATGATAATAATAACAACAACAATAACGATAATGATAATGATGTTGATGATGATAATGATAATGATAATAATAATAATATTATATTATAATATAATTATATAATAATATAATAATATAATATAATAATATAATAATATAATAATATAACATAATCATATAATAATATAATAAAATAATAATATAATAATATAATAATAATAATTTTTTTCTTTTTTTTCTTCATGATTGTAACAAAGTTAAAACCAACGATGGATCAGTAAAGACCTAGATATGATGTGAAATTAATCTGCAATCTTTGTTTTTATTCATATGGAAAAAAGTAATAGTGCATTCACCAGATTTTGTTCCAATCTGCTTTACCACCTAATTCCCTTCATCTTATTCTAGTCATGGAAAGTGTACAAACTTGTCAAAAAGTTCATATAAGTACATAATTGTAAGATCTTGAAGAAAACAAATCCACTTGAAAAACTTTCTCATTACTTATCTTATCTAATATTCATTGTATTAATGATATTCTGAAAAGACTTGAAGATTCTCTTATATTGATCTGGATGTACAATGCTCTACTATAGTGCATCAGCTCTAAGATTCTTAAAACCACAAAAGGCATACAAAGTCGTTGTCACATACAAATACTTCCTTTATTTTCCATACAAGAGCTTTAAGCATGACAGTTGCTTGTAGACAGACAGTGTATGTTAACCACATGTCTTTTAAAAAAGAGAGACGGTTGACAATGCAATCAGAATTAGCCAGCCATACTTATTGCACTTTGTATTTTGTTAAGGCTAAAATAGATGTAAGGACACATCATTGTGGTAATCATTTGCTTTTGTTTTATACACTTGTGTTGTCCATCACTGTTAAATGCATTACAGGTTCTAAAGGATTGTGTGGTTGAAGTCAAAGTGTAGGGCACAGTTAAAATGGAAATGAACAAAAGTCTGATAATTAATGGCAGGGTTGTGGAGAACATGTAAGCAGAGAGCAGTTGAAGAGAGACAAAGTCTAAGACTTGATACAACAGACAGAAACAGACGATGACAGACAGGTACATGCAGCTGAGAGAATTTGAAGAGAGAGGGGGAGGGTGTGAGAGGGTAGGAGAGGAAGGGAGATAAAGAGAGAAAGAGAGAAAGAGATAAAGAGTGAGAAAGAGAGAAAGTTGGGAGAGAAGAGAAGAGATAAGAGGAGAAAGAGTGGGGAAGAGGAGAAAAGAGGACATGAAAAGAGAACATGAGAAGAGAGATAGGGAAGACGAAAAGAAAGAGAGATGAGATAGAAAGAGAGATGAGAGAGAGAGAGGGGGAAGGAAAGGGTGAGAGGGAAAGAAAGGGAGAGATAAATAAAAATGACAACAAAACAGGTAAATTGAAGCCCGACTGCTGAGAACACAGCATTCTTCCAGAATCTTGGGTAAAGGAAAAGGTAAATATATTACTAAAATTGAAGAGAGAAAAAGGAATGTAAACAGATATTCTTTTTAAAAGCTCTACAGAGAGAGAGGGAGAAAGACACTGGCACAAACACTGATCCACCTATACCCTCACAGATCCGTATAGCTCTATCAAGCAACACAAAGGAAGAGACACACAACATTGACACACTGTAGCAGAAAGACAGTAAAAGAGGGAGAGAGAAGGGAGGAGGGAGGAGGGAGGAGGGAGGAGGGAGGAGGAGGGAGGAGGGAGGAGGGAGGAGGAGGAGGTGGAAGGAGGGAGGATCAGGGAGGAAGGGGGATAGGTTAAAGGTAAAGACCAGTATTGGAAACACCCCAATTTCAAAAAATGAAATGGAAGCTCTCATTACCAATCATGTGAAAGAATATGTTTTGACTAATATATGATGATAAAAAATTTGCCGGGAAACCGCCTTATTCATATATTTGGTAAATTTGTTTCTCTCATGGTCTATGAGAGATATAGGGTAGTCCCATATACATCTTTCTGTGTATAGTGCTTGTAACTTTACGAAGAATGGGCCAAATTTCTTATCATTTTGATGATTCCAGAACTTTGCAGATGCTAGATGCTAGATGATCAACCTTTTCTGATCGATTCCCCAACGTTTCTTTCACAATGCAATCGCATGACCATAACTGGTCTTTACCTTTAATAAGAAGCACACATGCGGCAAATCCGGCCAAACATGACGATCAAACTTTATTCAACAGCAAATATAGTAATCATTAACCTTGGAGGGTAGACTCAATATCACCTTCCACCGGTCATGAAGAAAATTAAATATCATATGTCATTTAAAATAGAGCTTTTTGCCGGTGGATCAAAGAAAAGGGGTGAAATTAAATATAATACCGTGCTTCTGTACCGTATCTGCTCTAAGCCAAAAGGGGGATAACGCAATGTTAAAAGCAATCATGCGGTACACTTACATGTAGATACCGGCAGAGAGTAAATTATCAGATGGAAAGAAACTTAGCCTAAAGTTCAAGACTATAAATAAACAACATGGACTTTAATATAGAAACTGTGAATTTTCTTAGTAATCACAGTAGATGTCCAGACCCATAAGCTCAACATTTCCATCTCAATGTCGAAATATGAGTTGTGGTCTCAATACAAATTTGATTTTGGCAAGATTTCTTAATTTCTTCATATTCTGTTGTTTAATCAACCAATCAGCTGCATTAAAAAAACAATCAAGAATTAATCTAAGATTATACTTATTTCCATCCCCCTCCCCCCAAGAAACAACTGTATAATTTGACATTCCTTTCAAAGGCAAACTTTATCACATTGTCACCTTGTTTAAATAATGGCCATAATTTAAAGTCATATTTTCAAGATTTGACAACATCCGAGAAAACTTAACCAAGCATAGAATAAATCATATTTTTTAAAATAATATATGACTATTGAAATGCCAATAATGCTGTCTATCAAATCTGTTTCATAAGAGGAATAGATTACTCATTTACTTTGGGTTTTCTCAATAATTACATGTTTTACTTCACAAGCTCGACTTAGACGATTATACTAACTGGGTACAAGCAGCATGAATATGTTCAGCACATATTCCATTTAACAAATGTGGATAGCCTCATGAAAAGATGACTTTTCTTCAAAATGTGACTTATGCCATTGTTTCAAGAAGATGACAGCATTACAAACAAACAGAATTGAATAACATGCTCACGTACATGCAAATATTATTACTTCAGAAACGTCTGAGTAAGATGTAAAGATACAAGCCATGTAAATCAATTTTTTTTTAAATGACTTTGGCACAAGCGGACATGCTTGGAATTTCACATTTTGCTACAAGGGAAAATTATCTGTTAAATTTTAATGCAACTGGGGGTGAAAAATAAGAGAAAACTGAAAATAGAGAATTTATCATTTCCAAGTCACATCAATATGAGTTATTAGCATAGGCATACAAATTCTTGAAAGAAAACTAGCCGGAAAATATATTCACAGACAAGCAAAACTCAAAGTGGCAACTATTATGACACTGCCCTGGATTAATTATTTCTTTTGTTGCTTCCCTAGTAGTTTTTTGTGTTGCGAAAATATATTTTTTCCCTATTTTTTTCCTATTTTTTCCCTATTTTCTGGAAATTCAGACTATTTTTTTCCTATTTCCTTCAAGAAAATAGGAAAAAAATAGGGCTAGTTTTTTCCTATTTTTAAGTAAAAACTATTTTTTCCCTATTTTTTTCACCTATATTTTTTTTCAGACTATTTTTTTCCTATTTCCTTCAAAAAAATAGGGCTATTTTTTTCCTATTTTTAAGTAAAAACTATTTTTCCCCTATTTTTTTCACCTATATTTTTTTTCAGACTATTTTTTTCCTATTTCCTATAAGAAAACAGTAAAAAAATAGTCCTATTTTTTTCCTATTTTCAAGCACAAACTATTTTTTCCACATTTTTTTCACCTTCAACTTTTGTGGACTATTTGTTTCCTATTTTTTTATAAGAAAATAGGAAAAAAATAGTTCTATTTTTTCCTATTTTCGAGTACCAAACTATTTTTTCCCTATTTTTCCACCTTCATCTTTTTCAGACTATTTTCTTCCTATTTTCTCCAAAAAAAATATGAAAAAAATAGGATTATTTTTTTTCTCTTTTCGACTTCAAAACTATTTTTTCCCTATTTTTTCATCTTAATCTTTTTCAGACTATTTTTTCCCTATTTTTTCACCTTTATCTTTTTCAGACTTCTTTTTACCTATTTGCGAGTACTATTTTCTTCCTATTTTTTGCACTTAAATTTTTTATGACATGATAAAAATTTGTAAACTATTTTTTGTCTATTTTCTAAACTTGCATATTTTCATTGTTTCTCCTGCCATTATCTCTGTTGTTAATTTTGCGACTTATTGGTGGTTTTAAGCTGTCGGTTCACATATTGAATAGTGAGCTCAAAGATAACCATAAATAAACCATGTGTAAAAAGAAAATGTACTCATAGAAATTTCAATTATTTTTTCCTTTATTAATAGAAAAAAAACATTCGATCGAGATATTCCCGTTCTATGTGTGTGCAAAGTTTCAACGTAGAGGACAGTACGCAAGTACCCCTACGTAACTGAACAAGAAGGAGTCGGGCTAACTCGCCCCAGCCTCAAAGACTGGGGCGAGATATTCCGACATGATTTATCGATCGAGAGATACCAGTGGTCTGCTAATTTACGGCCAGGACTAAAGAATGTAAACAAACATCAGCCATCTAGTCTAAAAATGTACAATGTGCACAAACATAATACACATTGGTATCTCTCGATCGATGAATCGTGTCGGGACATCTCGCCCCAGTCTTTGAGGCTGGGGCGAGATGTCCCGTGGGGCGAGTTAGCACGGATTCAAAAAGAAACCCGTTATTTTTTTCCTCCACTGCTTTTCGTGCGCTTGCTGAATTATTGTGCGCATCGGACTTTTATTGCTGATTTTCGTTCTTCAAACGTCTCCAAATCACACCAAAATGTCTTCCAGCAATTATTCTAGCGATGAAATTTCATCAATAGATAGTGACTCCTCATACTCCGATGCCTCCTTATCCCATTTTAGTGATTCTTCCCAAGAAAATGAGCCCGACAATTTTTCAAAATATTAGTCCCACTCGTAGAGATACAAGTTTGTTGTCGAATGACGGACAATCGACGAGCGGAACTGGCCCCAGAAAACAGCTGAAAAGGTACGTTTATATCTGAAACTTAATTATATTATGATATATAGATTTTTATTGTGTCTGTTGTTGAATATAATGCTACTTCAAAGTATAGAATGGTATTTTACGTATCAATATTCCCATGTAACTTAGTGTTGAGGTGTAGATCTACACAACTTCTGAGTGAATGAGTGAATGAGTGAATGTAAACAAACGTGATTACAATAAATCCACGTAGAATTTCAGATTTTTTACCATTGCTACGTCTGTCAATTATATTGCCTTGCATGATATAATGTTTTGATGTGGTTTTAGGCTAAATTGTCTCTCAAATTATTTTTCTAGGAATCAGAAAACCCAACCTGCTAAGCACCACGCAAGCCAAGAAGTTGTTGTCGAATGACAGACCATCGACGAGCGGAACTGCATGGCCCCAGAAAACAGCTGAAAAGGTACGTTTATATCTGAAACTTAATTATATTATGATATATAGATTTTTATTGTGTCTGTTGTTGAATATAATGCTACTTCATAGTATAGAATGGTATTTTACGTATCAATATTCCCATGTAGCATGTACTATGTAGTGTTGAGGTTGTACTTGTACACAACTTCTGAGTGAATGAGTGAATGTAAACAAACGTGATTACAATAAATCCACGTAGAATTTCAGATTTTTTACCATTGCTACGTCTGTCAATGATATTGCCTTGCATGATATAATGTTTTGATGTGGTTTTAGGCTAAATTGTCTCTCAAATTATTTTTCTAGGAATCAGAAAACCCAACCTGCTAAGCACCACGCAAGCCAAGAAGTTGTTGTCGAATGACGGACCATCGACGAGCGGAACTGGCCCCAGAAAACAGCTGAAAAGGTACGTTTATATCTGAAACTTAATTATATTATGATATATAGATTTTTATTGTGTCTGTTGTTGAATATAATGCTACTTCATAGTATAGAATGGTATTTTACGTATCAATATTCCCATGTAGTGTTGAGGTTGTACACAACTTCTGAGTGAATGAGTGAATGTAAACAAACGTGATTACAATAAATCCACGTAGAATTTCAGATTTTTTACCATTGCTACGTCTGTCAATTATATTGCCTTGCATAATATAATGTTTTGATGTGGTTTTAGGCTAAATTGTCTCTCAAATTATTTTTCTAGGAATCAGAAAACCCAACCTGCTAAGCACCACGCAAGCCAAGAAGTTGTTGTCGAGTGACGGACCATCGACGAGCGGAACTGGCACCAGAAAACAGCTGAAAAGGTACGTTTATATCTGAAACTTAATTACATTATGATATATAGATTTTTATTGTGTCTGTTGTTGAATATAATGCTACTTCATAGTATAGAATGGTATTTTACGTATCAATATACCCATGTAGTGTTGAGGTTGTACACAACTTCTGAGTGAATGAGTGAATGTAAACAAACGTGATTACAATAAATCCACATAGAATTTCAGATTTTTTACCATTGCTACGTCTGTCAATTATATTGCCTTGCATGATATAATGTTTTGATGTGGTTTTAGGCTAAATTGTCTCTCAAATTATTTTTCTAGGAATCAGAAAACCCAACCTGCTAAGCACCACGCAAGCCAAGAAGAAGAGCAAGTCTTCCATTAAGTCCGAGAATGTGTCTGCGAGGTAAATAAATGTCCTTACTAAGTAGAAATCTAAATCTATTGTTGATAATTTGTTTGGGTATATTTATTTCAGGTAATAAATAATAAACTCTTTATGTTGTATAGCTTCCTCTCAAGGTCAAGATATTAGTTTAGCTATGAAACAATGTTTCTTGACTAAAATCAACCGATTAGCTATTCCCGTTTGAAAATGATATATCCCAACTACATATTCTGAGATTTTCATGGTCGCAGCTACCATTGTACGACCAATTTGAAATTTATCAAAATTTACCGGGAGCACCGGTAAATTTTTATATTCAATTTTTCTTGAAAACAAGTGTTTTAGGGGCTAATTTTTTTAGTGCTCATAATGCAGGGGCATCCAAATATATCAAAATTGTAAAGATTCACTATCCACCCAATTTTCGAAATTTCCCAAAACTTTGTATTACCTTTAAGATCTGACATCAAAATATTAGAGTAGTTTACCTCATCATTATGCTAGAAAAATAATGTGCAGGTGGCACAAGTTCTACCTACATTATTTTTCTCTTTCCTTTTTATTTTTTTCTTCAAAAAATTGTTCCTTTACTATTTTCTTTTCTGTATTTTATGTTTTATTTTATGTATGTTCACCCAATATATCTAAGAATAAAATAAAATTTAATTAATTGCCTACCTGAGTGGTTTACATTTCATGCACCTTGACAGCTCTATGATGACTCTGTTGTTTCACCATCCGTTCGTCGTCAGCCTGGCATCTTTTTTGCTATCATTCTTTTGTACACACATGTTCTATGCCTTTGAATTTTTTATTATGAAATACATAAATACTTGTACTAAGTATTAATTGCATGTTCATAAATGTACCAATGCATGATTATTCTAACCCCTAACTCACATTTCATTTATATCTTTACAGATCCATTGAAACTAATCGAGAGACAATGTACATGTAACGTACAACCACCATTTGATTAGATGCCTGTGAACAGCATGACGAACATCTGTATCCTTTACATTAGTATTTGTTTCCATTTTATTATGTAATTCTTATGTCTAATCAATAATCATTGAGATTCATAGGCAAGTACAACATGTATGTGTACACAATGAGTGCCTGCATATTGTGAAGATAAAGGACCATAATACCATTACTTATGATACATGGTAATGATGGTATACTTTGTAAAACAATTTGAAAATAGTAGCATGTAAGTCTGTCATTTTCTTGTTTATATATATCTCAGTGACATGACATGTCATTGATTTTGTAGTAAGTGTTTCTAGATTATGATGATTGTATTAAGATTTTGACAGTTCCATTGAGATTGAGAAAATTATGTAACATGTCAACTGTACTATAAAGCATACCGGTACGTGCATTGTTGAAAAATCTGTTCTATGATTTATTTTATTTTGTTATCTTTGTAAATAACAAGAAAAAAATATTATTTGTCATGATTTTCTTGATGTTTGAAAATTGTATTACATTATTAAGAGCACTTTGTAATTAAATTATAATAAAAGAGACAGAAAACAACACTCTCATGTCGAGAATACTGCTTTATTTGGTTACTAGTGAGGAAGAGAGCTTGTGATCGTCTGGCATATCCGCATCGGCTCAGTAATAGTCCTGAAATTCACCTCTGGAAAATAAAGTACATGTATTTTATTGGACACATTCCCTTTTATTCTTTTTGTTTGTTACAGTCCACTGCCATTATAACGAGGTGCTCGGGACCAAGCCAATTTCCTTGTTAAAATGAAATCATGTTATACTCAAGTTACTGAACACATTGGTTTGTTTAAAAATTGGGACTGATGAGAATTGCCTCATAATAACATCTTGGTGTATCCATGTTCGTTATAATAGGACTGGACTGTATAACATTTTCCATATATACCCATTGACTATATTAAATGTTCTACTAAATGGATTAGACTGAAAGGATGAAGTGAATTTGGCAAACTGAGTAGGTGCATCGATGCAGAGAAAAGAGCTGTAGGAGTAGGGTGACTATTCTACAGTGGAAACTTTTGACAATGAGGTCATGTGCAACCAAGAAATATTGACCCCCAAAAGCTGGTAAATTACCTTGTCATTTTAGGTATAACTGATCTCTTTATATCAAGTTTGCACTGTGTGATTTAGTTGAATATACAGAGTTGTTGACTGGATGTGTGAAATGGTAGTGCTTGAGAAATCCATGAAAGTAAAGGATGAGTGATCTCCCCTATTTCCTGACTATTTTTTCTGATTTCCTCACTATTTTCTTACTATTTTTTTCCTATTTTCTTACTATTTTTTCCCTATTTTCCTACTATTTTTTCCCTATTTTCCTACTATTTTTTAGCTATTTTTTTCCTATTTCCTTACTATTTTTTTCCTATTTCCTCACTATTTTTTTCCTATTTCCTCACTATTTTATTCCTATTTTCCCACTATTTTATTACTATTTTCCCACTAATTTTCACTGTTCACTAGCACCTAGTTATCACTATTTTTTCACTATTTTCTTCATAATTTTCTACACTATTTTTTTCCTATTTTTTTCCTATTTTCAGGTCTGAAAAATAGGAAAAAAATAGGAAAAAAATAGAAAAAATTGTTTCAACCCTATTTTTTTCCTATTTCCAAAACTATTTTTTACCTATTTTTTCCTTTTAAAAAAATAGGGAAAAAATAGAAAAAAAATATATTTTCGGGACTATTTTATCCCTATTTTTCCCCTATTTTTTTCCTATTTTTTTACGACTGGGGTTATCACTTATCTACTTGTTATTATATATTTTCAACCAAAATCATTTGGTCTGTATCATGCAGGTCACTTTCCTATCAGAATTGGACAAGCACAAGTTATTACAGCAAAACTGAATAAAAATCACAGGCAGATTACAGAAATTACAGTTATAGAGTTACAGCAAAATTCTTTAGCACTAACACATTTTGAGAAAGTTCCAAATATATTATTTTTTTCATTTCAATATTTTATTCATTCTTTTATATTTAATTACTGTTATTTTTTCTTCTTCCTTTGAATTGGGGGGGGGGGGGGCAATAATTACTCACCTCCAGGAAAATCTGATGTGTCATCTACACCCGTCTGCCTCTGCTTTGGAGATAAGTCCTTATACTCCTCTTGCTGCACATGGGGTATTAATGAGAGAGAAAACCCAATTAGAAATATCAAATATTTGTATAGAACTCTCAAATCACGTCAAGTATACAAGGAAGGGGTTTGAGTGACAAGGCCAATTTGAGCAAGCTTATTGAAGCTTTAATTTGGATGCTTGTGAACGATTGATCAAAATCGCTTGCACGGACTAATTATGCATTGAAAAAGTAAGATAAAAAGATCAACAACATTGCAATGACTCTAAATTTGTGAAATTGTAACCTTCTCATTTACAAGAATTTACATGTATCACAGAATAAGCGTTGTTAGTGTACTGTAAGTTATTATCCGTAATAACAGTTAGCCTTAGGTATATATACATTTTAAAGGGGAAGTCTACCCTGATTATAAGTTGGTTTTCATAGAAGCACAGAAACCAGAGGAAATGATCAATGAAAGTTTGAGAAAAATCATATTAATTATAGAAAGTTATGGATTTAAATATTTGCAATCGATCTACACATTCATCTTGCCAAGACCCCTCCCATTTGCTCCCTTAATTTTTTTATATACAACTTTCTATTCTTGTATCCAAATTTGTTTATCATACATGCACCCTTTATATCGTCATTACAAATATGTTTTTACACAGCCTCTGCATTAAACAAATCTATTCCTTCACAGAAAATGTATGAAATTCCCAGTTCAGAGCAAATGGGAGAGCTATGATAAGATATGTCAGAGCATTACCAATTTGTATTTGATTGATTACAACTTTAAAACTTCATAACTTTCTTGTTTTTGTTATAAATCAGATTTTGCTCGGACATTCACTCAATTACTTCTCCTATTTTCTACATTTACTTAAACCTACTACATATCAGGGTGGACTAACCCTAGCATGACGAGACTATGTGTCTTTCCCGTCGCCTGACTCAGGACCAATCGGGTATATTTCGACTACGGAGGACGCGACGACAGTATTCACGTGCATGCAACATATGCAAAACCGAAGCATGAGGAGAACTTCGGTCTGTTTTGCAAACGCTAGTGCGTGCTGACTGTTAATAAAGTCCATTCGTTTTTGTGCAGTTGTCCAAAAGAAGTCGTGCCCTTTAAAATATCATAACCTTGAACCTAATTTACAATCATTCTTAAGTACAAATAAAATGTACAGCATGAAAGTCAAGAGCTTCAGCAAATATTAACTGAATGGATTGCTCTCAGCAGATGTTCATGATGAACATCACGCAACCTGGTACCGCACGACATACATTACATATAATCTACTTATACATGTAATCACCTTGTGTATAACAAAAAGATGCATTTCTGGAATAATATTTACTATGTGAACACAATTGCAACTACTTTAAAAAAAAAATTAACTTCAAGCACCTCCGCACTAGTTGGCCAGGAGGGATTAGACCTCCCTGCATGGTCACTGACAGGTGGTTAGGTCATCAAATCAGCTCTCAATTAACATAAGAAAAGAGGATCATGGGGGACCAATGGTCACCAATCAGGCATTGTTTGCTATATAGAGGGCGCAAGTAGCTATAAGTAGTGCAATGGGGCTTTATAAGTCAACTTCAGTAGCCTTGTCAACCATATTTAGAAACTTGCAAATATTACAATGAGGTATTAGATTATCGAAAGAATTCCGAACATTATTTCCAAGGAATATACGATAAGCTATTGAAATTACCTTAATTTGATTTTTGTTAAGTAGTTTTGATTGTGTTTATGATATGGACAACTGCCAAATGCGGCATGTACTCATTGTCTTCTGAGACAGAAGGCATTAATTCATATCTTTCTAAGCAGAGCTAATTATTACACATGCAAGTCAGTTCACCTTTGAAATTTGCTTATTGTATTATTGTAAAACACTTTCACATTCTTCAACAAGAGAGGATTATTCTCCAAACACCTAACCGCACAAAAACCATGGTCTCAACCTCATATGAAATGCCTGTAACACGAAAAATTAACGTTCTCTATAGGTTTAAGCAAAGATGAACAAAAACATGTCAGGTAAAAAATAGTGTTTTTGATCTGCACAAAAGCTAATCCTCCCTAGAGTCTCCAGATTAAAAAAATATGATATGATTTCAGCCGAAGGAGACGTTGGATGTTTGTCATTTGATATTTTATGGGTCAAATTTCCCTCGAAGGAAAGCAAGAAGAGGAGAAAAGGGCGGAGATAGGTGTTGTCAATCATCCATGTTGTTTTGTGCGGCTATACATACGATGTCAGAGTATTACTTTGACTTGTGTTCCCTTGTGGCTAAATAATAGGCATTACAATTGCATTTAAACAGGAGTTAGAGAGGGTTACAGCAGGTTGGCATTAAGTGAAAGTGTGATAATTAATGAACTTCTGAGGAGAACAGGGCATTATTTTGGTTCTGAACAACAGGTCTGAAGAATTTGAAGCAATATATTGTTTAAGTATTCATTCTTGTTTTTGTTCATTGATCTAGGGGGCTTTCAGAGCTTTGAAATGATCTAAAGTGTTAAAAAGATGGCTGATGTCAGCTCCATGAATAGAATGAAATGAATCGAGGTAAACTTGACACCAGAATAGAAAGATAAAGGGGAATGCAAGAAGCATACTTTCCTCCATGGCACATTAATGGATTAAAAGGCAAGTTGTTTTTTTGTTAACACCAAGTGATTCAACATTTGGAAATTACATCAGCCCCTAGATAGAGGGAATATACCAAAGCCAACTAGAACAATGTATTACATGTATTGGTCGACACAAGTATTCGTCGTAAAAACAACTAGAGTAATTCCAAATTTCAAATTATATCATCAACCTCTAGAAAGTGGAATTTTTTTACAGGGAACCTACTTCAGTGACCACCTGCATAGAAATACCATCTATTCATTAAAAAAAACACTTTCTGTTTAGCATTATAAGCAGAGATTCCTCCTTGAAACACATATATTATTAAAGTAACCTGTAAATAATGACTGCCCACAAAGACTATTGTCTGTTTGGAGTCAGGAGGTGCAGGTAAACTCATGCACCCTTTATAAAGATAAACTCCAGTACTGGTAAAAAAAAAATAATTAATTCTCACAGAATCAAACGAAACTTACACTGAATGTTCAAGATTACAAATAAATGACATGTGCCAAACAATTTTGGAAGAAAATGTATACTGGCTGAGTAATGAGCATAGAAAGACAAGGAAACCAAGGTAGTACCATCCCCGACACCATGTGTGTTGTCCCATATATAGCTTTCTATGTGAGTGTTTGTTGCTTTACCAAGACTCGGTCAAATTTATTATGATTTTGATGACTCCAGAACCTTACAGTGCACACCAATACTTACATGCTACATGATCAACTGTTTCTGATCCTTTCACACCTTTTCTTTCACAATGCAATCGCATTACCAGTACTAAAGTTTATCTTTAAGCTTTGAGCAAACATTATCTTACTTCAGTAGTCTTTATAAACCAGGTTGCACAGTACCAAAACAAATTGGATGGCTTTGATTCTAAGTACCCTCGGCAATTGATAGGTTAATTGAAGTTTCCTCCAATTACCATCTAAAATAGCAGACTGGCCGAGGGACCCACACTCACCCAATCCCATTCCATCATAACTATCAGCCACCAATCATCTGTTCAGAGCCAGAAAGGCATTAAGTCTCTGTCAAAGTATATGAGCTAATGCCTTTAAAGGTAAAGACCAGTATTGGAAACGCCCCAATTTCAAAAAATGAAATGGAAGCTCTTACTACCAATCATGTGAAAGAGTATGTTTTGACTAATACATGATGATAACAATTTTGCCGGGAAACTGCCTACTAATTGATATATTTGGTAAATTTAGTTTATCTATTGGTGTGTGAGAGATAAACGCATGTGTCGCGCACGTGTGCGTAGTCCCATATACATCTTTCTGTGTACAGTGCTTGTAACTTTACGAAGACTGGGCCAAATTTCTTATCATTTTGATGATTCCAGAACCTTGCAGTACACACCAATACTTATATGCTAGATTATCAATCTTTTCTGATCGATTCCGCAAAGTTTCTTTCACAATGCAATCGCATGACCATAACTGGTCTTTATCTTTAAGCAGACTGGCTAGGGACCCACACCCACCCAATGGCAATCCATACTTACTATCAGCTATCAATTGTCTGTTTAGAGCATAAAGGGCAATAAGTCTTTGTCAAAGTATGTGAGCTAATGCCTTTCTAGTTCAAAACAGATGAAATGTGAGTCATGTTTTATGATTAATTTAAGCCACATCCATCCTTTTCTTGAGCAATTCAAGCTCATGGATGTTTGTATTTCTAGAAAATAATCACGCAAGAGGTAAACAGCCTTTAGGAGTGGGGGTATATTTTTCAAATTGCAAAATGGGCAACTCGCTTGGATAGCTCTTTTATAAATGCTGGTGTAACTTAAGAGATGTTTGGTGATATAAACTGCTACTGCTTTGAAGGAAAATCCTAAAAGGTGTTTTATTTTACTAGCCAGGGCCTCGTCTTATGAAGAGTTGACATTAATTGGGGGAAAAATACATGTATATACATGAACAAACTTTCACACTTATCCCTCAAGTAAAACGAACCCTGTAAAGACCCTATCCAATAAAAATACAACTTTATATCAATGGAAAGTTGAATGAACGTAGAATACAAAATAATTTCCCTTTCAGTATTGCACAAAAGAAAATGAAAACATAATTTTCCGCATCCCTCCAAATTACGGGTCAACAGGAGTAAAATTTGCTGCAGTCAGGTGAGGACATAACATGTGGACCACTTTGGCCCGTCTATATAGCTGAGGCTATGAGCTGTGTTGATTAAATTCAAAGCCGATGTGAAGATGCGTACAACACAAAAGATGATGCCACCAAGTTGATGGCTAGTTTCTAGGTAATTGACAGCTTCTGATTTTCTAGATTCCAAGTTTTCAGTTAGAGAGCTTTTACTCCTCTGACAGTAATTTATATTACTGTAATCTATGGCTTATTAGCTTTCCGGTGATACATAATTCATCTAATTCATTTTCACTACTAACAGGGTCTTTAAAATACGTCAAAGAAAGGGGAAGGTCAACTCAAGAATTGGGGTAAACTGATCTCTTTTTAAAATACTTTTTAATACAAAACTGGCAATTTTCATTATAAATAGAAACTCAAGAATTGGGGTAAATTGATCTCTTTTTAAAATCCTTTTTAATGCAAAACTGGCAACTTTCATTATAAATAGATCACACAAACAAATGACAATTTAACATGATGAAAAGGTATATGTTACAGTGGTATTATTCTTTATCTGTATTGTTAGGTCAGCAAAATGTCTGTTTTGACACATAAACTATGTGATGACAGGGCTTGGTCAGGGATGAAAACAGGGGGATGTTTAACATGTATGCTCCAACAAGAAATTCATCTAATTACCTACCAAAGGTCTACAAACACTTTAGTCCAATTCTCAACTTCAACCCTGGCCCAGATACAAGCCTATATACCCCTAACCCTAAACCTAAATCGAACTTAACTTAAAATCCGATCAAAACCTAAGATTTATCAAAACATCTTTGATAATAATAATAATAATAATAACAACATTTATAGTGTGCACATATCCACTCCAAGAGATGCTCAAGGCACCTTACAAGGTAAATACATTAAACTTAAGAAAGTACATGAGAATACATGTAAAAATCAATGTTTACATGAGCAAATGGTATAACAAAATTCATTGACATTGACTTTTATGTCTGCATATGTATAGAATTTGTCTTTGGCAGTAGTGTTTGATCACTCAGCTAAAACATCAATGAGAGTTAAAGGAATAATATAATCCACTCTTGACAGCTTAAGTGGGGGAATTAGCATTTCTGAAACACGCAAATCTAAACATCAGTACTACCTTTAATAATGAAATCCGGTTGTCTAGTTTTATTATATAGCAAAGGGAGGGGGTAGGAAAAGGAGAGCAAGAGGGTTGGTACACTTTTAAAATGACAGTGGTCTTTTTTTAAATTTCAAAGTAGGAATTCAAAACAAAAATATTGATGTACAAAAATGCATGGCAATATGTCATGAAAGTTGAACTTTGACCTATATAGAGACTTATTGAGAAACAGAGTAAAGAGAAATATATGCTTATTTAGATGGTAGAGAAAGAGATAATTGAACAAAGTAAACAGGAAAGAGAGAAAAGAAAAGAAAGAAAGAAAGAAAGAAAGAAAGAAAGAATAAAGGAAAGAATAAAGGAAAGAAATAAAGAGAGAAAGAATAAAAGAAAGAGAGAGGGAGAGATACAGTGACAGATACAAGCACACAGACAGAGAGACAGGAGAAGAGAAACTACAACAGAATAGATAAAACGAGCTAGTGACACAGATTACCAGAACAACAGGATAGAAAACAGAACTATCTGATCAGTCAGAACAAGTACAAGGCTTTCGAAAAGGAAAACAAGACCGGGCAATATAATACGACGAAAGGCAAGAAGAAATCTAGAAAAAAATCTAGAAAATTAGAAGGGAAATAATGTAGCTCAGCCCTTGTGAAAGCGCCAGCCGTCTGGGAGCAAATATTAGCGGAACATGTGCGTGACTAGATGGCATATCTGATGTGGGAAAATAGTACTGGAATCTGAGATTGGGTAACAAAAAGTCATGATTTTTCAAAAGGTTAGCACTTCTTTTCTCCTCTCTAACTCTCATGCTTCACCAACAGCACAATTTCCTCCTCATAAAGGCTCAATTCTATCCCCTTTTTTCCAATCTCTCTATCCTGATCGACTCCCCCCTTTCTTTCCCTCTTTTTTTTCATTTTCTGGAGTTCGATTTCCGTGATTCATTTCCAATTTCTAATCTCTCTCTCTGCCTCTCTATCTCTATCTATTGCCTTCTCTACTGGTTATCTGTTTCTTTCTCTGCATGTCTGTACATCTTCTCTGTTCCTCTCTTTTTTCTGTATTTGTCTTCCTGTCTCATCTTTCTCTCCACCTGTGTCTCAATCTAATTTCTCTCTCTCTCTCTCTCTCTCTCTCCCTCTCCCCCTCTCTCTCTCTCTCTCTCTCTCTCTCTCTCATGCTCTCTCTCTCTCTCTCTCTCTGATGTTGTTTCTCTTTCTCCCTCTTTGTCACTTTCCTCCACTCAACAGTGTACCCTTTTAAACATACCAAAAATTGCTAATATTGAGGTACAGTGTACATGCTCATTTATAAACAAATTCAATTATGCATATTAAGTTTGTATATCAGGGGGGAAAAAATCTTGATATTTCCCATTTATAGAAAGAGTTTAATTATATTGATATTCCTTTGTTTCGCATGGCACACAAGGGTTTAACAATAAAAATAATATCTCCAAAACATGTCAACACTGAAATTATTATAAAATAAAGGTTGGAAATATACTCACTAACCTACCATTATCTCCATGTGAATCAAACAATGTTATTTTGAAAAGCCTTCACAATGACATACATTAGCACATTATCTGACAGATATGTAGCATATTAATCAGACACAAATATGTGATTATTCTCACATTTGTGAGTTTTCGTAAAAGCCACTGTTTACAACATTTATCAATCCTTTATCTATAAATCAAGCAAAAGAACACACTCCATTCTGAAGTGTGCATGCCGGTACCCCCAAATTCAAAATATAGTCTATCCTCCCTCGAGCAAAACATCTACCCATCCTGAGGCCCCATAAGAGTGTTTTGACCTTAGATGGTACTTTCACGTTAATACCAGTCATTCAAAAAACGGATGTGGTAGAGATCACATCTTAAATGAAGGCTTGATTTTGTCTTGTCTATTCCTGTTTTCTTCTAAAGCGGTGTGATTTCCTACCGGTATTAAAATAGGAGGTCAGTGCCTCCTCCATTTAGAGCCCATGGAGCGAAGATATGAGCAGTACACTGATTAGGAAATGGGCTGTGAAATATGAAATGTCGCATCATTAAGCAATTCCAATGCTAAACAAACTTCTCACTATACAGTGCGTCCCAGAAAAAACGAAACCGAGAAGTATCGTTGTTCTATCATAACTTAATCCAGGGCTCGAATTACCCGCCGGCAATCGGCAATTTGCCGCCATGCCCCTCTCACTGGCCGGAATGCCCTTTTCAAAATCAAACCGTTTACGGCCACAATACTTTAATCAACAAAAGTTTTGCCGACATTATAGTCATCATAAGTCAACCCCGACTTGTAATGTTCAAAAAGACTTCGTTGCCCCTACTGAGATCTAAAAACAATAATATTCGGCAAGGTTTTGTTCCCTCTACGGAGCTCTAAAAACAATAATAATCGGCGAGGTTTTGTTCCCCCTACGGAGCTCTAAAAACAATAATATTCGGCAAGGTTTTGTTGCCCCTACGGAGCTCTAAAAACAATAATACTCGGCAAGGTTTTGTTGCCCCTACGGTGCTCTAAAAACAATAATACTCGGCAAGGTTTTGTTGCCCCTACGGAGACCTTAAAACAACAATAATCGGCAAAGTTTTTTTGCCCCTACGGAGCTCTATAAACAATAATTATTGGCATGCCTTCGCTGCCCCTACGGAGCTCTAAGAACAATAATTATCGGCAAGACTTTGTTGCCCGGCCCTACGGAGATCTAAAAACGATAATAATCAGCAAGGTTTTGTTGCCCATACGGAGATCTAAAAACAATAATTATCGGCAGGGTTTTGTTGCCCGTACGGAGCTCTAAAAACAATAATAATCGGCAAGACTTTGTTGCCCCTACGGAGGTCTAAAAACAATATTGATCGGCAAGACTTTGTTGCCCCTATAGAGATGTCAAAACAATAATTATCGGCAAGACTTTGTTGCCCCTACAGAGCTCTAAAAACGATAATTATTGGCAAGACTTTGTTGCCCCTACGGAGGTCTATAAACAATAATTATTGGCATGCCTTCGCTGCCCCTACGGAGCTCTAAGAACAATAATTATCGGCAAGACTTTGTTGCCCCTACGGAGATATAAAAACGATAATAATCAGCAAGGTTTTGTTGCCCCTACGGAGCTCTAAAAACGATAATAATCGGCAAGGTTTTGTTGTCCCTACGGAGCTCTAAAAACAATAATAATCGGCAAGGTTTTGTTGCCCATCGGAGATCTACAGACAATAATACTCGGCAAGGTTTTGTTGCCCCTACGTAGATCTAAAAACAATAATTAATGGCATGCCTTCGCTGCCCCTACGGAGCTCTAAGAACAATAATAATCGGCAGGGTATTGTTGCCCCTACGGAGATCTAAAAACAATAATTATCGGCAGGGTTTTGTTGCCCGTACGGAGCTCTAAAAACAATAATTATTGGCAAGACTTTGTTGCCCCTACGGAGGTCTAAAAACAAAATTTATCGGCAAGACTTTGTTGCCCCTATAGAGATGTCAAAACAATAATTATCGGCAAGACTTTGTTGCCCCTACAGAGCTCTAAAAACGATAATTATCGGCAAGGTTTTGTTGCCCCTACGGAGCTCTAAAAACAATAATAATCGGCAAGGTTTTGTTGCCCATACAGAGATCTAAAAACAATAATTATCGGCAAGGTTTTGTTGTCCCTACGGAGCTTTAAGAAAAATAATAATCGGCAGGGTTTTGTTGCCCGTACGGAGCTCTAAAAACAATAATTATTGGCAAGACTTTGTTGCCCCTACGGAGGTCTAAAAACAATATTTATCGGCAGGGTTTTGTTGCCCGTACGGAGCTCTAAAAACAATAATTATCGGCAAAACTTTGTTGCCCCTACGTAGATCTAAAAACAATAATTAATGGCATGCCTTCGCTGCCCCTACGGAGCTCTATATTATAAGAACAATAATAATCGGCAGGGTATTGTTGCCCCTACGGAGATCTAAAAACAATAATTATCGGCAGGGTTTTGTTGCCCGTACGGAGCTCTAAAAACAATAATTATCGGCAAGGTTTTGTTGCCCCTACGGAGATCTAAAAACAATAATTATCGGCAGGGTTTTGTTGCCCGTACGGAGCTCTATAAACAATAATTATTGGCAATACTTTGTTGCCCCTACGGAGGTCTAAAAACAATATTTATCGGCAGGGTTTTGTTGCCCGTACGGAAATTTAAAAACAATGATTATCGGCAAGACTTTGTTGCCCCTATGGAGATGTCAAAACAATAATTATCGGCAAGGTTTTGTTGCCCCTACGGAGCTCTAAAAACAATAATAATCGGCAGGGTTTTGTTGCCCGTACGGAGCTCTAAAAACAATAATTATTGGCAAGACTTTGTTGCCCCTACGGAGGTCTAAAAACAATATTTATCGGCAGGGTTTTGTTGCCCGTACGGAGCTCTAAAAACAATAATTATCGGCAAGACTTTGTTGCCCCTACGGAGATCTAAAAACAATAATTATCGTCAAGACTTCGTTGCACCTACGGAGATCTAAAAACAACAATTATCGGCAAGACTTTGTGGCCCTTACGGAGATCTCAAAACCATAAGTATCGGCAAGACTTTGTTGCCCCTACGGAGATCTAAAAACAATAATTATCGGCGAGACTTCATTGCCTTGGCGGGACTTCATTGCCGATACGGAGATATGAAAGCATATCTTCATCGACATGACTAAAACGTTTGGCACAAAAACGGTAATGACTCAGGCTTAGTTTTTCAATCCATCTCCATCCTTTTTATTTGGACCAATCAATATCGGGAAGTTTTGTTTACCCATCGTTGGTTCAACATCTTCACTTCGCGTTGTGACCTTTTTTGGTGCGTTTTCAGAGTTTTTAATCAGTGAAAAACTTGGATTTTTCTCGGGAGGAGGGTCGGGAATTAAATCAGAAAAGGATTAAGAGTTGAGATAATGGTACATCGAATAATCTTCCTTTCCCATACGTTTTAATTAAAACGTCATAGCTTCCGCGCTTCGCGTGGGAGGGGTGGGAAATGATTTCAGAAAAGGATTAATAGTTGAGAACGGTACAACGAATCATCTTCTGTCTCTAATCATTTATTAAAAACGTCTAAGCTTCCGCGCTTCCCGTGGAATTCAGCAAAGGATAAAGAGTCGAGAACGGTACGACGAATCGTCTTCTTTCTCTAATAATTCAATGAAACGTTAAAGGGGGAAACTCCCCACTCCCTCCACCCACCCCACCCTCCACCCACCCCACGGGCGGATCCAGCCGGCGGCAGGGGAGGGGGCCCAATTCGTGGGAGAATATTTAGGGGCGAAACAGCCAGCCTGTTAATAAGGGGGGGGGGGGGAGGGGGTTAGTGAGCACTATTCGCTCAGTTGGGGGGGGGGGGGGGGGGGGGTAGTGAGCATTTTTTTTTTGGGGGGGGGGGAGCAAATACCCCCCATACCATGAAAACGGCATGAGGTGATTTTACGCACACTTTCCACTTTGGCCTTAGTGCCCCTTAGGATAGATTTGTGCCCCTTTCAGTGGATTTGTGCCCTCTCAAAAAAGTGGCCTTGACCCAAATTTGATGTAATTCGAGGCCTGTTAATCACAACTATAATTAATGAATGATACATATTTGGAAAGCTTAGAGTCTCCTCTTTCATGTGATGCTACTCAGATAATGCATATTTCACGCATGAGTGATTAAAAGCAATTTGAAGGAAGGAAACCAAAAAGACATTTGGCGGGCGGTATCTGAATTTCGAAGAAAAATTCACATTTATAAAAAGTTCTGTTTGTTTAAAGTAGTGCTTGCATTTCCATAATTTTATTAAACGAATTCGTTTTCACTGGCTGCCTGCCGTATGAATAAACGAAATTAACAAAAGACTTAACTCCGTTTCGTTGACAATCAGCCGTAGACGAGAGTCTTCATGCATGGCTGATTGTCAACGAAACGGAGTTAAGTCTTTTGTCAAATCTGCTTTTTGCTACGGCAAGCACCCAGTGAAAAAGAATTTGTTTGTTAAAATTATGAAAATGTAAGGGCTACTTTAAACAAACAGAACTTTGTTATTCCTGGCTCATTTTTCTTGATTGAGGTATCATATGAAAGAGCAGAAAATTAACTTTCTAGAAATATGAATATTTCTTTGAAATTCAGATACCGCCCGCCAAATTACTTTTGGGTTTCCTTCCTTCAAATTGCTTTAAATCACTCATGCGTGAAATATGCATATGTGCATATGTGAGTAGCATCAACTGAAAGAGGACACTCTAAGCTTTCCAAATATGTATCATTCATTAATTATGGTTGTGATTAAGTTATGATAAAACATCGATACTTCTCGGTTTCGTTTTTTCTGGGACGCACTGTATATCGCTCGACCGGTCTCTCTCTCTCTGCCACATCCTCTTTCTGTCCATCTGTCCAACTTTCTTACTCTCTCTCTCCCCCCCCCCCCCCCCCCCAAAAAAAACCCCTCTCTCTCTCTCTTTCTCTCTCTCTCTCTCTTTCTGCATATAAGCCTGTTTTATTCTTTTCTCTCTGTCACCATGCATCTGCGTCTATCCTTCTCCCTCTCTCTTTTTCTGGTCATCGGATTCAGGCTTACCCGCACCCAATGAATGCACATTCTCCACTCCCTGGTGAGCATTCCAGCCAGGCGTCATTTTTACAAGCGCACACTTGCTCATCTGACCACATTAACTTTTGCATCCTACCGGGCACCCATTTAACACCTGGGTGGAGAGTGGCAAATGTGGATTAATGTCTTGCCAAAGGACATTAGAGACGGGGCGGGACTCGAACCCCGTACCTTGTGATCTGCAGTCGGGTGACTTATCCACTCATCTACGACACCTCCATCTTGTGTCTGTGTCCCTCACAGGTAGAGTATTCAGGTTGAGAAATGTACATACCATGACTGATATGTCTATCATAAAAGGTGGTAGAAAGTATCGACTACCCTAGTTCTAATCTCATCATAAACACTAATAAGGAAAGACTATTGATTGATTAGTCTTTCCATTAACTACACCCTTTCAATCAAGCAGCCGTTTGATGAGAAAGAGTGTGCTCTAAATGACCTGATTATCATCAATTTCAATCTATTTTAGTTTCTTCTGGGGAAGAATGTAATTTACATGTACATGAACATGATTAAATTAGATGTAAGTATTTTTTTGCTGCTGATGTTTGTTTGTTTGTTGTTGTTGTTGTTGTTGTTGTTTTTTTGTTTTTTTTTGGGGGGGGGGATCTGGAAACGACATTGCTAAAATTGGTACTATAGGTCAGAGTCAAGACTAGCAAATTTGTTCTACAAATAGAATTGCCAACACATAATGTACACAGACATGTTCAACTGGCTTGATAGCAAGTCAAAGCTTAATTTTCTCATTTTTATTTAATTGTTATCCTCTACACCTGTACTATTAATGCAGTATGAGGAAAAACACCCCCTCTGCTCCTCCACTACAACATGTATGCCACTTTCATTTTGGAAGTGTATGTATATCCCAAATCTTTACTAGATTTGCATTTATAAATTCAGTGTAAACTGTGTTCAAATATATCTAATTATGGAATGATATGTATTTTCAGAGCCAATCACAGCCTCATTTATGAATATGGGTCTAAAAGTGAAAAGATAAAAATAGGTTTTTACAAACTTGAAAGGCATTTCTCAGAAAAATAAAAATGAAGGAAAAGAAAACAATTACTCACCAATTGAGGTAGTGTTTTGACTTTTAGTGGTAGATAGATTAGACCCCACTGTGGTGACAAGGTAGGACCAGTCACATCAAGATTAGGGTGTTTAATGGTTGTTAGCATGTCGAGGAAATCCTTTGGTCCATACACTGGTCGAAAGTTACCCAAATCTGTGAAATAATAGATTGGAAAGCAAATATTGAGGAGGGACATGAATGTATGTTAAGTTACATACATGCACACTTGCTCAAAGTGATTGCCACATACAGGTTACACTTGTATACAGTGCATTAATTGCCACATTTTAGCAGCATCACAATTATAATTGGTAGTGAGTTCAAGGATTGGCTGATTGTTTTGTAAAATATGTCCATAAGATACCAAGGACATGTACATGTATAATAGACCAGAAACACTAGAAATAGTTGCTAAAGTATTTAAAGCAGGAAGCGCTTACATAATTTGACCAAATCAAACTCCTTTTTATTTCAAATATTAATCATTATTAGTATTACTCTTTTTGCCTCATTGGCTGGGTTTGCACAAAACCCTACACACTAATTTACCCAGCAAACATATTCAATTCAATTTCGATTTATTTAAATTTCCAACAAAACATTACAAATCAATTATAAACATTTACAACAAATGTAGAAATACATATTGGAAACAGAGGGGTCCATTAAAAAGCAATGCTTGTACAAGTGTGAGCACCTCAAATGAAACTTAGGAATAATGAGTAATTAAATTAACAAGTCCGAAACTACATTCTCTACATACATTTAAGCTGTGATTGTGAACCAGACCTCCTATTTTTTTTTTGGTGTACACAGAGTTCAAAATTGGGAATGTAATGGCATTCCTACCTGGCTCTTCCGTTCCAAGTTCATTCCATCGAGATCGGAGTTCGTTCTGCTCTGATAACGGCCTCTGTAATGGGAGAACATGACAGACGAGATTAGGAGAGAGGAAGGGAAGGAGGGAAGGAGGGAGAGAGAAAGGAGGAGATGGTGAGATATCAGGTGAAAGAGAAAGAAGGAAGGAGGAATAGAAGGAGAAGAGTTACATGCAGTTGGTGAGAGAAGGTATAGACAGAGAAAAATATCACAGAGAGGGGGTTATAGGGTACAGGAGCAGGTAGAGTATAAAAGGAAATAATAGAAGAAGAGGGAGTTAGAAAAGAAGAAACAGGATAGAAGGAGAGATGGAGAGAGAGAGAGAGAGAGAGAGAGAGAGAGAGAGAGAGAAAAGAGAGAGTAAGAGATTATACATCATTACCAAAATCCAGCAAGGTCCAACATAATATTCTTTTTTTTCTTCTTCAATACTAATGATGTTAGAATATACAGATATGAAAATAAAAGAAAGAAGAAATAGTTCTGAAAAGGGTAATTAACTAGACAGCTGGCCAATCATAAGTACATACTCACAATAAGCCCCGCCCATTAATATGATTTTCATTGGAAACGATGCTCAAACATGCGTTATACTATTTGTACTTGTATGATGTGTCTTGATACAATTTTCAGACTAGAAAAAAGGGTAACAATCTTCAGTAGATATGAACATACAACATTTTGTCCTCGAACAAAACCATACGATTTAAAAGGAACACCAAATAAAAACTTAAAATCCATGATCATAACTCATTCAAATAAGAACAATGAGAAATAAATATGGTTGAAATCAGACATTTAACAAGGAAAATTGATTGATTTACAAGCATAATACATTTGCACCTTTTAAATACATTGTGAAAAATTTGATATTTCTTTTTACATTCAAAACACTTTTTTTTAACCGTATGATACATTATTACATGAGAATGCCAGTGTAGATATTCTTCTTAATAAGATTACATAACAAAATTGTAAAATTAATTAAATAATAACGCAATCATTGTAATACAATTAAAAATACATCACACCATGAGAAGCTGAAAATACATGTAGATTAAAATTTACATAGAAAATAATTATTCTTATTTCTTAACAAAATGTATTCATTTATTAGAGCAATTCCAGGAATCTTCAATAAAAATAAAAGTGATGAACCATTGCGGTGTTTATTGGTTGGATAGGGTTACAGTATCAATTTCCATTGTTTTATCCATAGGGACCACAAATACTGGATTCATAGAACTGGAGAAATCTGAGAAAAGGAATATCTATTAGAGAAGGTTGCAAGGCATTAAAGATACTATGCCCCTTTTGCAGCCAACATCAAATTCTGTAGAACTTTGCAGGAATTATGAATATGTCATGTATGTCCTATTTGTAAAATGTTAACGTTAGCAGTGTCCTAATATTCAAATTATGCAAGGAAACCCGTTACTTGCTAGACTTCACTGTCAGACACTATTGAGTGACTGACTGGCTTTTTTTTTCTTTGGTAATAAATATATAAAAAGGGTACATGAGCATTTGTCTACATCAATAACCCACTTCTTGTAATGGCCAAAATTAAACTGATTTTATCTTTGCGCAGCATAAAACGTATGACCATTCGGTACAATGGTCTGAAAATCAGACTATTACTTACTGGCTCTATGGCTCTTAAGTCGATTTGACAACTAATAGTGGTTATTTTCCCACTTAAAGAAATTTTCAAGCTCCCTTTTTTTAGGGAAGTTCTAAATTAGTATTATCTTACAAATGCCATTGGAATTTAACCTTTTCATTTTTGGCCCTTTAAAAAGTTAAAACCAAATGCTATAACTACACAACCATTACTGCTAATTACGGCAATAATGTCCTTTGGGAAGACATTAATCTACATTTGCTGTGCTCAACACCGGTGAGGTTAATAATAATAATAATAATAATACATGAGATTTATATAGCGCCATTATCCATTCTAATTAAATGCTCAAGGCACCTCAAGATATTGAGGTACTATTGTGTACCCACAGGAATTAAATTCCTTAAAATGCTGGAGAGGTATAACGGCCGGGTAGTAAAACTGGGTATAATAATAATAATACATGACTCTATTATTATCATCATCATTACTTGTTACATTAGGTAGCTTATGTATTGGCTCGAAAAGACACAGCCCTATTAACGCAAAAGGCATAACTGCTGGTGAATTGGTGTATGAATAGGTGCCATTTAACACCTAGTTTCATGTCCTCATAATATGAGCCTAATGATACAGATCTCCAGAACTCTGTGGTATACAATCACGATTTACACATTTTCACAGGTTGTGTTCCATTTTCATTTTCATTCTTCTTGTCTACATTCTGCTAAAACACCAGTGTACATTAAACAATAACTATTTACTTATTTCTAAAGAAACGTGTTTTCAAAGGTTAGTATTTCTTATTAAACAACAGATTTTGTGTGAAATGTATACATCGATTTTAAAAGATCACCATTTTGTGAATTCACAAATATCAATGACACTGTGTTTGTAAGATACTAATCTCTATTTTGAAAGGACATTTTTTGTTTCAGTTGACGATCGAAGTATGACGTCAGAAGCGAAGGTTTTTTGGTTGAATTTTTAGTCTGCCGAGTGGGGGCGTAGTAATTTTAGCTGCAAATGATTCTCAATTTTGGGAAAAGTCATCTTTTTGATTGCGATAAATATTTAGTATTTCCAGACAAGCCCAATGTTGTGAGTATAATTTGAACATATGATGTTGATAATTGATAACTAGCCGTCAGTTTGAGTTGGGTGTTGGTTTTATACAGTTTTCAGATAATTTGATGTATAAAATTTGTTATGAAAGTGATTCGTACGCACAGTAACTTTGTATGCATTACATGTGCAGTTACATAATACGGTTCATGTGTGTAGTGCCATGGGGATAGTCTGTTGTGCAGACCGTGTTGTGTTATTTTAATATCATTTATATATAGGAAGTTGTATAAAGTGAGAGAATGTAGATAAATTCTGGTAACTGTAGACATGTATATAAAGAGGAATTTAGGGTAATATGTGTAGAGCCAAAAGGGTTATTGTTTTATCATGCACACAAATACAACAGTGAACAAAGGAAACTCAAGCAGCCATATTAGGGTATCATAAATTTATTATTCATTTATTATGATGCTAAGGAAATAGAACATAATCTTTAGGGTTATTGATATTTCATTTTGGAACAGTGTAATATGTAATTTCAGTAAACATGCATTAATCATACAACTAATTTGATGCAAGATTGATTGTAAACACAGTTTAAAATTGACATATTATTTATGATTGTTTAATTCTGATTAAATTTCAGGTTGAACCGCCTTTTGTGAACGGTATCGCATCATGCTTGAAATTGTCGCTATTTATTGAAGTGCAGTCAGTCCGATTGGCAAGTTATACGCTACAGTGTTGACTACTCCGGAAATTAATAGAAATAGACATGATGAATAAACAAACTTAGTAACGGCAATCATGAAGGGCAACATTATCACTCACAAGCCCCCCCCCCCCCCCCCCCCCCCCCCCCAAGAAATTTTTAGAAGATAAGGTTTGTATCATGAGTTACTCATGAGGTTGCTATTCGTATATGTCTCCTTCACCTGTATGTGTTTGTTTTTTTTGGTCACACATACCAATAAAAATGACCATGTAAAGCTATGCTTTGAGCGGTGGAGCGCGGTTGGTCCCCTTGCCTAAATGGATAAATGATAATTGGGAGGCCAGCTGACATTAATTGAAAATGACATCGATTTACGAGGCAAGGTGTTCAGCGCGGCAGGGCGCGGACCATTACATCTTGGCCAGCGGGCGAGAATGCAGTAACGAGGTGCTAACGAGGCAATGTTTCAATGAATAACAAAGACGTTTATCAGTGAGAGTAGAAGATGACATCAACCAAGCATTTCACATTCTTTCTTTCTTTCTTTCTTTTTTTCTTTTTTTCTCTCTCTCTCTCTCTCTCTCTCTTTCTCTCGGTGCTTCTCCATGAGCCAAAGCAAGCCTGAGCTTGAGATCAGCGGCTTGGTTGCCCAACTTCTGGGCCCTGTTTCATAAAACTTGTTATCAATAACAAGTTATGATAACTGTTTAAAATGCTACTAAAATCATGGTATTTGATTGGCTGAGAGCAAATTTATCATAGAAAGTTTAATAGCATTTGTTATTGATAACAAGTTTTATGAAACAGGACCCAGATGCTCCTGCGAAAATTGCTCTGCAGTCAATTTCCTTTATTAACCAAATTCCCAAGCTTTAACCCTGAAACTAGAACTATACCTAAACCTAAACCTGACCTTCATTCTTTTAGAACCCTAACCCTATACATTTGACAAAATAAAGCTCTGGGTAACTGCCGCCAGAGCAAATGTTGAATCACAGAGCAGCTCTCAAGTATAGGCCAAAATTAAAAGTTTTGTGTCCCGTCTGTTGAGCCATCTCAACTTGATCAAGCTACTAGCTACAGATCATCAGCATCCAAGTCAACCAAGTGCTTCTTGACCGTGAATTAATTGGCATGTTAATTGGTCAAGTAGAAGGCTATTTCGAAAACAAGCCTCAGTTAAAGCTTGAATATAAAGAGCTTGGGATGATGTTATCCCAAGCATGATGTACATGCAGGTGAAATAGTCCACTACTTGTATCTTCACTAAGAATTAGCTTGTGTTAATTTAGGCTAATGATGACAGACCTTTTCTTTCTGTCACCCATCTGGGGAGCATCGATGAAAGATCTGGGAGCTCTACAAGTAGGGGCATTCCTTGCTATCACGAAATGTGAGCTTCGCATTAATGTTCCGGCACATAATGTGATGGTTTCATAGGGGTACTGGAATCTGCTCATACTGATGACATGTTGATGACATGTTGATGATATTGGAATGATACAGGTCTTCTGTTTGGAGCAAGTTCGTTGATCATATTATATTAAAGTATATATGCATTAACAGTTTAACACACTTCTGGCTGCTAGCAGATGTAATTTTAGCTGATTTAATATGGCTAGTGTTCACCTGTTGAGCTTGACTACCTATAATCTCCTTCACATATGAACTTTAATACAGCAACCACCCACATCCTGTAGTCAGTGGGTAAAAGTTCTAATAACATTAAAACTTAAATGGGACAGAAAAATAAAACATATATTTAGCATCTGTATTCATGTCAATTTACTAAATCAAATTTGGATGATAAAGATAGTCATTGTTATGGACACCTCACCACAAGCGTCAAGGTTTCATCTCATTCCTCCATATATGTTAACATTTATTTCATTTTGTGGTGATTTAATAATAATAAGAAATTAAATGTATTTTGAATTCATGATAATAATGATAATAATAATTTCCAAACAAATTAATGATAATGATAAATATAATACTACTAATAATAATTAATAATAATAACAATAAAAAGAAGTTGAAGTGGAAGTAGAAGAAGAAGGGGGAGGAGGAGGAGGAGGAGGAGGAGGAGGAGGAGGAGGAGGAGGAAGAAGAAGAAGAAGAAGAAGAAGAAGAAGAAGAAGAAGAAGAAGAAGAAGAAGAAGAAGAAGAAGAAGAAGAAGAAGAAGAAGAAGAAGAAGAAGAAGAAGAAGAAGAAGAAGAAGAAGAAGAAGAAGAAGAAGAAGAAGAAGAAGAAGAAGAAGAAGAAGAAGAAGAAGAAGAAGAAGAAGAAGAAGAAGAAGAAGAAGAAGGAGTAGAAGAAGAAGAAGGAAAAGGTGAAGAATTATAATCATGCAATACGATTTGTTTTTGTTATGTTTCCCTCATCTTTTAATATCATTCATGTGTTCCATTCTTTTGTGGCTGTCGACGAACCGATTGCTATTAACCTCTGTAAACCAACTAGTCCCTGGCGCCTCTGTCTCTCATGATCAGCAATGACAGTGATACGCAAGCCTATGTATGAGTTCCACCTGAATGTGTGGTTAACCTCACACAGTTGAACAACTCTGCTAGAAAATTTGAATTCCCATTTACTTTCCTCGCAATTCATTTAAATACTAGCATGGAAAAATACATGATGCAACATACTGAAAACAATACTGCGAAGTGTATTTGTGCATCCTTTAATGCTATTTGCCAATACATAATATTTACAGGGGATTACAGCTTTTTTCTCCACTATCGCCTCGTGCGTGTTACACTTTTCCAAAAGTACCTTGTGTGGGTAATTCTTACTAATGCCCTCACTGCTGTGTATTATTTGTATAATACACCATGACCTATACATGCATGATACAACCCCCGCCTGCACAAAATCAAGATCATGCTTTAACTTTGGGAAATTTTCTTCCCTTTTTCACAAAAGAGATATTCCACCCCGCCCCCTTCAATTAAAGCAAAAGATGGTGAGCAGCTTGAATTGTTAATTGGGGACTTTCCCTAACTTTTCACACTTTTGCAGCAGGATATTGCAATCTTTTGGTCGTAGGTCTACAAGGGACTCTGGAGGTTTGAAAATGGGGGAAATGGGTGAATTCCCAGCTCACCGTTGATGAAAAATGTAGAGAAAAAGTCGGACAGAGATGAATGCAGGTGACCTTTGAGTATAAGACATTCTTTTTACAATCTTTCTTATTTATTCTAGATCTCTTCTTGTAGTGACATCATTAACTCTTATACTGCCAAAGTTTGCCACGTACTGGTCCATACGTGTTAATTGGGGACTTTCCCTAACTTTCCTAGAAAATTGTGTCTTTTGTGGCAGGGCATTGCAATCTTTTGCTCGTGAGTGTGTAGGAGGGACTCTGGAGGTTTGAAAAGGGGGAAAGAAGTGGATCCCGGCTCACCATTGATGAAAACTATAGACGAAATGTCGGACAGAGATGAATGCCATTGACCTTAGTGTCAGACATACTTTTAAGGATTTGTTTTAATTCCCCCAACAGTAAAAGAGATATCTTCTTGTAGTAATACTATTAACTCTTATACTGCCAAAATTTGCCATGTACTGGTCCATACCTGACAACTGTTCAAGGCTAAAATTAGGAATTTCTCAGAACATTAGATTTATAGTGTACTTTGTATGCATTTTAAGCAGATGCTTTTTTAGCGAAAAAAAGGGGCATTCAAGGTACAGAATATTAGTTTGAAAGCCAAAGGTAGGAACCATGTTGGCAGTTGCATGAATGCTAACCCCATGGAGATATTGTGCTGAAGTTGCCACATAGCGATATAATTTTTATATTGTCAAGTAATCCATTCACTAACCACTGCTCTAAAGTCATCATAAATCATTAAAGAGTTTCAATATCAGCTTATGATAACTTAAATGTACACTGTAATATAACTTTTGTTGACAAACTTATTTCTTCTACCACATCATCATCGTTCAAGGCACTGAATTGGAGAATCGGGTGAAATTCTGTAGGATTATGATCATTAGTTTCACAGTAAAATTATCATATAATACAACAAGTAAAGAATCTCAATTGAGTGAGAAGCATTAATGTGTAAAAAAAAAAAAAGAGGGGGATTTCATTTGTTACCTCCTGTATAATTTTCAAAAGGAAATAATATTGAATCACAAAATGGAAGAATGGAAACAGAAGAAGAAGAGAATAGAAACCATAATGAGGAGAACATAGAGCAGTCAAGCACTAAACACAGAACAGTGATACAGCTCTTGAAAGAGACGTAAATCACCGTTTGTCGGTTTGTCCGCTGGGGAGATAGAGATTATCGAATCAAGTTGAAAAGGGATGCTTGTCACAACATCGATGTGGCACGAAGGAATCCATGCGACCTTGACTCTTGCACTTAAAAGAAGATCACTTTCTTGTTTGCATGTCAATTTCACCACAGGGGAGCACATTACAGGTGGATGGGGGGGGGGGGGGGCACATGGAACATGTTCCCCCCTCCCCCTGGTAAAAATAAAAGTAACATCTATACACTAGGACAAATACACACCAAAGGGAAAATAGGGACAAGAAATTGAAAGATTTCTTTTTACAAAATTCTTTTTTTTTCCCAGAAATGATGCAGATACTTTTTATTTTGTTGCAGATTTATGAAGATTGGAAGCATGAATTTGCATCTTTCCTCAGAGGAAAAAGACTTAGATTATCTTTATTTATTTATTTATTTTATTTATTTCTGATATTTATACAGGGTGGCACATATCATCGATTTGGTGGTCTTCCATGAGGCCCTGTTTGGTAATAATAAAACAAATAACAGCATCAAATCTTTTTTAGATAAATACACAAGCATATAAACAGGTAAAATACAAATAAAAATACAAATTAATTAATTAATTGGTATCCTGAACTTATTCACCCTGTTTTACAAGTAATCTTCTTAATCTACACTTTTTTTTAAATCTTTAAATAACTCTAACACACACTCGAGCAATCAACACTGTCCCCTTTAATAACTATAATAATCTCCAGTGCTGCATTGTATTTATTATGGGATAGATAATACCAAAGGCTTCAACTATTTCCAGTGTGAAATTAATGTATACCGATGTTAAAAGGATAGTCACGGAGGTAATCAAGACCAGAAATGGTAATTTTGCAAAGCAAATGTGTTGCACAAAACCATCCATCTGTCATTCTGTGCCTAAGTGTTTTGAGCAAAATTGCAAGTCAACGGCAAATGAGCGACTATACAGCAAGGCAAAGAGTTTTTAAATTCTGGATCCCTGCTGCATACATAGCATCACAAGAGGCGGTATGGGGATACAACACACCCACATTAAACATTTTCTGTCAGCAAATTCAACATTTTTAGTAGGTATCAGGAAGTTGAAAGTCTGATTTTCTTTTTTCTCTCTTCATTTTGGTATTGTAATTGTGTTTTTTTTGTGAGCTTGTAGGAAATTTTCAACCTATCTTGTCAGCAAATTTGGCCTGACACCCCCCCCCCCCCCCCCCCCCCTCCTATTCATTGTCTATCAACGTCCCTGATTTAATACACACGTGTATGCCTACTAGATATTTGTCAGCCAACAATGTGTTATGAAACCTTTACTCTGGGTTTGTTTTCAGTCTCTGGAGTAAATCACATTTCCAAACTGTTACCCGAGTACCACACAGTACATAGACTCAAGGTAGTAAATGATACAAGGACAGTTCAAAATTTTATTACATAGTATTTTGATACTCTGTTCTCTTTTTTTATTTGAAATAAAGAGAAATAAAGAGAAAAAGAGAGAGAGACAGAGAGAGAGAGAGAGAGAGAGAGAGAGAGAGAGAGAAGGAAAGAGAGAGAAGGAAAGTAATTGAAAGAAAAGGGAGAGAGGACTGGAGTGGACTGGAGGGAGAGTATGGATATCACTATAACAGTTTAACTTTGTTTTAAAAGTGCAATGACTGTTCAAAACTAGGGTTGAGTCGGTACGGTCGATCACACCGGGACCCGACCGTTGCCGTCGGGTCCCGGTTTCGTTTTTTGAGAACCGACGCTCCGAAAAAAATAACGAAATATGTAAGAAATTGCAGTTTTGCACACCACTAAAATCAATCCACCTTAAAACTTAAGTATTTAATTGTTACCAATCATATTCTAGCTCATCCTGAATCAATCCGAACTGCTGATATAAATATGGGTTGCAAGGCATTTGCCCCAGGCCATGGGGTTGTTGCCAGCTGCTAGCTAGCTACTGTACTGGCCGGGTCTCTCGGCACGATTAATAAATCAGGTTGAAAGAAACATTAATGTTTGAATAATAAAACGGCTTTCTAAAAAGTACTTCTTTACAACATACCGATCGCATAATTTTTAAAAGACAAAATAGATATTTTTTTCTTTGATTTTGAACACCGCATGCTTCTTTTAAAAGCTGAAAATTACTTGGTAATCACAAGAAGTTTCGATACGGATAGCTGTTGCAAGGCAAGTTCAGACTAGTCTCGGAAAAATGCGCAGTGCTCCTTGTTAGCTGTAATGCGTGCCAGAACGAACCCAAACAAAGACGTGATCGTAACGAGAACAAAATCATTAAAAACTACGAGAGCACAATTGGAAAGACAACTACTCAAAATTATTGTAAGCAGATACATAACTTGGAGGAAGAAAACAATAGTTGTCCAAGAAAAGCTACATAAATAGTGATATTTAAGGAGTTACTATAGGTACAATCATTATCGGAAGGGCCTGCTGCAATATCCGAATTACACGTGTTTAATTTGAACACGAGGCTATACGAGGCAAATACTGCCCTCTACGGTAAAAAGCAGTATAACAAAGGATTCCAGTATTTGCAGCAGGCCCCTTGCGATAAAAATGTACCCAGTTACTCCTCGATTATCACAATTTCTGTGGCATTTCTTGGGCGATTATTGAATTCCATGTCCAAGTTATCTATCTGATTATGGTAATTTTGAGCAGTAGTTGTCTTTCCAATTGTGCTCTCGTAGTTTTTAATGATTTTTTTCTCGTTACGATCACGTCTTTGTTTGGGTTCATTCTGGCACGCATAACAGCTAATTACGAGGAGCACTGCGCATTTTTCCGAGACTAGTCTGAACTTGCCTTGCAACAGCTATCCGTATCGAAACTCTTGATTACCAAGTAATTTTCAGCTTTTAAAAAAAAGCATGCGATGTTTAAAATAAGAGATAAATATTAATTTTGTCTTCAAAATATTATATGATCGGTATACCGGTATAGTACAGAAGAAATTTTTAGAAAGCCGTTTTATTATTCTAACATTCATATTTTTGACCAGATTTATTCAACCTGCATAAATCAAAATGGCGGCTCGAATGTTGTGTTTCTATTTCTGCCCCAGTTTCTTTACTTTTAGAGGCACGAAAATGGCACTAAACATCGCCAATCATGGATGAAAATAATGTCAAATGGAAGAATATACCGATCTGAGCCGAGGTATGCATGTGTTGATTTATTTAATTGATAAAAAAAGGTCACTTTTAAGGGGCATACTGATGATTGCGCTTTTTATAGAGGCAAGTGGCAAATCCTGCGAGCTGATTTCGGGACAAACCAAGTCAATGTGTGTCCTTTGGTAAAACATTAATCCTCATGTAATACCAAGTCCCTGGGAGAGGACTTACAGCTGATGGTCCCCTGGTTGTTTACTTACAAGCATATATACACAGGCTTTCTTAGCAGTTAGGTAAAACGATCATCATCAAACAAACTTAATACCAAAACAAAATCCATTCTACAATTACTAAGGAATGAAAAAGGGAAAGTTGGAGGTAAAATGATTACTAACTAGTACACCTATTTACAAAAATAAAATTGTCTTACATGCATCAATTAAAAAGGGCAATTTACTATTCTTCCCCTGTTTTTTTTCTACATCGAAGAGACTGTCATGATTTTGCTGTTCTTTTCCTTTCTTACCACTTTCTTTTTGGTGTTTTCTTAGAGCATCTTTGAATCTTTCAAAAGTTAAATCGCTCACCACCCTCGCCTAATTTCTGTTTCATCAATCGCAAGATATGTCACAGAGTTGCCAATTTGTGTTTGACTGATCGCACCTACAAAGATCCTTTCCTTTCTTATTTTTAATTGTTTTTCTGCTCAAACTTCACTGATCTGTTTCTCTCATTTTCTGCTTCTATTAAAATCAACTAAATATCAGGGTGGAATTTCCTCTTGCAGAGATTTTCTTCCTTTCTTTACCAGGTTCTTTTGGTGTTTTCTCAGAGCTCGTTTGAAACTTTCAAAAGCTAAACTTACTCCCCCCCCCCCCCCCCTCCTCACCTGGTTTTTGTTTCATCGATCAGCCTCACCCCTCCCCCTCCCCCACCCCCACCCAAATTAGATTAGAACCTATTTCTCCTGCGACTACTGTCAGGTCTACATGACTGTTCTGCAGCTACTAGAATCCATTCAATCATGCGTCCCTACCCCTGCATACAGAAGCACATCATGCCTCAACCACAGAACTCTAATGGGGCATTCAATCATCAGTGGAAACAATCTTCTTAATAACGCCAACTCTCTCTCTCTCTTATCTGGAATGATTTATAAAGCATCTACAGGGAGAGGACACACAGGGGGGAACTAGATTAAAGTATACTCCCATAGTGTAAATGTAATTTATTCCATCGTCATTCAAGCCTTCTCCATCCATAGAAACACTTCAAAATGTAATACAGGATTCAATGTATACATTAACATATCTTTGTACTTCCTGTAGAGAACCATCTCAGTTGTTCTTAATTTAGGACAGCAAAACAAAAAGTTGAACAAAACTATGAACATTGTAGCTGAATATATTTCTTTTCAATCAGTATGGGAGCCTATTCACATACAAGCTATGCTTTTTATTTAGGCTCCCCACATTTTACATTGTTTTACCTTGCCTGTTATATCTACATATTTCAAAAATGTTGTACTTATTTTCTGTACATTATACTTGATTTGAAATGTTTAATTTTTTTTTTCTTGTGTGAAATCTATTCTTAAATAATATATGCTTGTACAAAAAAACAAAAAAAAAGAATAAAACTATTTTTTATGTAAAATGTGGAATAAATAAAACTTCAAACACATTACACTCAGGATTGTAAGTTGTGATTGTTCATGCCATAGGTGTGTCTCCTACAGAACAGAATTTTTTAACCCATTGCCTACTGGAACCGGGTGGTCCTTGTATTAGGTCTATAGGAATTAGAGAATTCAGTAGCCAACGACGTATTGATCTACAGAATCTTATTCCTAAGTACCGGTAATGGATTATGATGATAGATTAACGGTGACTGAAAATAAGACCACGAGATTATGGAAGAAAAACGTTACTCAGCATATAGTGTGGTACGGTATACATGTCACTGAAACAGCTCCCGTAGGATTTTTGTGCCAAAGTTGATTTCTTTTTTGTTGCATTTTTGGATTCATTGGGGTCCAAGCTATCAGAAATTGATGGGGTTCATTTTGGCGCCCAATATGGACCCCCCAGGAAATGAATGAGGGGTCTGAAAATTTGAACCACATCATTTTTGGCCAATTGGGACCCTTTTGAAGCCAAAACAGCACACACAAAAATCAACTTTGGCAAAAAAATCCTACGGGATTACATACCATACCGCACTAATACCACACCTACCTGCAATCAGTTACTTTATTAATCACACACACACACACATATACAAACACACAAATTGACAAAATGGTCAATGACATCAATACAAACACACTAGTTAACATCACAAGGACAAATTCATCACGTACATGCCACAAGTAGCCGGGTATCACAGTTCAACAAAATCCAAATGCAAAATTATTTCATATACCGGTACATGCTTCCCAAGAGGTGCACTTCAAATCTACAAAAATCTTGATCAGAATATGATATCGGTTGGTGCTTGCTTTCTGCTCAAGGTGGCCCAGACATTGAGAAAGCCAAGTCCTTCATATCGGTCAATTCAATATGAGTGAGTGCCACGACCATGGTAGGACAACAGAAGAGGGTCTCTGAGGGAGGGGGGATTGGAATTAGGACAGCGGGAATCGGAAGTGAGCTTCATAAATATATCTAAAGAACTAAATACATGTGATTCATCGGTAATGGATCATAATTTGATAGCATACAGGGGGATTTCAAAATATTAATGAGCTTTCATTAACGATCAAAATGATAACTCCGCAGACTAACTTGTACATGTGTCATGTGTAGTCAGCTACTTGATCAATCACAAATTGGATTCCTAAAACAAAACAAAGGACAACTCCACTTTGCTTGTGCGAAAAAAAAATGAAGATGGGTATCATGATTCAACCAAAGTCTAACAAAAAAATGCTTCCTACAATATTTGTCCTTAGAGGTTAACTCTAAATCTACGAACAGTTGATGAGAATATGATATCAGGTGGTGCTTTGTGCTCCAGGTGGCCCAGACACTGAGAAAGCCAAGTCCTTCATATCGGTCAATTCAATATGAGTGAGTGCACCAATCATGGTAGGAAAACAGAAGTGGGTTTCTGAGGGAGGCGGGATCGGAATTAGGACAGCGGGAACGAGAAGCGACTTGTTTTCACGTACAGCCTATAGAGGATTGAGGGCAGAACATTGATATGTGCACTCGACCCAAACTCAACATTGTATGCTTTTCATATATCAGAGCTTGTTAACCCCTTTGCAAAACCTTTCCCATCATGCTATGATATGACGTCTACAGCAGATGCACGTTATACAGAAATCAAAATATAGTAAAAAGAGTTAATAATGGGCAGTCGTTTTCAAGGTAAATACACAAGAATGACAAAATCATGCTTTCTGTTTTCTACCATCCTATATATATGTGCTGTAGGGGTTGAGTATTGACTCAGAAATGCATGTACTCAATCCCCCAAACAATACTGGGTGCTTTTCAAATCACAGCTGTTTTCAGCCATTTAAAAAAAAAAAATGCACTTCAAATGTAAAACTCCCCTTTTTCATACTTGATACTGATACTGAGGCTACCCTATAGTACCCTTCAGATTATAACCTACTGCCCCACATCCAGCAAAAAATTCCCTCAGTTATCAAAATGGAACTATGTGCAGACCAAACATGTGGACATATTGGGTGGTATTCTCATAAGTTAAGCCGGGACTAAGTCCAGACTAAACAAGAAGTTTTGTTCACACTTCTATGGAATGCTAGGTTTCATCTTCCTCCTTCAATATTCATGACAAAGATAATCTACCAAAGACTTTTTTGCAATTCAGTTCATACTCATATTATCTTTTTCTTCCCATTTCATTGCAAAATTAAAAAAATTGACACTTTTCATTGAAGGATTAAAATAATCTGTACAGGGTAAATGAGTTGGCAACAGGCACTCCATAAAAGTGTGGACTAACTTAGTATGCGCTACCGGAATACCACCCATTAGCTTTTAGGAAGAAAGTCTGAACTATATAACCCTACTTCTGGGGTAGATATGAACGTAGTATGGAAGTGATATCATCCCATACCTGGAGGGAGCTAGTATAGCTCAGGCTTTACCAACATTTGTTCTCTGGTAAGTTCTGTAAAACTCCCCTTCCTCATACTTGATACTGATAGTGAGGCTACCCTATTACCCTTAATATTATAAGTACCTACTGCCCCACATCCAGCAAAAAATTCCCTCAATTATCAAAGTGGAACTATGTTCGGAATAGAAATGTGGACATATTAGCTTTCTGAACTAACCCTACTTCTGTGTTAGATATGAACGTAGTATGGGAGTGATATCATCCCAGACCTGGATGGAGTATAGCTTAGGCTTCACCAACCATTTATTCATGTTTTCTACTAAACATTCTATTATTAAACATACATGTACAGCATGTCTATGATGATTTTTTTTGTCTGGACTGACTAGGGTGTGTAGATTTCATACTCTAGATAACTCACTTCCAATTTGCATAATTCTTTCAGTTTCAAAAACAAAGTCAAACTCTATGTGGAGCAAAAATTTTGCTTTTTTTTTTTTTTCGTTCTTCTAGGTTCGCAGTATGCCCTGAGTCAGGAATTTAATAAACCACTTAGTAGCACATTTGTTTTGATTTCTTTTTAGATATATATTTTGTGCAATTGTAGCCAGTTCAAGAATTAACAGTTAATTGTAGACTGATGGTCAGACCAGCATTCCCTGCATGAAGAGTCCCAAATAGGCCAATCAAATTCGTTCACTGCTGCTCTATTAATTAAACCACAAAAGTAACCATGTATGTTTAATACATTTAATACAAGAAATTTGTGGAACACACAAGGTGATATTATGGAATTGTACTCTTATATCAGAGAGAGGCTACATCGCATTACACAAAAGCAACTAGATGTAAAAGTGGTATTTGTTTGGTTAATACCTCCTTAACTGGGGTGGAATGATTACTTTAATAGCCAAACTTGTTTCAAATGGGTCAATATCACTGTCCCCACTTGTTCCTGCGAGACACGTGTCCTACGTGTCCCCTATGTCTTGACCGTTAAAGTCCCTAGTTCCTCTCTCCTTCCTCGTTATTTGCTTTGATGATCAAGCATTATAAATATTAAATGCATTTCCCTATTGTGCCCTGAATATGTCCTATGTCTTGAACAATGAGTTCTCTAGCTCCTCTCTCTCTCTCCTCGTTATTGCTTTGACGGTCAAGCACTAAAAATATTAACTGCATTTCTCTACTGTGTCCTGAATTTGTCCTACATCTTGACCAATGAAGTCCAAAGCTCCTCTCTCTCTCTTGATTCTCTCTCTCCTCGTTATTTCTTTGATGGTCAAGCACTAGAAATAGTAAATGCATTTCTCTACTGTATCCTGAATTTGTCCTACATCTTGACCAATGAAGTCCGAAGCTCCTCTCTCTCCCTCCTCGTTATTGCTTTGATGGTCAAGCACTAGCAAGAGTTAATGCATTTCCTTATTGTGCCCTAAATTTGTCCTATGTCTTGACCAATGAAGTTTTTAGCTCCTCTCTCCCTCCTCGTTATTGCTTTGATGGTCAAGCACTAGAACTAATTAATGATTCTACTTATTGTGGCCTGAATTTAAAGTGAACCGCTCAAACTATGAGTCAAGTCATTCTTCTAGAAATAGTAATAATAATATAATAATAACTTCTTCTTATATAGCGCTTTTCATACGAGATTTATATCAAAGCCCTTTACAATATTGATGCAAGTAAAACTAAACAGAGAAATGACAAGAGAACAAAAGTGACTTTATCAAACATAAGATAACAAGGTAAGGTTATAATTTAAGAACTAGGTTGAATATGCCTTTTCCATTAGATTAGTTTTTAATTTTGATCTAAACAAAGTTTTATCAGAGCTGCAACGAATGGAGGCTGGAAGAGAATTCCACCAACGTGGAGCAGAGTATGAAAGCATGAATAGCTATTGCAGTTTAAATACACTTCCAGTGAACTGTATAACGCCTTGTTGAGAAGACTACTTAAAACAAACCTTCGCATTCGCATAGAAACGGGTGCACTATACGCAGGGTTTCATGTTATCTCTTAATTTTGTCATACTCCTTTAAACTGTTCACCTACATGTATAGGATGCCAGGCAAAGTTTTTAGAGGTTGACTGTTACCCCTTCTAGCTATAGCTATACACCATTTTTCTTCTACAGGCGATTGACACACTTTCAATCCTAAGTGACCTTACTTTATATCTAGGATGATGCAACCCACACATTCAACCCATCCATATACCGCTACAAAGAATGCATCTTTATGCTGTAAGACATGTATGTACAAATTCATCTGTTTACACCAATACTCACATCTCACTATACAACACCATATTAGGGCAATATGTAAATGTCAATTTGATTCTACATTGGTTTATATTTTTGTGTCACAATGTATCTTATTTGTTACTGTTTGCTTTTTTACTAAAATTCTTATTTTAATTTACCCGATGAATGCATTTTTATATATTTTTCAATTTGTAAATATTCTTATAATTCCGACAACAAAATACCACAATAGAAATATCAATAAAAACCAATTAGTTGAATTGAATACAGAATGCTGCAACAAAGGGCGAACACTGCATTCATAAACAGAAGAGGAAAAATAACTCATTTATTTAATGAAATGCTTTAAGAATAGCACATGGGGCCATGTGAGAGGTTATATAATTACCTTTCTGGCCAGTGGAATGGAGAGTTCTGTACACATACTGTTGAGACTTTTTAGGATCCTTTTCTCCCAGGTAGACTGTGGGTATAGACAAGCAAAACAGAGAAGAAAAAATTAAAGCAAAATCTCAATGTTAACATTAGCAGCAACAAATGAACATACATGAACATGAATATATAATGTATTTAATGAGCATATAAAGCATGATTTTTGTTTTGTATTGACGTAAGAGTGAAAGAAAGAGACAAAGACAGAGAGAGAGAGAGAGAAAGAGAAAGAGACAGAGACAGGCTGACATACAGATACAGAGAGAGTGAGAGAGAGAGACAGAGAGAGAGAGAGATGAAGACAGAGACAGAGACAGGGAGAGAGAAAGATTTCCTTAAACCTTGTCATCAAGTTTGCAAACGTGTTTGTACAGTATCACTAATATTCTTGCAGGAGTCAAGTTTTTGCCCTGTTTAATTGTTTCTTATTAATACAAAAGCTATTCTATGGTATCTAAACGTACATTTATGCATACTAGTCATGAACCTGCATGAAATTTTAAGAAGAAAGATGAACATTTTCATTTTCAAAAAAGCATAGCATGGCCTGATGAAACTGTTCATATTAAAGCACTTGACAGGTTAACATCGGCTGTAAGTGTAAACAACTGTTAATTCAAATCACATCAGTTCATAATCAGAGATCTGAATTAGATTTCATCTCTCAGTTTTCAACTTTAGATGAAATTGGACACAACCACGCATCAGTTTTGAAATGTATCCTACTATTTTTTTTTAATAACATAAATAAGTCTGATGAAATGCCTTTCAAAATCAGGGATCTAAATTATTCTTCACCTTCCTTTTTTCAACTTAAAATGAAAAAGAAAACTTTGCAGCAGCTTTGAAATGCATCTTCCTGTTTATCCACTCAAAACAGATGAACCAAGTAAATCTTATGAAATGCTTTTAGAGGCTTATCAAGACTGCTATAGGCTTTCATTACATTCATATACAGACTAGATAATATCTAAGCTATATTTAAAAGGTAGGATTGCTTTCTGCTTTCAAGCTTTGTGCAGAGAATAATCTTGAATGATCTTTTCATCCTCTCACTTTTCCTTTCTCTTTCATTTGGTCTTATATTAGAAAAGCCTCTAGAAGTCCAAAAGCATAACATAAAAATGTGGGTCACGGGCTGTGACCCATGCTGTTCGTCCTTCAAGTGTACCAATCAACTAAAATATAACTTGTTTACAGCTAGAATGTATATAATATGTCCAGTTTAAACTGCTTTAGTGACCACCTGTCTACAAAGACCACATGTTTGTTCCCCTTGAAAATGGTTTCTCATTGAAACATGTACTAAAGGAACCTGTCTACAAAGACCACCTATCTACAATGACCACTTTTTGTGTTTCCCTTGGGTGGTCGCTATAGACAGGTTAGACTGTACAAATCAACCTCAGAAACCTTTATCAGGCATTGTATGGGCTAACGGATAAGTGAGTATGAAGAAGAAAAAAAATAGTAAAACAGCGCACATGAAACCCAAGTCTGACTTGAGTTCCATGTGGGACTCAAATCATGAGTTGCTTTTCTTTGAAATGAAAGTGTATTTAAACTTGCAAAATATGTCTGAAGAAGTAGTATTTGAAGCTCATTTTTCAAATATACAAGTACAGTATTATAACATGGAACTACTGTACTAACTTAAGCTATGGTCACAACTCAGAGCGGCGACCGATTTGTAGCCTGCTTGGTCGCCGAGCAGGCTACTTTTTGGGGTTGTGACCATAGCTTTACATAGCAGAATATATCTTGGTGATTAGTACACTTTAAGAGCAGAAAAAAACATTCAGGCCCATGCAACATTTTACTGACTTTGACTGTATTCAACATTACCCTTCAAGACTGAGTTCTTAATTCATCAACTATTTTCATCATTGTAATTTTCTGTTTTCCCTGCACTTGAGTAGAATTCAAGTCTCTGATCTTTCAGCTCTAAATTGCATCAACATTATTTAAGACTGGACTTTTCCTTTAAGCCCATCTCTCTTTCTGCCTCTACCCAACATTTTGTGATGCCTTTATAGTAACAAAAACAATTCAATCCCTTTTTTTCGATTAAAGCTATGACCCACATATCCAAATCTAGTTGCAAAGTTTAAAGTAAGTAGAATATATTCATCTATGAATATTGCACCAATACATGACATCTAAGACAGAGTCAGAGTTCCTGGGGCATCATACCTTTAATTATTCTTTTTGTTTGCTTCAATACTTTTTTAATGCATGTTATGTTCAGTGCACAAGTCATCCTATATATGTTATTGATTTGTTTTCAGGTTAATTTCCTACAGGAGACAGGCTACATGTCTCATGTAGGAACATAAGGCACCAAGAGAACAGGGGAAGAACAAAATTATCGTCATTCTTCCTCTCTCTCTCTCTCTCTCTCTCTCTCTTTCTCCCTCTCTCTCTCTCCCCCTCTCACTTACTTCTCCCCTTCCTGCTCTTATCTCTTGCTATTAACATCTCTTGATTTATATTTCTTCCCCCTCCCCCTTCCCCATTCGCTTGATTTCTCTCTGCTGTAACTTGTCTGTCTTCATGTGACATTAGGGACTTTTAGATTAGCGTGGACTGATACGTGTGACGTCCATTCAAGGCAGTGCATTAAAAGGACGTCGATCGTAGCAATCGACATTGTCTTCGTGCGAATCAAAAGTCCCTATTGTCTATGTCTCTCTCCCACACACACACACACCCCATAAATATTTGTGGTATGCACCATTTCACCTGCCAGTGTGAACACACACTACCCAGGCTGGACAGACTGATGGATATCCATCTAATTACCACAGAATTTCAACTGGAATTGCCCCATAGCTTTTCGCTGCCACCCTTTTCTTCCAGAACTTGGTAAAAGGTGTATGGTTTCCATCTAGACACATAATTATTAATTTGAATTTATTAGCATGTGGTTACCAATCGAGCTCTTGGCAAACTTGTAATGGGTTCCTATAAAATTGGAAGAAAGCATCCAAGGGTTTGACCACTTGGCAGAATTTTTCTCAACTCTTAATTAGCCTATTTGCATAATGTTGAATGTTCGCTGTCCTACATGAGATCAAATCACAATTCATTATCACACCAAGATTTCATCTCATCTTGTGGTCAACACAATGGAACTTGAAAGTATCCAACAATTGCTAGAGCAACAACCGTTCATGCTTTATTTCATCGAAGATATAGAATTATAGTTCGGTTTGCACACTTGTAATTGTACTTTTAGTTAGTTTTAGGGTTTGGGTCAATAAAACTAAAGTGTATGGTAAAATATGGAATGAAGACTCAAAATTTCACTTTTAAAAGTTCATGTGTTGCAAAAAACAAGTAATATCCCTTATATACGTCACTTTAGAAATCTAGCCATCTGATTGGTCGAAAATGGAGTCGTGATTTTAGCCATGCCCGCCTACTAGTCAATAGTCTTTTGAAAAGTGCCCTCTTAGCCGCCTACCGGTCAATAGTCTTTTTAAAAATGCGAGCGCGGACACCATACAGTGCTTTTTGCCTGCGATTCCCAAATGATTGAAACTTTCAGTCATTTTTCCGGCAAAGATTGACAGACAGTGTCTCAGATTTTCTGTGATGTTTTAAGCAATCTTTACTCAATAAAAGGATAAGGTAAGAATCCTTGGTAGATTTTTGTTTCAATTCGACATATAAAAGACATATCGACTGCTATAATATTTGAGGTCTAGCTATTTTATAGGCTCTCGGGAACGTGCACATCCTGCCATGATCCCTCATGGCAGGATGTGCACGTTCCCTTAAGCCTTTAAAACAGCCAGGCCTCTCAAAGCAGTCGATATCTCTATACTAGTTAGTTTTCTTACCTGTGCCCTGCGGATGTATGCCAATGATTCCTTCATCTGCTCTTGGGGTGTGTCAGGGTGTGGCATGGGTTTGTAGTGTCTAAGATGTCTGTACACAGCATTGTGAAGCTTCTGTTCCCACCCTAGAATACCAGACAAGACAAAACACAGAAAATTAAAAAGTACTGTTTAACAAGCTTTAAATGTCAAAATATACAATGTAAGGGTCTGAACTGTGCATGAGTTTATTCTGAAATACTTAAAAAGTAAAGTTTCAAGCAAATTGATATGAGTCACAGTGTTAGTAGCTCACTGCCTACTGGTACCTGTTTTTTTTGTATTAAACCTATGGGGAATATGATAATATCTGTAAAGCGCTTAGAGACGATATTCCAAATCAAGCGTTATATAAATCCTGAAAATTATTATTATTATTATTATTATTATGAGAGTTCAGTAGTCAACAGGTTCATGAGATCATTTCTCTGTTTCAAAACACATATATGTGCAGAGCTGCCAACCTTGTGCGACCAAAAAAAGGAATCATGATGGCAAAAAAAAGGAATTCATTAAAACAAAACTTACAACCACGCGCGACACAATTCAAATGCTTCTTTTTGAGAATACTTTTCTCTTCAAGTATGTTTCAACCTTAGTTTTCTATTGAATTTGTGATCAAAATAACATATTAGGGCAGTTGTTTGACGTGCGGTATGTAACAAACAAAAAAAACAAAAAAAATTAAAAAAAATAATTAAAAAATTTAAAAAAAAAAAAAAACGTATTTTGTGAAAAAAAAACGTAATTGGGATTAAAAAACGGAATAATTCCGGGAATGGTTGGCAGCTCTGTATGTGTGTATGAATGTAAACTGGGAAATAAATTGCCCTGATACTCATTGAATTGTTAAGGAAGGCCATTTATATGGAAAGAAAGCTTTGCACATTAAGCAAATATTTATTGTGTCAATATTGGTTCAAATATATCATGGCATGAGACTTTCTTGAATCTGAGCCATTCATAAAATTTGTTAGTAGGCCTATTTCATGCAAGGGAAATTCATGGTTTGACAATAAATGATTTAAAAACTCTTCTTTTTGTGTTAAAAAAAGACAACATTCTATTCAGTGCTTTCATTTCATTTAATTCATCTTCTTTATTCCAGAAATTCCCCTTTGCTTCGTGTAATTTTCCCCTATATGGAATATCATTAAGATCTGTCATTTTTAAATTATATCCTCAGTATTATTCTTATCTACAGTATAGAAGCTACTTTATAGGCAATAACTACTAGAATATATCGTCAGGACAACTGTATAGTTCGACAAAACGGGAAAAATATTCATTGTAATTCATAAAACTGTCTCTCCTATTCAAGTTCATATATCTTCTTGATACCTGCACGGAGATCAGTCTCAGGCACGTGTATGATATCAGAGGAACACCTGACTGCTATATAAAGGCCACCCGAGTGAAAATTCATAATATGTAAATCCCCTGTCTTATCAAAATCCACTAAAATTAACAATGTCAGTGCCGAAGGCAGTTGAAGCTGCACCAACTTTGATAAATATTGTATCTAATAATATTTATTAACTGTGGAAAACAGTTACGCTGTTTTTCTTGAAAATAAAAATGACTCTACGACTTGTAGATTCAAATATCACGGAATATTGATTGTACATGTAGGTATCAAGTTTAACAAAGACAAAAAATTGTTAGATAGAAACTTGCTTGACAAAACTGAATTTAACAAAAAATTGTAAGCTTTGGTGGTATTGTGTGGTTTAATTGATTGTAAATCCTCATTAGATTAATCAAAACATGCTACTGAATAGAACATAATTTGCTGTAATTATTAAAAGGACCAAATGTTCTAAAATTTCATGAATAAATCCACAGCACAAGAAGGGTGTTTGGTGGATATTTGATAAATAACACAACTATGCTTCCATCTTTAATACTTGCTTCAATGCCCTTCTAAAATAATATCTGTTAAGAGCTTGGAGACATCATCAATGTATTACTGGCAATATAAACACGATATATATCATTACCTGTATGTACGTGTGCCTTAAAAAGGACAAAACAATCTGAACCCTCTGGAGGCTCCTCTTCACATTTTAGAAGAAAAAAATCAAACAAGCAAAGCTCCCAAAAACGAGCTCAACTTGAATTGTAACCTAACCTCTGATAATAACTACAGCAGATACAGGCAAAATCCCTTTTTATCTGCACAACAAAACCTTACAATCAGTTTTTTCTTAGATGTACAAAAGAATTCCCACAACCAATACTCAGATGTATCAAGTCTTTTCATTCCGGCGGAAATATTTCTCATTCGGTAGCAAATGTGGATAAGTTACAGACTACTTGAAAACAGGTGCTTTACAGACAATATTAAAATTAAAAATATATGATATCGGAAGTCTACCTGTAGCTCCATCAGGAATAGGCGGATTAGAGCATGAACAGACTGCACTTGAAAACAGGTGCTTTACAGACAATATTAAAATTAAAAATATATGATATCGGAAGTCTACCTGTAGCTCCATCAGGAATAGGCGGATTAGAGCATGAACAGACTGTACTTGAAAACAGGTACTTTACAGACAATATTAAAATTAAAAATATATGATATCGGAAGTCTAGCTCCACCAGGAATAGGCGGATTAGAGCATGAACAGACTGTACTTGAAAACAGGTACTTTACAGACAATATTAAAATTAAAAATATATGATATCGGAAGTCTACCTGTAGCTCCATCAGGAATAGGCGGATTAGAGCATGAACAGACTGCACTTGGAAACAGGTGCTTTACAGACAATAATAAAAATTAAAAATATATGATATCGGAAGTCTAGCTCCACCAGGAATAGGCGGATTGAAGCATGAATATCTATGAACTCATTTCAATGAACTCCTTAAAGAAAACAAATATTAAGTCACCATCTAAAAGTGCCACTCAAAGGGTGACAGCGTTTTCATTTCTTTCCTCCTCCAGTGAATGTTGGTGAATCAAGCACCACATTGTATAAATATTGCATCAAGCAAGTTATTTACATGAAAGTGTTATATCCATAATTAGAAAATGCTGTCACTCAGTCACTACCCAGTACTTATTAATGTTAATTTAAAACTTAAGTTTATAGGTCATAACCTAATATCAATTTGTGCTGTTATGCAGTTTTTGTTGCTGTTCATGTTTACAAACAATCTTAAATAGATCTATATATCACGAGCAATGCCTACATGTACATGAAAATTGTTTTTGAAATTTCTTTTGCTTGTTTTTCTGTACTACACATATCTCTATAGAGTACAGAAGTCGGTGTTTGTTACAAGTTCACTAATATCCAATTGTGCCTTAAGAATTAGGACATGTGACTACAGTATGCTCCCATAAAATATGAATAATACTAAGTAATTGCTTTGCAACGTTTCTAGAAAGGTTATCATGAAATGGGAATATAAGCACTATAGTAAATTCATTGTATCAATCTCACTATGGCTTCAGTCAAACAGAGATATCTATTAAGCGCTCACAGCCAATTCAAGGAAATTTTTCATGCCGAGAGCCCTTTTTAACACAAAATGTGCATTTGGATTTGAACTTAGAAACCTTATCAGTTGTCTTTGAGAATTAAAGGGCAAGTTCAATATTCCAACAAAGTCCCATATAAAGGTACACTAAGGGGAAATATAGAGTGTGGAATAAAAAAAGGGGACTTGACGTTACTTCAAGACTCACAAATATTAATTCCCACTAAAAGAACTTAACTTAAAGGTAATGCAAAGTTTTGGGAAATTTCGAAAATTGGGTGGATAGTGATTCTTTACAATTTTGATATATTTGGATGCCCCTATGGATGTATTATAAGCACTAGAAATTTTAGCTCCTAAAACACTTCTGCTTTCGAGAAAAATTGAATATTAAAATTTACCGGTGCTCCCGGTAAATTTTGATAAATTTCAAATAGCGCCTACAGCCGTACAATAGTAGCTGCGACCATGACAATCTCAGAATATGTAGATATGATATATAATTTCCAAACGGGAATAGCTAATCGGTCAATTTTGGTCGAGAAACATTGTTTTATAGCTTAAGTAATATCTTGACCTTCAGAGGGAGCTATACAACATAAAGGTTAATTATTTAAAATTTCATAACTTTAGACTCGAATTGAACCGCGACAACGATCACTGCATATTGTAGGATCGCTTATGCTCCCAATATGTTCATTTGAACCAAATTCATGACCCCATACCAAAACTTTGTATTACCTTTAATCAAATCTGCTATATGTTTGCTATACAGTTGAGCTGCTAAATAAATTCAAAGTTTGAATTTAATGACTTTCATTGATTATATTTACTATGTATAATTTAACATGTCACGATGACATCCAATTCTCATCTTTTACTTAATATTTAGTTTTAAGTTTTCAAAGCCAGCTGTAAATTAGTTAAATAATTCATTAAATTGCATGTTATTCAATAATTTGCATAGGATATTTTTTCCTACTAATCATCTTACACATTAATTACAAAAACAAATGGCCAGGCTCTATACTTGCTTATAATCTGATCCAATTTTGTATTTGTTTTATTTAAAACTTAATACAGAATCTGAAATGGTCCATTAAAATGAAGATTATGCCTCAAGTGGTGAAAAATTGTACTTTAAAAATATGCATCTAAGAATTTTGTTATACCAGTTGGTAAATGTTCTACATCTTGAAATCTTACCTGGGTTGCAATTTATATAAATGCATCATTTTACTTCCCCATGTCATACAAGGAGTGCTTCTTCAGAAACCTCTTTCTATATGACCTCCATTTAGGTTTGGAATCGTGCCATAAAATGTGGTGATTTGCCCATCCTCTATCTAAGTATCTGTGCCTTCACAACTAGAGTTTCTGTTCGCACTTTTGACCTCCTTGTCGGTACAGATATCTTGAGCTCTTATTGGAGCAAGACAACTTGTATGATCTCGTCTTTGCCCAAACATATCAAATGTAGTAATCAAGTCGTTACCTTCCTGTCTATGCTTTACAATAGTCTCAACTATTCCCCATGGAATCCAGTTGGGATACATTTGGTACAGGTCATGTGATAGTCCACTGCCTGGACTGTTCTCAACATGATCCGTGCGCGCTCACATAATACTAGTACACACGTACGGAAACAGAGCCTGAGAATTGGTGGGGAGTACGCATTTCATACACGCGCGCGCATTTGGGAAAGGGCGAAAGATTAAAACGACCATCAGCTGGTCTAGTCATGTGATTGCACTGTGTTACAAAGCTGATTGGAAGCAATCGAGAGAGGTTAAGAATCTGATACGTAAGAATTGATGTACATGTATACATGTAGGCGCACATGTACATTGTACAGTGTACCTGTAAAACTGTGAGGTTTTGGAATGATCAACATGACAAAAATTAATTCAATCTTGCAGAAAATCACATGGGCTGCTCACAGAAATGGGTAAATAGGATTTAATTCATATGTGGCATGAAGTTTGGTCTTAGAAACTTTTTCAGCTATTTTTTATCATATTTTAGAAACTCTGTCCTTTTCAAAGGACAATTTACCCCTTTTTCTTCTACACTCTTTAAACAAATGAATGAAAAAATGTGCCTTAAGACAACTGTCCTCTGCATGAACTAAAAAAGTAGGCCAAAATTTCAAGCAACGTATAAACTATATAGATAAGAGAATAGCTTAGGGGTGGGTATCCAGTGATATAGTCTGTACAGTGTAAGTAATCTACGAGACATGCTTCTAGACGTGAACTGAAAATATGAATTTTGCCATCATTTAAGAAGTAGAATTCCAGGAGAAAAAAAAATATTGACATTGAGTTTGGAGGTGAAAAATTGTAAGGGAAAAACTCCAAGAAAAGATCACTTAAAATAAGGAAAAGGGTTAGTTTTATGATAACAACTAGAGTGTGATTCTGTTAACTTTGAGAGGACCATAAACCAAAGCAATTTACTTTAATTCCAAAGCATAAAGATGTATGCCATGAGATATAAAGAACATTAACAAAAGATAATGAAATTCATGACTAGAATACTTCAAATTTACTTGACTTAAAATTTAATCCCTTCTGTTCTATCAGTCATAATCGTGATCAATTATAAGGAATGCACTTTGGGGGTTTAATTCTCCTTTTCATTCAGTTTTAGATAGCTACATACACTCAGTGCCATCATAGCTTCTAAACTTTAAGTTTGCAAAACCTCAAAGTTATAAACAACATTCCATTATCAACAACCAGGGTTCACACAGAACTAAAACAATGAGTATTCAAAAACAGACCGGAAAGGTATTGATTATAACAACAAGCTGGCATATAACCTCAAAAATAATTGCCTCTGCATGGCACGTAACTTATCCTACCCCCTCCCCTTACTGCTCCTAGTTACCACACACTATGAATATGACTGAAAAAGAAAGCGGACAAAATATACAGTTCCTCAGGTAGACAAAGGAACATCCCTTCACTGCTATTACAGTGTATGTAAAAAATGTGTAGAACAGGTGTCACATGCATATTCACTTTTTACATAATAGCAGTGAAGGGATGTTCCTTTGTCTACCTGAGGAACTGTATATTTTGTCCGCTTTCTTTGTTCGTTATGTTCATAGTGACACTAACCTTTAGATCTACCGTGTTTTATAATTTTTAGTAACTGAAATTCAGAGTTTTGTTATAACCACAAGTAAAGCCACACAGTCACTAACTACAAGTTAAATTTAAAGTGTAAAACCTAACTTTAATCTTAATGGAATGGCGTGTAAACCTATCTCATATTCTATTGAAAAAACCTTAATGATTCATGTATCTTTTTCTTATTCACTATTCAGAAAGGAAAACAAGTTCTTTTAATCCAACCAGCTGTAGAATATACAATTTTGTGGTTGAGATTTGGTGTACATGACAGAGAAGATGAATGAGGGTAAGAAAAAAACACTTTACATTTGAATATCTTGTATCATATCCGGGCTCTGGCTGGCAGAAGTCGAAGTGTTAATGCATCTTGAATATATGTATGTTGTAGAGCAAGTTGCCATTACAATTGATTCCCTAAAGACACATTACACGCTCACTCTGTAAGCCAGACAATATAACCATCCATCTCATGCAAAGAAGATCTACTGGCTTTGAGCAAGCAGGGAGCCAGTTGCCTGCATCTATGACAGATGCGGTCTTTGCATAACGTACAATGCTGTGATGAATGAACAAATCTACTTTTCTATTGTGTTTAACGACGAACTGTCACTACTGCAAATTGGAATCATTTTGTAAAGGATCGCACATTCAGGCCGGGATGGTATTCTTTGTAGGGTATTGATGAACATAATTCAATTTATTCCAATTCATGATAGACTAGCAACAATTAATCACTGTCTATACCATCATTCTCTGCCTCTATCATACATGTACAAGTCGGTATGCTGGGTATGGGGGGAAGAGGGGTGGGTTCATGTACAATGTACATATGTACTGTATGTATGCTTGTCTTTACATAGCCCCAACTCATTAGAGTCAGAAGATTGTTAAAATATATATTTCATAACAGAGTTAATGCCCTTCTTGTTCTAAACAAAGAAAGTCCACATACCGGTAGTCCTTTCCATATTAGCTTTGGAGAGCACTAAATAGAGGTGCCGTGGTCAAGTGGACTGTACATGTCACCGGACTATGGATCACAAGGTCTGCGGTTCGAGTCCCGCACAGCACTAATGTCCTTTGGCAAGACATTAATCTACATTCGCCACACTCGACCGAGGTGATGGAAATGGGTACCTGTCAGGAATTAATTCCTTGAAATGCTAGAGCGCTGTAATGGCAGCCATAATGCTAAAGCAGGGGTTATACTGTGGAGTGCCAGGAGTGTCAAGTCTGACAGATATGAGCGCTTTACAAGAACCGACTATTATTATTATTATAAAATATCAAGTATCAACTATCATTACCCACCCCCCCCCCCCCCCCTCCTTTTTTTTTAATGATAAAGCCTACAAAAAATAATGGATGAATCATGAATTCAAAGAATATACATGTACAGTAAACATAATAAATTAACATATATACATACCTTAATTAATGGTGACTTAACCACACTTTTTTGCCGCCGAAAAAAAATCAAAGTCGGGGGGTGCGTCTTATACACGGTACACCAAAACAAAAAAACAAAAAAAATTAAAGTTTTGATTTATGCCCCTCCATCTGGCGCTATGCCTGGCAATCAGCGCTCAAAATACACGGGGGCGGTGGGCGATTCGCCCCCGTGAGCTACATAATCGCCCCCGTCAGGTTGCTCACGGGGGCGATTGCAAAATTAAAAATCGCCCCCGTGGAATTATAAAATAAAGATTATCTTTTCTGTTATAACTTTAACACAATATTGAGTTTCAATTTTCAAACCTTAAACCAATGAAATGGAACTTAGATTAGCGTGCAAGATTTCTCTTTTTTTGAGTAGGCCTATTATTACCGATTCAGCTCGCAGTGCAGTGCCGCCGTCAGCAGTGTTTATAGGCCTACTGCGCCGTTAGTAGCAGTACGTGTGCACGCTGCCGCGCCATGTCTGCTGGAGCTGGAGGCGATCGCGCAAGGGCAGAAACATGGTCATGGAGAAGTTTTTCGTTGTGAAAGCGTTAAGCCGCTGAAATCTGGTGATTTCAAATGACCAGCAAATAATGAACCTCGACCAGTAAATCAATATTAGGGACTTTTAGATTTGCACGATGAGAACGTGGACTGCAACGTGTGACCTCCTTTTAAGGCAGTGCAAGGACGGTTAGGGGGTTTAACCCCCTCCTCCCACCCCCCCCCCCCCCCCCCCCCCCGGCCCCCTTGGGCTGCCAAGTGAAAATGTGATATTAAAGCGGGGGGATGCTGGAGAGGAGGACTACTAATCTATTTTATTTTTTTCAGGGGGGGGGGGGGGGAAGTGAAGCGCCGTTTTAGCATGACTTTCTTTTTAACTCTTACTTTCACCTATCTCAGATAACCCTAAGTTTTTGGTTGCTGCTTTATATGTAGTTGATAATGCATGATTAAATTAAAGAGAGAGAGAGAGAGAGAGAGAGAACCACCATCATTTTGCAATGGTTCGGGGTTCGTGAAATGTACATTTGAAACCATTTCTTAGCGTCTCTACCCTAAAAAAATAGCAAAACTATTTTTGAGGAAAAGCATTATACTGAATTAAATTAAGAATAATAGCTTTATATTGGATCATACTAATACTGATACGGGCTAAAGACAATGTGGAATTTGTATAGAGGTATTCCAAAATGACATTCTGATAATCAACATTTGTTCTGGTATCATACGCATAATACAACTGATCTTCATGATTTCTTAACGGGACATAGCTTCTTCTCCCCCTGCAAACAAAAAAGAAAACAAGGTTATTTAATAAAAGGATCATGCGACAAATAATCATTGTGATTCAAATTGATGCAGGGATTTTTTTGAATAAGCAATGCTTTTCACTAGAATCTTCTTTGTAAAAACGACTTTTACAAATCTCAGCCATGCAAATCTGCCATTGTGTTGTAAGATCACTTTCAGATTAGGAGAAGTGTATTCTTTAATGAGTATTTTACATTGAATGGAACGTCTCAACTCAGTAAGCATGGCTGAGATTTGTAAAAGTTGTTTTTACAAAGAAGATTCGGGTGAATAGCAGTGCTTATTCAAACAGATATTCGCATCAATTTGAATCACAATCATTATTTGTCGCTTAATCCCTTTTAATGACCTTGTTTTCTTTCTCGTTTGCAAGGGGAGAAGAAGATATGTCACGTTAAAGACATCATGAAGATAAGTGTTGTATGCGTATATATTATATACACAGGCCAGTAACAGCTATGTAGCTTGTAAATTTGTAAGAGGGAAAATGCTGATTGAAATGATAATGATGAAATAGCAAATAATTGAGGAGTATCATAGGTACCAATTCAATGGATATTTGTATAAAAAAGAGCCCCCGTCAGTACTAAAAGAGCCCCCGTGGGAAGGCTCACGGGGGCTCTTTTTTGGGGGGAAGAGCCCCCGTGGACAAAAAATTAATTTGAGCCCTGCTGGCAATGTCTCCCAGCTCAGTATCGGTGTGTTGACTCACCACTCGGAAACTTGAATAACACTCAAATTTGTTTTGCATCTTGGTTTGAAAGTAATCTTTCTGATAGATCTCAATATGTAGTTTATAATTATAATTCCTCCAATTTTTCTTCTATTACACGGCGTACCACAAAGTTCTATTCTAGGTCCTCTACTGTTGTCAGTTTTACATTAATGATCTTACACATTCGGCTGCACCTCGCAATTAAATGATTTAAAGGCCTTCCCGCGTGGGTTTTTTTAACACGGACCTGGCTTGCTGCCGACAGAGTTTAATACAGGAGGGCGGTTTATACACCGTTAATTACGGTAGGATAATCTATATAATGCTAACAGTAGTTTACTCATTAGGCTATAGTGCATGATACATGTCTCTTTTTAAACCATATTACTGAACTTGAGTGATAACACTTTGTAACCTCCTAACACAACGGTCAAGAATGGAAATTTGCTATGCACAAAGATTTATGATATAAGATATACAGTATATATGTGAAAGCATTCATTTTCTAAAAAGGACACAGTTTCAACACACTGCAACAAATTAATCTCAATTACGCTATTACTTATTCTATTTACAACAAAAATTGAAGTAATTTGGCATGGATTTCAAAATTTAAAATTATACAAGTATCAACACTGACAACAAAATTGTCTTTACCTGTATCTGTTAGTCTCTCTGGCACTGTGAATTCCAAGTCAGAAATGTTTGTATCTGGCATTGCAGCAATGACCTGCAAATAAAAATCACACAATGTACTTTTTAAGTTTCATATTGTGGGGAAGGGCATCCTGACATCAAATTGATTTGGACAAGAAAATGAGAATAGAATTTCTCCCCAAAGAAATATAGGGGCAATTTCTGTACATATTCTCTACAAGCAGGTTTGTGATAATGCACTCGGAAAATAATCTTAAAGGCTGTCTGTACTAGTTTGGCTAGGAGGGATTAGACCACCCAGGGTGGTCACTGACAGGTGGCTATCTCATCAACTCAGCTCTCAATTAAGAAAGAGAGGATCATGGGGGACCAATGGTCACCGCTTAGGCATTGTTTTCTATATAGAGGGAGCATGTAGCTACAAGTAGGACAGTGGGGCTTTAACAGAGGACATAAGAGCTGTGGCAAGGATTCAAACCCTATACTTTGTGGTTCACAGTCCAGAGAATTATCCACTGGACCACAACACCTCTGGAACTGACTCAACAGATTTTAATGTCATTTTTAAACTCTTTATATTTATGCCTTACAAAAAATTCCCCAGAGCAACATTATATTTAATAGTGTGGAATCAATATTTACCAAAGGCTTCAATATCATTTAATTGTTTCTAGTGCAAGATTAATGTATACCGGTGTTAAAACAAAGAGAAATATCATGGAGCTATGAAGACTGGAAATTGATAACTTTGCATAGCCACTGTGTTGCACAAAGCAATCCTACTGTCAATTAGTGCAATTGTTTTGTGCAAAACTCTATGTGTGACTGTACAAAGAGGCGAAGAAGGCAGCCAAAAATTTGAGAATGAATAGTGCCTAACAGCCTTTTCACACACAGCTAAAATTCATTGTATCTAAAGCTGTTTAACTCAACAGTTTTAAACAGCTTTAAAGAAAAATTTCCCTGTGTGAACGTCGTTTATACGATGTTCGGACAGATACGAAGTCGTGATTCATACGCCGTTCAAAGCAGGCTGCAGATACGAAGTCTGTTTCTAGAGAGCTTGACTGGATGGAGCGCGCACTTTAATTGATATGACCTGACCTTCAATGCGCAATGGCACTACTGCGCATTTTAAGGGCAGTTAATCACGAACGATCGCACCGAAATTTTTGTGTGTGAATGATGTCGTATGTAAAGATGATTATTTAAAGCTCTTTAAACTAATCAGCTTTAAAGAATTTTACTCATGTGTGAAAAGGCTGTTAGAGTGATCTCTACATCATTACCTGGGCTGCCTGTTTGAGTTGTGAATGCAATGTAGTCTTCCGAAGTTCCTTGACTATCTGAGGCAGCATCACACCTATATCACCCGCAGCATAATGGATGTCTGCCATTGTGTACTCTCTGCTTTCAAACCTTGTCTGTAATCGATGAAAGTAAGAAAATAAATGATACAGCACATGTACAAATGAGATTGTGAATATGAATGAGACCATCAGCACTCATACCATAGATACATTTGTACATGTACATGCACGTGTTCATGTATGTTGCATATGTACAATGTTTACATGTATATCGCTATCATATATACAGATGGTATGCTCCATAAATTGGGAACTATCAGGGCGATCCAAAAGGGGGTTGAACGTTTAACAGCAACACGTTTGAATTGTAATTGTACAGGTCTGAAAATTATAAAGATTTGAATTTCGACTGTACAAGTCCGAAAATCAGCTATTCTCAACCAAATTATTTATGAAATATTACGGTAGTCATAAAACTTGTTTGAAATTGCTTCAAAATGGGGCTTAGATTGCAGCAGCATACAACTAAGAGCCTTAGAGCCCGGGAGCCAAGCCACAAGGGTTTTTGTGCTCAGCAAACATTGATTCATACTCCTTTCATGTTCCAATTTTACATGTTTGAAATTTTGTTTGTGGAACAACCTGCTACTTATAGTATAGTAACTAATACTGTGTGTGCAGTTTAGTGATTTGTGTTTGTAGTGAGCTAATATGTAAACATCTTTACTAGACCGAGTAGACTCTATCTACATCAGATGGCGGCATGTTTTAAAAAAACTGATGTGCCCTACATATGTTATGTACTCAACTCGTATTTCTTTCTGAAGATCCATATCACGGCCGTGCCACACTGACTTCCTACAATACTATGCAAGCACATGGATGCTCTCAAATTCATGTCAGAATTTAACCCATTGCCTACACTACAGATATTTGATCAACCCAGATTGAAAAGGTATCTTCTTTTGCTGAATTTAGCTGATTATACTGGAGGAACACGGCTGACATACAGACAGTTCGTACTGAGGCATACCGGGTATTTTCTGTCCTTTTCTAGACTCACATGCAACAACTTAACATTACCCATAGGAAAGAAATGAGCCTGCCGCATACTCCTGCGGCAGACTTGCCGCAGATCTGCAGCAGACCTGCCGCAGACAGTCATCTTTTTCACATGCAAATTAGTTTTGCCGCAGACCTGCCGCAGACTTGCCGCATACTCTTTCAGTATGATGAAGAGTCTGCGGCAGGTCTGCCGCAGACTTGCCGCATACTCTTTCGGTATGATGAAGAGTCTGCGGCAGGTCTGCCGCAGACTTGCTGCAGACCTGCCGCAGACTCTTCATCATGAATATTCATATCTCATATAGACCTGCTGCAGACCTGCCGCATACTTTTTCATATCCAGTACGTGGCAATAAAGTGTGCATGTACGTAAAAGAACCAGTGATAAACTGATTGATACTTCATAATCGATATTACCAATTAGGTAATACCGATATATATCGATATTACCAATTAGGTATATTCTATTCTTAATTGTATTAACTCCATCACATAGATCATTTGAAGTGTATTCAATAGTTACATTTAAAGTGACACAGGCTCGTACACATATATATATACTAAATATGTATATTTTTTCTTGGTTAGTAATCATATAATCAATATCAATCTATCAATCTATTGCTAAAACGTGAATGTAATTGTAACATGATCAGACAAAATAATCTATTGGTTAATAATGGCAAAAGGAAAATAGAAATCACAAAAATGATGTGCATTGTCTTAATTTGCTTAACAAATCATGATAAATGTATTTTTCTGTCACACGTGTAAAGTAATAATGAATATGCATGAGATGATTGGTTTCAATTGGTTTCAATTGGCCCTATTAGAATTTAATGGGATTTCAATTGGACCAATCTGCCCCATTAGACTTTAAAAGGTTTTCAATTGGTTTCAATTGGACCAATTGAAGTCCAACTTCAGGCCAATTGGGGTCCCCTTAAAGTCTAATGGGGCATAGGCCAATGGGGCCAATGGGCCCAATTGGTCCAATAGGGACAATCTGGACCAATTGAAACCATCTGAAGTCATATTAAAGTCCCATTGAAACCTGTTAAAAACCTATTGAGACCAATTGAAACCAATTGAAAATTCAATTGGTGTTCAATTAGTTTCAATTGGATTTTCGTCTTGGGTAGTTACAACAAAAAAGTGAGTTAGTGGGGCTGAAGATAAGATCACATATGGCACAACAAAAAAGTTTGAAACAGTCCGTTAATTCCTCAGTCTCCTCTTATGTAATAAATTCCTCTTATGGTACCAGTTGAACTTGAAGCAAATTGTTTGGTTTGACAGAAGCTAAAAAGACAACTAACAGTGCTAATTAACACAGGGATTTACAAGATCATGGGCTCAGCCTGCAACCTCATATGGTACTGCATGTCCTACACAATGGCCGCCTATAGCCTTGCTTCAGACTGTATAATTTCCCACTTTTCTGTGGCAGACCTGCCGCAGACTGTTCCTGTGGCGTACTGGTATGCGGCAAGTCTGGAGCAAAGTTTCGCCCTGCCGCAGACCGTTCCTGTGGCATACTAGTATGCGGCAAGTCTGGAGCAAAGTTTCATCCTACCGCAGATCTGCCGCAGACTGTTCCTGTGGCATACTAGTATGCGGCAAGTCTGGAGCAAAGTTTCATCCTGCCGCAGATCTGCCGCAGACTGTTCCTGTGGCATACTAGTATGCGGCAAGTCTGGAGCAAAGTTTAATCCTGCCGCAGATCTGCCGCAGACTGTTCCTGTGGCATACTGGTATGCGGCAAGTCTGCAGCAAAATTTCATCCTGCCGCAGATCTGCCGCAGACTGTTCCTGTGGCATACTGGTATGCGGCAAGTCTGCAGCAAAATTTCTTTCTGCCGCATACTTCGGCATACTCTTTGCCGCAGACTAAAAGTCTGCCGCAGATCTGCGGCAGGTCTGCGGCAGGTCTGCGGCATACTTTTCACTTTCCTATGGGTAGCACTCCCCCTCCCCCTCCCCAATAAAACACATGAATATCTAAATTCGAACTGAAAATGCACATCTAATAAAACCTGTCTGTACAGGCAACATGGTTCCAAAAATTGTGCTGTATTTCAAGAAATTTCAGTTTTAGATCAAAATTGTTTGTGTGTGCCGCAAACTTAATGATAACCTTGTGTTCTGGTAATGATAGAAAATAAATTCCTAAAGAATCCAACAAAACTTACACCGAATGTTCAATATTACATGTGCATACCTGCCAACCTGAGACAAGAGAAATTAGGAGTAAATTTTTCTGGATGGACTACGAGGTCGCGAACCACCGAAGGATTGGGGTAGTAGCCCGTAGATTGGGGGGGGGGGGGCAGAGATGCCAACCCTATAGGATGGCTGTCAGAAACATTTACCATATTTGTCCGTAACAAATGGGGGTCTTTCCGTAACGCAAGACACCGCAGCATAATTTTCGCGCAAAACGTACACAAACACCCAATCAGTACTCTTACTGCATTTCGAACCTACCATATTCAAGTCCAAAATAAAGATGTGCATAAAAACGTTTTTAAAAATCTGTTTCCAGTCAAAGGATCTCCTTCTCGGGTACTCGCTCTTTTGAGTGAATCCATGATAATATTCAGGAAGAAAACACCTCGTTCAAGCGTCGAATGGCAAATTGGAATCCACAGTCAAATGGCAGAGCTCGTATTCTACACACGCACACGTACACTCACCAGTACCACAGACACACCAGCCCAGGCCGCTAGGCCCGGCGTTCATGAACAACAACACACCGTATACCGCACTGCACTTGCAATGCGCCCGCTGAATCACCAAAGTCTTCGCTACTATATTGCGGGCGCCATGCGCACGATCATCTACCCCCATGCTCCCCTCAAAAGGCACGAACGCACGTAGCATACGTAGCGGCCGTGTTGTTTTGGAATTAAACAAGATGGCGGCGGACGGACCATGTGCGCGAAAGTGTCTATCCAGTGTAGTCAAATTCAGTGAACCTATGAGTGAATGCGTGCGACATGCAGCGCTGTGTGCGGAGGCTATGTGATAAGGCGGCATTCGCTATATAAAGTACTTTTGTTTATCGTTTCCCCGTAAGGCGTGATCTGGTTATCAGTGCTGTGTTATGCTTTAGTCTTATGCAACAGTCGTTTGTTTTAAAAATATTTTAAAATTACAAAAAATCGGAGTTTTGAGGCATGCAATCGGAATTCGGAGTGGGTATGAAAAAAGCGGAGTAACTCCGCCTAAATCGGAGTGGTTGGCAGGTATGCATGTGCTAAAACAATTTTGGTATAACATGTATAGGGGCGGAGTAACGAGCATAGAAAGAGAAGGAAATCAAAGCAGGTACATGTAGGCCTGATCACTATGTGCAAATGAGAGTTGTGGTTTTTATTGATGATGATTTCCAAAAAATGTCTATGAGGTTGTTTTAATTTTAATGGTTCAAACAATCAAATTACTGCAGGATAAAAAATTCAGAATGAAGTATTGTCACGTTCTCTTGACATACGATGCCCTTACCAGAGCTCATGCGATAACTCTTTACAGTACTTTTGCTACATGTACGCCAGTTTCTTAAACTGCAGAAGTGGATTCCGTCACATCGTATGCGAGGAACTCCGGCGTTGGACACTAGCTTAAGCCACACATAGGTGCATTACTATCCTGGCTGTGTATTAAAAGCTGTGCTTTTGATTCTCAACATTTCAAACACCACTGTACAAAACTCAACTGATTTCACTCAAAATCGGTACTTTAGTGACGATTGATGACACCTAACTAGCAGTAAAATACAATTTTTTCAATTTTCCGATGTTAGAAAGAATAATTTAAAAATTCAAATTGTGAGTCCACTGTCAAACTTGCCGATCAGTCGCATCGGCATGATTGTGTGCATCTGTGTGTTATGAGTGTATTGACTATTCATGTATTCAAATGCTGCCTATTAACATGTGCAGTACTAGAGGTCAATACGCATTAGCATTGCCTCTCTACGCTTTGCTGGAGTGGCTTCTTCTTCGCTATAATTTTAGGCCACCATCAGGTGTATTCTCATCAGTTACTGTTGCTGGGTTTTTTATCAGGGCATTTGTAAGAAAATCTCCATTCACTTAGTATAATAGTAGGTGCTGCCAAAAAATACTGCCGCTTGCCCTAGCCGAAAACCGCAGCCAACACATGGGTAATGAAGATAAATATTGCCATGGCAACTCTTCCATTTGGGGGTAGATTTTCCCTTGTTGAAACATTTACAAAAATGTAGACCTACTTTAACAATTTTAACAAGAAGTAAAAATTAGTTTCAGAATAAGATTAAGAACTTGAAGTTGAATTGAACTTTGAAGACAAAATTAAAACAAAAGAAAGAATGAAAGATGAATCGAAGGAACGGTTACGGAGAAACAGTGAAGAAAAAGGAGAGGTCCAATTAGTCTAGTAGATTCTACTTAAAAAACATCCAACATAGAGTAAAGGACCCGGTTTTCGGCCACTTAAGACAAAATCCTATTTTTTTGACTCTTTACTTCCTATTTATTATCATTTCTTGTTCAAATCATGAAGCAAATATTATTATTATTTAAACAAAAAAAGAATCCCAGAAAAAAATCACGAATTGCCATGACAATATTCATTTCAATTTTCACTGTTTTGGAGCCAGTTATCGGCATAGCGAACCAGTTCTCGGCCGCATGTACAAAGTCAATAGGAAGCGCTCGCGCGCGCCGTGCGTTTCCGCGCTGATGTATAGCACAAGCGGGCGGAGCAGGTATCCCAAGCCGGAGCTCCCGGGTGCTCGCCTGGCCGAAGACAGGCACAGCGGTGATCGGAAGTTGGAATCTGAATTAGACAGACATATTGTGTGTGCGTGGCGGGGTCCGGCTGCATTGATTTAATACATGCGATGAGATACTTTTGAGCTTGCGACCAACACAAAATCGGGCTCTGAATCTGAAAAATACTTGAAATAAAGCCCATTTTATAGGGATGTTACAAAAAAATTAAATCTCAGAATTCAAGCTCCTGCTTTATGCCATTCGACAGAGCTTGATAAGACCTTTTATTTGATGCCTCATTCATCGTAATAGCCCCAGTAATAAGAAAGTTATGCCAATTTTAAACGCCCGGAAATCATGTATTTAATTGCTTTGTTTTCCTTTGTTTTTAAACCAAAAGTTGTGATCTCAAATTTGACCGAAAGATTCTATTTCATGACATAAAATTACCCCAAAATGTATGTAAATACACAAAAAACGCTAATCGGGCCGTCATTTTTGCATGACATTTTCACATTCCTCATCCAAAAAAACATATTTCTAATCGTTAGATTTTGCTGAAATTTCACCAAAAGCAAATTCACATGTTAACCAATCATCCTAGATACTTTTTTTAAGATCCTGTAGGTAGGATCAGGGAACAGAATGGCACTAAACACGGCTCTTGTGAAACAGTGCAGCAAAACAAACTGCCGAAAACATAAATCATAAAAAGTTTAGTATAAAATGAAAGATAACAATGTCATTCTTCTCATCCAATAGAAAAAATCTAATCAGCCCATCAAAAGATCGCATTTACATAGGCTATCCAAATTGGTCTCCAATAGTGCATAACAGCCCCATGGCAGAAACCTTCATGGCGAAAGCACACACATTGTAACATACCTACATTTTATGGTACCCATATTTCTTACATACACGCGTAAGAAACTCGATTTTTCAGATTTGGGTAGCCGGACCGCCGATTACATCGCTAAAATGTGATATTTTAGGATATATTTTCCATTGCAAATGTGGTTCTTCAGTGACTCTGGCATGGTATGGTATGTGTGGGATATGTGATATGCTATTATGCGATGTATTTTAAAGGGATTTTACCATGCATCCAATGCCATGGATAGGCACATTCATGGGGCACTAGAGGGCGCTTCGCGCTCGTACGAAAATCTGAATGGCCTTGCTGCGGTGGGTCGGCAATAATCAGCCCAAAACTTGGATATGGGAGAGTGGAAGGATATATCTTTTTTATAATGTTATCTGGTCTTACCCTTAACCATCCTATGTTTAATCTATGTAGAAATAACATGCGAGTACGATAAGAGAAACATCGGGCCCATTACTGATGCAACTTTTGAAATATTAGCCTAGAAATGACCACCAAACGGAAAAAAATGACATTTTTTCCCGACAAATCTTCATAAAATCTGAGTTATAAACAAGTCACATCTAGGTACACTAATACAAATAAGATTTTCTGAAAATTAAGGTATGATTTATTAAGTTTCTTTCAAGTATATTTCTGCGCATTGCAGCGCCAATATTCTACACTGCTTCAAAATCACCCTTGAAATTTTTTTTTGCAACGAATTTGTTACGAGGTCCGCGAGTGTTCCCCGTTCCTTGCGTGTTGAAAGTTAGGTAATACATAGTTTCCATTGACTCGCGCACGAAAAAATGGTCGAAAACAAAATGTCAAATGAAGAAATAAACAAGCTTTTGTATAGTTATAAGAGTTCTACTGAGGTTTCTTTGTCGATTTAATTTATTATATAGTCTCAATTAGAATTCAGAATTATCTCACTGAAAAGTTAAGAAACCGACGATGTTCTCGATCGTAGTTATTTTCATTTTGCCAGCAGCCGATCTAGCGTTGTTTGGGCAAAAAGCTAGGCCGCTGCCTACCCACCGCGAACCTTTCCGAGTCCCGCTAAAATGGCGCTCTGCGGAGCTCCGCGGCTGCGTTGGTATCGCTGCAAACTCTCAGCCGGCTAGCTCCCCACGACGGACCATTCGCGGTATGGCGAGAGTGTGTGTGTGAGGTATGATTTTGGATTCGAGAACGCACGTAATGCAACCGTGCGCGTTATTTTCAGCTGTCGAATGTATACGACCAATTTTACATGTACGATTTTTAGTACAGATACTTGGTCAGTTTTCTTCTTATATCTTTGGTTTTACAACATTTAAAAATATAATTTCTTCAAATTTGCTCCTGACTCGGTTCAGACTAATTGTATGATGTGTTTTCAAGTCAGTTTTTTGAATATATTTTTTTGCATGAATTTGCCTAGATCTACCATGGATCGGCCGAAAACTGGAGCTGGCCGATTACCGGCTCCTTTACGTATTATGGTAAACGCTTATATAAAATAAACAAAAATATTACACATTCTTATCACATTTAAAAGTAAACAGTTCGATGTTTTCAACTCAATACAATTAGATCTAGACTAGGCCTAGATCTATATTATAGCTTTAGGTGAATAGGATTTGTTTACAAACACAGATGTGAATACGTGGGGCTTGAACAATTGGCAGATGTATCATGGTACTAAATGTAAATGCTTAATTCTTCTCCCGAACAAGCTTTCATCATTCAGGTAGAATGTTCAGATTTGTCCTATTAAGTGTTCTACAAACAGACATTCTTTCACTCACCAAATATTCCCAGACTCTATATTCTACGAAAAAATGTTGGGTCGGTCGATCACACAGTTCAAACGGTATAGTTTACAGTCTGCTATGGCAATTGACAGCGCATGCGCAGTGCAACTAGCTGGCCAAAAACTACCGACGATACAAATATGCATGAATGTAGTTTTGTCGCCGCCCCCCCCCCCCCCCCCCCACAACTTATTTTTCTTTCAGCGCGAGTAGGCCTACAGTCAGGGCCGACGAAGCGTCTTCCAAAGTGGGGGGGGGGGGGGGGGGGGCACCAACAAAAAAGGGTACTTTCTGGGGGAAAGGGGGCACGTACGAAGGGAAACCTCTCAAAGTGAACATACACCATTTTCAGTCATTTGTATATACCCCTAAAACGTCATGATTGTGATTACACTACCATGACCGGGTACCAGGGATGACAACAATATTTGTTTCTCTGTTAATGTGGTACAAGAAACTGATCAAGCAACATACTATGCCGTGGGGTGTAATGGTCACAATATTAATTTTTTGAGCGAGCAAAACAAAAGATTTGTGAGGTCGGAGTGCGAGAAAATTCATCTCATGAAGAGGACAAAAAATAGACCCTTGTGAGTTTTAAGCACAATCTAATGAAGAAAGACTGAACAGTTCTTTTATTAGTAACATAGTTACAACTACTATAAATGTGAGCGGGCGTTGCGAGCGATCTCTAGGGAAAATTAAGAAAAAGGGGTCGCTTTGAATTAAGGGTGCATGTTGAGAAAGGAAAAGTTGGCACTTGTCTGAAGGGAAAAGGACAGCTATCAAAAAAGAAAAGGTGCACGTGGCAAGATAAAAAGGGACACTCAAAGATAAAGAAAAGCACTTGTGAGAATGGAAATGGGGCATCTGTTGAAGGAAAAGGGCACTTGTCAAATTTTAATAGCGGCATTTATTAAATGTAAAAAGGGGCATTTTGAAAAGGGAAGGGGCTCATAGAAAAAGAGATAAGGGGGCACTTATCCGAAGGAAATCTGGTACTTATAAGAAAGGAAAAGGGGCACTTTTCAGAGGTGAAAAGCAGCATTCAAAAGAAAGGGAAGGGGTTCTTATAACAAAGTGAAAAGGGCACTTGTCAGAAGTATAAAAAGGTATACTTATTGAAAAGGCTAGGGGACACGAGTCAAAGTTTTAAAAAACGACAAAATATCAGAAAAGGGGAATTTTGTGCACCTGAAAAGAGGCGCTCACCAGAGATGAAAAGGGGCACTTGTGAGATTTTGAAAGTGGCAATTATTGGGGGTGAAAAGGGGCATTTATGAGACTAACGGGGAAAACAATCAAAAGTGAAAAGGGGAAATTCTCGCACCTGAAAAGAGGCACTCACCAGAGATGAACGGGGGCATATATGAGAATGGAAAAGGGCGCTTATCATAAAGGAAAAGGGGCACCTGTTAGATTTTGATTGTCACTGTGGCAATTAATGGGGTGAAAAGGGGGCATTTATGAGAAGGAAAAGGTGCAATATTATTTCATGTGCACACCCAGAGTCGACTTGTTTTACTTTACCAACAATATTGAGCCGTGTTATTTCAAATTCATATTCAGATTAAATCGTACACATTCAATTCACAGATAAACAATATACAAGTGTGTATTATTCGATATCGAATGAAATGTATGAAACCGAGAAATTAACGAAAGGATGAATAAATGAATCCGACATTTCCATGTTATTCAGGAGCTGCAGAACGTTTTGAAAGTGGTCGGGAATGAGGGGGGGGGTGACGTGAGCATGATGTGAGCATGCGAACGATCAATAATTTACACCTAAATATAAGCATTATTCAATTAGTTTACTAAACAAACGTTGGGGAGGCTGTCCTGGCCCCCTACCCCTCCCAGTTCCATGAGTCTTGTTACAAATTGATCGTTGAAAAAAAAAAAAAAAAATCCCCATGAAGAATCATGTGTGTGTAAAAAGGCGACATCACACAAAGGACTTTAAACGCGTGTCGTGACAGTGCTCTGCTTTTGAAATAACGAAATCAAATAAAAGTATGGAAAAGAATTTCGCAGGACCTGTCATCGACCCCTCAAAAAAGAACATTCTGAGTCGCGGGAAAGCTTTGAATAAGGGGCCTGTATACTGATTTTGCGAAACAAGTATCTAATCTCATTCAATCACAATAGATCGATACATGGAGATTTGAAAAAAGAAAATATTTCTTTGTTATAAATTTGTTATAAAGAGCTTTGAAAGAGTGTGTTGTGTCTTATGTGATGACCTTCCCAATGAAAGCAGCAGGAGTTCTTGAGGGTTGGGAGGGGCGCTCAAGCCCCCACCCCCACCTCTCAAATTTCTTGAAGCCTCCAAATTAATATCAGGAGATAATGGCGAATATAATGCATTGACCCCAAGCCAATTCAAGAATATTGAAATATTATTCAGTTATTACGCTCCACTGGACAGAAGGCTAAATTTGTTTTCACCTTCAAAGAAATTAATCAAAAAAGTACAATAAACCCCGGAATGTATTTACAAGCCTGAGAATAGAAGTCTATCGGAGGGAACAAGCAGAGGTATATTACAGCATACAGAATTACATCACTGAATAATTGAATAGACCCTCTCACCTTTAAGCCATTGGATAGCACATCGAAAGATAATGGAATAGTTCTGAAGTTCATTGTTTGCTGAAAGGGGATAGGTGTCAGAAATTAAATGACCACGAACAGGGCAATTATATTGCCTCGGTGGTAATGACATTTGGGACGAGTTTACACAATATGGTGTTACTATGCCTATATATTGTTTGATGTGGTAGAGTAGAGAGAGAATTGATAGGTTACATCGGAGCCGCTTTTGTGGCCCCCTAAAACCTTTCAAGGGCAGTGCTGCAATTTCAAGGCCTAGATCTTTTTTCTTCCTTTCTTTCTTTTACATGCAGATGATAATTTTGAAGAGGTAAAATCAAGAAAATAGTGGATAGACCTTTCATATAAAGACGAAGAAAAGGAATAAAGGGCTGGTCACCATGTACAAGATACATGTACTAATGTGTAAAGAGAGGGAAAGAACGAGAGAGAGAGACAGAGAGACAAGATACAAGATATTTTATTTGGTAGCCAGAGAGAGAGAAGCCACCAGCCCCCCCCCCCCCCCCCCCAATGGATTTAATACTGACCTAGAAGTCCCGATCACCTGGACCCTGTATGGTCCCTTCTTTATTAACAGCTTCAATTTCCCAAGCACTTTTACGGATGATCTCAGAGTTTGCTTTCGATCTACCATCCATATTGGCTCGACTGTACCAAGGAGAGTGCTCTGCAACACAGGCGCGGATCCACGGGGGGGGGGGGGGGGGACGGGCCCGGACCCCCCCCCCCCCTGGCTGTTTTTTTTTTTTTTTTTAATATAAAAAAAATATTTATATATATACTTTTTTAGTAAGTTATCACACAATCCGCTCCCCCCTCCCTTCCCCCCCCCCCCCCCCCACAGAGCGAAATATTGTTCGCCGCGACTTTCTCATTTTCGACGTCAAATACGGAAAAAAAAATATGCTCACTGTAAAATGAAGAGTGCAAATATTGCGTTACTGGTATATACTGCCTTCAGAGGCTCGATTAGCGCAATTAATGACGCAGTCGAAATGACGCCTTCTATAGTACAGCGATCCTATGCGACGCGTCTATGTCGGCATCGGTTTACACAGGCGCGGATCCAGGATTTCTTAGGGGGGGGGGCCCAACTTTATTTTTTTTTTGCTCCCGAAAAT